>QQOI01000030.1:600000-1040776 GCA_009729435.1 Phytophthora fragariae
CGGCCTCGGCATCGTCGGAGAGGATATTAGCGGACCCTATTAATAACGCATGGTACCGCTTCATCCCCACCGTCTTGGCACTGGCGGCCATGCGGCCAATGTGTGCACGGTGCTGCCTCCAACACAGGACGGCCCGTTCATGTAGACAGGGCTGCGAAGCGCGATCCCGGGACCGCGACAACCGCGGGCATGGTTTGCGTATCGTAGGATGGTGGGACGGCCACTTTCAAGTCGAATGTTTCGGAGATGTTCTTGTTCTTCATAGGAACTCTGCTCTTGGCAAGAGCCTCCTGCTCTTCACTGCGAGCAGTGGATTGCTGGTGACTTCTGAACTGGCTGGATGGCTGAGGTTTTTTAGTGGGGTGACATTTAACACAATTTTGCCAGGTGGTCTAATGTACCCTGGTGATTAGTTGAAACAAGGGTGACAATTAACAAAGGGTGCCAGTTAGCACCGAGATTACGGTAGGGGCCAACATGACAAGTGCTCCAGATGGAGCCATACCTCCGGCCAAGGGGGCGTTCTTGGGGTCAATGACGGTCAATAGTCCCATACGGCACTTCCGGATCTTTGCAGTCCGCGGAATCCACTCCTTACTGCGTAGTAGATCTACACATGCACAAGTCAGGTCAACTAAATTCAACGCTATGCACCACCACCCGTCTGGCGACCCTGACCGTGGTGACCCCACAAGCACTACGGCCACCTTCACCCTGGTCATCACCAGCCCATCGATGTGTTGGTGCAGCAGCGAGATCCGTCAGCTGGTCTGAACTGTAGGAGGACCAAGCGGGGTTGACGTCCGTGTCAGCCTCGAAGCCAGCCGCCAGGCCAGCCAGCCATCCAGACAGTCCGCCAATCTGCATGGCAGCCTGCCTTCGTGCTTGCCTCGCTACGAGTAACTTGATCATTCTCCAATCGACTCCCGCCCATCGAAGCAACAACTCGATCTCCCTTCACCAGACCCAGCGTTCTCAGAAGCACCCCATCGGACCAAGCCTCCCCTACAACTGCCTACCTCGAGCGACATCAAAGCAAAGCAACCATGTTCAGTCTCAGCACCAGCAGCAAGATCTTCGCCCTGTGCGTCGCCGCCGCGACCGTGTCGAGCGGTGTTTGTGCAGAGAAAGAGGTCGCCGAGACCCTCGGCTTGCTCGGTGTCCCCGGCTTGGTCGGTGGCTTGCTCGGTGCCACCGGCCTCGGGTATGGCGCGCCCGGCTACGGCGGAGGCCCCGCCGTCAGCGTCGGTGTGCCAGGCCTCGCGAATGTCGGCGTCGGTGTGGGCAACGGCGGCGTCGGCGTCGGGGCCAACGTACTGGGTCTCGGTGCGCACGTTGGTGTGGGCGCGCCCGACGTCGGCTATGGCGCGCCTGGTTACGGCGTCCCGTCCACCGGTGCCTACAACGCGCCCGCCTACAACAGCGTCCCCGCTACTGCCGTGAACAGTGCCCCTACGACGACGACTGCGGTCAATGGCGCATCCACTGCTGCGAATGCCAACGCCAATGCGAACACCCCGTACTCGACCAACACGGTCACATCCACGAACGGAGATGGTACGTCAAACACGGTATCCGTGTCGAACGGCAATGCCGTCACCACGGGCGGTGCGTCAGCGAGTGCTACGGCGGGCCTCAGTGCGAGTGCGTCTGCTCGCGCCACGTCCTCTCAGAAGGCGTACCGCCAGCTTCGCTCGGTGGAGTAAGCGTTGGAGGTTGCAGAGTCAACGGAATAGTTTAGGCTAGATAAGTTGGCGAGGAAGCTAGGGTTTCCCAATGTCGCAGTTAGTAAAGATAGAATGCCGCGGGAGGTCGGTGGGCGCTCATCGAGGGCGCCCACTTTCGAATTCGCCTCCCCGCAGCTAAAACCTCAAGGCCTCCGCCCTTTAGGACTATCCAGGATTACCAAGATGGCTACAAGCTATTTCTATCTATGCCCGGGCGTCTTCAGCGTGGTCGGTTTCGCGTACGGCAAGACAGAAGGCGTCGGAACACGAGGCGGCAAGGTGAAGGTGAAACTCGTGCTAAGCGGTCGCTGGGCAGAGGAACAAGCGGAATCGGTCGACCTAGCAGAGGCGGACATCTCACCGAGGGTGGTAACACCCGAAGAGGCGCTGGATGGGGCCGGCACATTCGTCGGAGGCGTCATTTGCACCTCCTGGGTTAGACCCGGTGGTGCCCGAGTCTGGGATTACGGCCTGGTGGTGGGGTATAAGTGGTGTACTGAACTCCGCCACGGGCTGCTCGACGTAAAATTTGGGGGGACAGAAGCATCCATTGTGTATGCACCACACTCAACCCAGGACGTGGCTGTAGAAATATATGCTCTACAACCTTGCGGTGGCCAGAGCACCAGCCTTCTCATGGCTCCTGAGATGAAGCAGCAACACGCGAAGGTTTACAACAAGTTCAATGGCATCAACGGAGCGGCATTGCGTGACTCGACGGCGCTTTTAGCCGACGCTGGTGGAAAGCTATGCGATGAAACACGGCGTCTACCCCTACTCGACATTACCAGCTTCGAGGTGTCTCAGGTGACAGTCCACCACATACTCGACTACGTCTTTTATAAGGAAGGTGGACGCTCTCACCCTGCTGGTGTGTCGTTCGGCGACACGATCTTCGATGAGGTCGAACCCGAAACAAGCACCGCGGTGGCCGCAGCTGCCCGACCAGTAGTGACTCCATCAGGTACAGAAGTCGTTCTCAGTGATGGGCTCAGTGACTCTGAAGAGGATGACCACGTTATCGAGGTTCGCCGACCAGCTTCAGCCGAAGAAGGACCGCCGGAACCGAAGCGTCGACGCCGAACCGAAAATGAAGCCACCTTGCAGAACGGCCAACAATTACAGGCTTCGGCCGGGCCTGGTACATCGGGACTACGGCTGGAAGCGGATATTGATCAGCTAATCTCTCTCCAGCGACCGGGGGGCGGCACGAGTAACTCGGCTCAGCTATTGGTATCACGCGGTGAAGATTCTTCCAGTAAGTCTCAGTTTCAGCCCACAGGTATGCAGACGACAGTCCATTTAGCTCTGGTGAACGGTACGTACGCGTCTTTTACGGCGCAGCAATTTGGGGAGTTTGTCCAGATTCACTGGAGAAAATTCGGTTTCTTTCCCCACCCTGCTGTCCTGCGCGGTCTGTTTGGTTGGGATTTCGGTACGCGTGGGCTGTCGATCCTGCATTTTGCCCGTGTGATGGAGTTAGAAAAGCGAGAGCGAGTTAGAAGAAGTGACATGAGCAATTTTTCGAAGAAGAACACCTTGCCGGTGCCGTCGGAGGTGACTGACTTCGCTACACTAGCAGGTGCTGTGGACGTTCTTAGTAATGTTACTAGGCAACTGTATCAACCGGCGGTAAACGAAGCGCTGGAGGCTGCGTCGACGTTCCTGGCCGAGCTGCGCGTCAGTGAAATACCAACCTCAGCCGCGGCGCTGGCTGAGATCACCGCATGGATCGATGACCGGCTCGAACCTTTCCGAGTTTTCATCGCGGACGAAAGCTGGGCGCAGGTCTCCGCCATCAAAGCTCACTTCAGCGCGTCGCACGAATCGTTCGTACGGGTACATCAGTTAATTATTCGCCAGGACATTGTCTCTGCGTTGAAGGCAACAAAGTCTGGTTCAAGTCGCAACGACCGAGCGAGCCGTGGTGCCGGCACAGACAAACGCGTCTTTATTCCGCAGGAGATCAGGAAAGCGTTGCCAAAGCAGGGTAACAAGCAGATATGTCTGCGTTTTCTATCCGCACAAGGCTGCCGGGGAAAGAACGGCAATTGCATCATCAACTCGCTCTGCCATTTCAAACCAGCTACCCTGTCCGACGCTGTACGAGGATTCATTGCCGAGAATTATGGGGGTCTCGCAACGGATATGCAGTGACGGTGCCTGGAGGCGATTCATGGTCCGATCTCTCCGTCGGCGAAGGACCCAGTAATTCACGTACGACAGCTAAGCAACGGGGTAGAAGAGGACGCAGGGCTGGAACAACCCGTGACGCATACGTGCTCACTATTGCAAACCATTCCAGCAACCCACGCCGCCATGGGGTCATCTACTAAATCAGCGAACGGGGTGCTGTTAGCAATCGGACCGCTCGACAGGCTCATGCCTTCGAGCCCGTCCACCCTCGGGCCGCTCGACGGGCACATGCCCTCGAGCCCGTCCACCCTCGGGCCGCTCGACGGGCACATGCCCTCGAGCCCGTCCACTATCGGGCCGCTCGATGGGCTCACGCCCTCGTGCCCGTCCACTTTTGGGCCGCTCGACAGGCTCATGCCTTCGAGCCCGTCCGCAATTGGGCCGCTCGACAGGCACGTGCCTTTGAGCTCGTCCGCCCTTGGGACACTGGACGGACAGATTACTTCGAGCGCCTACGGGAAATTCGTATTTGATCAGCGAGCACGCGTTCAGAAGACGAGAATGATTCGCCAACGTCTGGAACAATTGCATCAGGAAACCAGTGATTCCGTTCTACACGAATCGCTGCGGCAACATGGGCTTCGACCACCGGAGCGCACGCCTACATCGGTCAGGAATAATAATCGCGTCAAATATCTGCTGGACCGACATAAGCAATTCGTGTTCAGCGAATTTATTCGTCGGACTAGGATGCAGCTGCCGGAGTTCGTTCGGCTGCTTCGCGGTGAATCTGCGAAGGACTCGAGGCCGAACAAAGCTTTGGAGGAACCCAGAAGCTCAGCAACCTGGAACACTTATCGCTACCGATCGCGTTGGCAGCACATCGTATTGCATGGTGTGGTTCCTTCTTGGAAGTCGTTCAAACCACAGTCCGTCGCGCCTCCGAACCATGGGTCCGCGAAGCGCGCACTAAACGTCATCATCAAGCATCTTCGAAAAGGTCAAGACTCGAACCGATACCTCATTCTGGACATTGACTTGCTCCCGCTCCTACAGGACGTCACCTGCAGCCCCTTTGGAGCAGTCGAAAAAGGAGATGTGGACCTCTCTGTTGATGCCCGAATAATTCATGATCTCTCATTTCCGCCTGGTGAGTCGGTGAACGACAACACAGAGCCTGATCGCGAAGTAGAAGTTGCCTATGACGGTCCTGAGGCTTTGGGTAACCGAATTACGGATGTAGCTGGCGCATTCCCTACACTACAGCGAATGATGACCGGTGACGTTAACGGAGCCTTTCGTAACATCCCGATGTCGGCCGACCATGTTGGGCGCTTTGCCGGTACGATACCAGAGCTTGGTATCCTAATTGTGGATCTCTGCTGTCCATTTGGCTGGAAAAACTCACCCTCCTCGTACTGGATTGCGGGAGCAGCTATTGGGCATCTGTATGCCAGTTCAGGTCCAGTTTGGCCACTACAACCCCTAGCAGCGAAGGTTAAATTTGATGCGAAGACGTGGTGTGACGACCACGTCGCTATTGAACCCGACATTGGGTCTAGGCTGGCGGAAGCTGAACTTGCACTCCGGTCCGCGATGGTGACAATATTGGGTCCTGATGCCTGCAACGAGAAGAAGTTCACAAGCTGGTTTCAGACGGGTCGAGCAGTAGGCCTCGACTGGGATATGCCGGCACAAACTGTCTCAATGCCGCTTGCAAAGGTGGAAAAGGCACTCCTGCGACTGCATACCATGGTTGGCCGCACCAAAACCACACGAACGGACTTGCAGAAGCTTCTAGGCAGCCTTCGCCACGTGGTAACATGCATTCGAGCTGCAGCACCATTCTTTCAGCGGGTTGCAGCTTTAGCACGCAGTGCGCCACGCTTCGGGTATGTTGCAGTATCCGATGAAGCCAAGGATGATCTGCGATGGTTCAAAGTCATTATCGGAATTGGGAGGCTGAATGCTATTCCTCTAGCCCGATTCGTATGCCGTCACGAGCCGCACTACCAAATTCAGATGGACGCGAGTGATCAAGGGCTATGTGCCCTGTTCCCAGCAAGGAGGGAGTTTTTGCAGGTAAAGTTTACTCCGGAAGAGCAGGAGCTGATTCATCACTGCAACGAGACAGGGGACAGCACCTTCTGCATCAATGTTCGGGAGCTACTGAGCGCCGTTTTTGCTTCTCTGGTATGGGGCTCCGCGTGGAAGAGCTCGAACGAGCAATCGGACACGCATGTGCGATTTTTAATCGACAACACTTCCGCTGTGGCGTGGAATAACCGCAAGTCTAGTCGCAACACTTTCGCTCAATTATTGCTTCGGATCATGGCTCTATGCGAAGTCCAGCACGGTTTCTATTCGGCAGCCTCTCACGTAGCCGGTGTGGATAATATCATGACAGACGCAGGCAGCAGGGTGTGGTAGTCGCCGTCTCTCGCTATCACGTTCTCTAACTTAAGCTCTGGATGGTCACAGGTTCAAGTCCCAGACGACTCGCGCGATCTCTCGAATCTCTAGGAGCGTTACTGCGAGCGGGGGCTCTAGATCAATCCTCCCGAAAGCATTATACACGCGCTTGGGAGCAGTGGTCCGCTTGGTGCAACATGATGCGTTTTAGCCAGTGGCTAACACCAGCCGACGTCGACAGGAACGCAGAACAGCTCGGCGCCTTTGCTGTGTATCTATGGAAGTACGGCATGAACCGCCGACACATCGGCAACACCTACTCGACAATTTGTGCAAAATTGTGCGCGGTGCGCTGGTTCCACCGTAATACGGCAGGTTACGATCCCGGTGTGAATGCCAGTCACGCTATCCTACTGCGTGGAATACGCCGCTTCACGAACCCGGTGGTAAAGCAGCAGCCCATGACCGCGCGTCTTCTTCGTTCAATCTTTTCCCTTTTGGATTTAACTCGGCCGCGCGACCAACTTTTGTGGGGTGGGCTGCTCCTCGGATATTTCTTCCTGCTTCGACGCTCGGAATATCTCTTCATCGGGAATCGAATCCACAACTATATCCTCCGGCTTTCTGCAATTCAATTTCTTGATGACAACGAGCAACTCGTGATTCCTAAGAGAGCCAAAATGGTAGCAATCACCTTGATAGGAGCCAAGAACAACCAATTCGGACGAGAAGAAAATAGATACCATTACAAGTCGAGGGATACGCTGATCTGTCCTGTTAGAGCAGCGCGCTGGGTCCATAAGGCAGCAGCAGTCTTTGGTACGCGAGAAGATGAACCTGCGCTAAAGATGTTACGTGGAGGTATCACGTCAGATGATGTCTCGAAGGTAGTCAAGCAAGCGGCGCGGAGTGCTGGACTCGACCCAGAACGATTCTCTACACACTCGGTCCGCATTGGGGGCGCGACAGCGTTGCTTAACTCCGGAGCAGATCGACTCGTCATTAAATTGCTTGGTCGCTGGCTTTCTAACGCGTTCGAAGAGTATCCGGTCTTGTCTGCGAAGGGCTCGGCTGATCTGTCACGACACATGTGCTGAACACGCTTGAAGAGCACGCATCAAGGCGCGAGTCGCATCGGCCAATATATCTTGGGGGTAGCCGCCACGCCACGCCCCTGGTGTGGAGGAAAAATGAAAAGATCATTTGCCCCAACTCGACATCGCTGGAAATTGGAGGTTGCAGAGTCAACGGAATAGTTTAGGCTAGATAAGTTGGCGAGGAAGCCAGGGTTTCCCAATGTCGCAGTAAGTAAAGATAGAATGCCGCGGGAGGTCGGTGGGCGCTCATCGAGGGCGCCCACTTTCGAATTCGCCTCCCCGCAGCTAACCCGCCACGCCACGCCCCTGGTGTGGAGGAAAAATGAAAAGATCATTTGCCCCAACTCGACATCGCTGGAAATACCGTAATCTCGGTGTTAACTGTCACCCCCCACCTGCAGTCTGGTCCCATCTGAGGAAAAACCTTACATGCAGAAAGTTGGTGTAGGCACACAAAAATGAAATGCGCAGCAGCAAATTCCTGCGCTACAGCAGCGGAGTCGGGACGCTGACACGGGCATGCCATTGCGGCTTGCGGCGTACAACCACAATCCAGTCGAGCAGGCCGGCCTCGGCATCGTCGGAGAGGATATTAGCGGACCCTATTAATAACGCATGGTACCGCTTCATCCCCACCGTCTTGGCACTGGCGGCCATGCGGCCAATGTGTGCACGGTGCTGCCTCCAACACAGGACGGCCCGTTCATGTAGGCAGGGCTGCGAAGCGCGATCCCGGGACCGCGACAACCGCGGGCATGGTTTGCGTATCGTAGGATGGTGGGACGGCCACTTTCAAGTCGAATGTTTCGGAGATGTTCTTGTTCTTCATAGGAACTCTGCTCTTGGCAAGAGCCTCCTGCTCTTCACTGCGAGCAGTGGATTGCTGGTGACTTCTGAACTGGCTGGATAGCTGAGGTTTTTTAGTGGGGTGACACTTAACACAATTTTGCCAGGTGGTCTAATGTACCCTGGTGATTAGTTGAAACAAGGGTGACAATTAACAAAGGGTGCCAGTTAGCACCGAGATTACGGTAGGGGCCAACATGACAAGTGCTCCAGATGGAGCCATACCTCCGGCCAAGGGGCGTTCTTGGGGTCAATGACGGTCAATAGTCCCATACGGCACTTCCGGATCTTTGCAGTCCGCGGAATCCACTCCTTACTGCGTAGTAGATCTACACATGCACAAGTCAGGTCAACTAAACTCAACGCTATGCACCACCACCCGTCTGGCGACCCTGACCGTGGTGACCCCACAAGCACTACGGCCACCTTCACCCTGGTCATCACCAGCCCATCGATGTGTTGGTGCAGCAGCGAGATCCGTCAGCTGGTCTGAACTGTAGGAGGACCAAGCGGGGTTGACGTCCGTGTCAGCCTCGAAGCCAGCCGCCAGGCCAGCCAGCCATCCAGACAGTCCGCCAACCTGCATGGCAGCCTGCCTTCGTGCTTGCCTCGCTACGAGTAACTTGATCATTCTCCAATCGACTCCCGCCCATCGAAGCAACAACTCGATCTCCCTTCACCAGACCCAGCGTTCTCAGAAGCACCCCATCGGACCAAGCCTCCCCTACAACTGCCTACCTCGAGCGACATCAAAGCAAAGCAACCATGTTCAGTCTCAGCACCAGCAGCAAGATCTTCGCCCTGTGCGTCGCCGCCGCGACCGTGTCGAGCGGTGTTTGTGCAGAGAAAGAGGTCGCCGAGACCCTCGGCTTGCTCGGTGTCCCCGGCTTGGTCGGTGGCTTGCTCGGTGCCACCGGCCTCGGGTATGGCGCGCCCGGCTACGGCGGAGGCCCCGCCGTCAGCGTCGGTGTGCCAGGCCTCGCGAGTGTCGGCGTCGGTGTGGGCAACGGCGGCGTCGGCGTCGGGGCCAACGTACTGGGTCTCGGTGCGCACGTTGGTGTGGGCGCGCCCGGCGTCGGCTATGGCGCGCCTGGTTACGGCGTCCCGTCCACCGGTGCCTACAACGCGCCCGCCTACAACAGCGTCCCCGCTACTGCCGTGAACAGTGCCCCTACGACGACGACTGCGGTCAATGGCGCATCCACTGCTGCGAATGCCAACGCCAATGCGAACACCCCGTACTCGACCAACACGGTCACATCCACGAACGGAGATGGTACGTCAAACACGGCATCCGTGTCGAACGTCAATGGCGTCACCACGGGCGGTGCGTCAGCGAGTGCTACGGCGAGCGCCAGTGCGAGTGCGTCTGCTCGCGCCACGTCCTCTCAGAAGGCGTACCGCCAGCTTCGCTCGGTGGACTGATTGGGAAGTTGGAAAACGTCATACTCCTCGAACTTCGTTGAGCTATTGTGAGGCAACTCGAGGTGAGCTGGGAACAGCGCGTGCTGATTCGGGTCGGCTCACCACGGCTGCATCGTGTCGTAGATCATGTTTGGTGTTCGTATTTGAAGTAAGGAGCTTCAATCCAATCCAATGCAATTGTTGTTTTGTTTGAGACGAGCTTACTAGCAGTGCTGTTGGTGGTTGTGCTTGCACGAGTGCGTGCACACGTACGTATCTGTGGATCGAAATTGCCGGCGTTATCACATGCCCATTGAGATCTCGTCTCCTATTGGTCGATCACAACTTCAACAAAGAGCATACAAAACCTAGTATCACTATAGCAATTCAAACTCGAAAAAAGAACGAAAATAGAACGACAGCTAGCCGAGCCGAGCTGAACTGAGCTAGCAGATCCAACACCATTACCAACCGCGCCACGCATGTTATCGATCAGATTACCTTCACCACGTGGTGCTCAGACAGTATATATCACCAGGCATGCTGCATGACTCAGCCACGATGCACTTTACTAATCCAGAGCCGCCACTACTAAGCTAGAGCCATCAAGCTGAGTCGCGGATACGTGGTGGGAATACGAATAAGAAGGGTAAGGAGTTGGGGCCAACATGACAAGTGCTCCAGATGGAGCCATACCTCCGGCCAAGGGGCGTTCTTGGGGTCAATGACGGTCAATAGTCCCATACGGCACTTCCGGAGCTTTGCAGTCCGCAGAATCCACTCCTTACTGCGTAGTAGATCTACACATGCACAAGTCAGGTCAACTAAACTCAACGCTATGCACCACCACCCGTCTGGCGACCCTGACCGTGGTGACCCCACAAGCACTACGGCCACCTTCACCCTGGTCATCACCAGCCCATCGATGTGTTGGTGCAGCAGCGAGATCCGTCAGCTGGTCTGAACTGTAGGAGGACCAAGCGGGGTTGACGTCCGTGTCAGCCTCGAAGCCAGCCGCCAGGCCAGCCAGCCATCCAGACAGTCCGCCAACCTGCATGGCAGCCTGCCTTCGTGCTTGCCTCGCTACGAGTAACTTGATCATTCTCCAATCGACTCCCGCCCATCGAAGCAACAACTCGATCTCCCTTCACCAGACCCAGCGTTCTCAGAAGCACCCCATCGGACCAAGCCTCCCCTACAACTGCCTACCTCGAGCGACATCAAAGCAAAGCAACCATGTTCAGTCTCAGCACCAGCAGCAAGATCTTCGCCCTGTGCGTCGCCGCCGCGACCGTGTCGAGCGGTGTTTGTGCAGAGAAAGAGGTCGCCGAGACCCTCGGCTTGCTCGGTGTCCCCGGCTTGGTCGGTGGCTTGCTCGGTGCCACCGGCCTCGGGTATGGCGTGCCCGGCTACGGCGGAGGCCCCGCCGTCAGCGTCGGTGTGCCAGGCCTCGCGAGTGTCGGCGTCGGTGTGGGCAACGGCGGCGTCGGCGTCGGGGCCAACGTACTGGGTCTCGGTGCGCACGTTGGTGTGGGCGCGCCCGGCGTCGGCTATGGCGCGCCTGGTTACGGCGTCCCGTCCACCGGTGCCTACAACGCGCCCGCCTACAACAGCGTCCCCGCTACTGCCGTGAACAGTGCCCCTACGACGACGACTGCGGTCAATGGCGCATCCACTGCTGCGAATGCCAACGCCAATGCGAACACCCCGTACTCGACCAACACGGTCACATCCACGAACGGAGATGGTACGTCAAACACGGCATCCGTGTCGAACGTCAATGGCGTCACCACGGGCGGTGCGTCAGCGAGTGCTACGGCGAGCGCCAGTGCGAGTGCGTCTGCTCGCGCCACGTCCTCTCAGAAGCGTACCGCCAGCTTCGCTCGGTGGACTGATTGGGAAGTTGGAAAACGTCATACTCCTCGAACTTCGTTGAGCTATTGTGAGGCAACTCGAGGTGAGCTGGGAACAGCGCGTGCTGATTCGGGTCTGCTCACCACGGCTGCATCGTGTCGTAGATCATGTTTGGTGTTCGTATTTGAAGTAAGGAGCTTCAATCCAATCCAATGCAATTGTTGTTTTGTTTGAGACGAGCTTACTCGCAGTGCTGTTGGTGGTTGTGCTTGCACGAGTGCGTGCACACGTACGTATCTGTAGATCGAAATTGCCGGCGTTATCACATGCCCATTGAGATCTCGTCTCCTTTTGGTCGATCACAACTTCAACAAAGAGCATACAAAACCTAGTATCAATATAGCAATTCAAACTCGAAAAAAGAACGAAAATAGAACGACAGCTAGCCGAGCCGAGCTGAACTGAGCTAGCAGATCCAACACCATTACCAACCGCGCCACGCATGTTATCGATCAGATTACCTTCACCACGTAATGCCCAGACAGTATATATCACCAGGCATGCTGCATGACTCAGCCACGATGCACTTTACTAATCCAGAGCCACCAGTACTAATGTAAAGCCATCGGCAAGCTGAGTCACGGATACGTGGTGAGAATACGAATAAGAAGGGTAGGGAGTTGGGGCCAACATGACAAGTGCTCCAGATGGAGCCATACCTCCGGCCAAGGGGCGTTCTTGGGGTCAATGACGGTCAATAGTCCCATACGGCACTTCCGGAGCTTTGTAGTCCGCGGAATCCACTCCTTACTGCGTAGTAGATCTACACATGCACAAGTCAGTTCGACTAAATTCAACGCTATGCGCCACCACCTGTCTGGCGGCCTTGACTGTGGTGACCCCACAAGCACTACGGGATCGATCATCCTGGTCATCACCAGCCCAGCGATGTGTTGGTGTAGTCTGAGCTGTAGGAGGACCAAGCGAGGTTGACGTCCGTGTCAGCCTCGAAGCCGGAGGACAGGATGGTCTCTATGGAGACCGGCCTGTCCGCTCAGGCTCATTACTAAGGGCCCCAGGGCCCACAATCCGCCCTCTGATGAACGGAAGCGTCAGAGGTTGGCTGAGCCGGTAACACAGGCACGACAACAAGTTCCTGTAATACCGGCACCTCCGGAGGACGTACAGCCGGTAAACTGGGTGGCGGGGTCTGGCCCTACTGGGAAGGAGAGACACCTCCGTGGGCAGTTTCCGGCACCATCTACACGAGAAACGCCTCCTACGGCCTGCAGTGTGGGCTCGGTGCGCGGGCGGCAATGGCAAAAGGCGGCATGCAAGCCAAGACAGAGAGTCTTAGGCGACTTCTTCCCGAATATTGACCCCCAAATACGGCAAGCACACATCCGTCGCGAGTTCCGGAAGGAGAAGAAGAAAATCATTAACCGCTACAAGGAGGAAGAAGCGAAGATCGAACAGGCGGCATGGCAGAATACGGTGGGTTTGCATCGAGACGAGCGCACCTTCAGCTGTCTCACGCAAAACGTGAACGGGTTTAGCAGCACTTCGGAACATCGTGATGATTACTTTCGGGATTTCAAACGAAATGACGCGCATGGGCGACACGACATCATATTCATCCAGGAAACTCATGTGGAGGTGGAGGAGGTCGACCACACGAGCCGACTTTACGCGCAGTCGTGGGGGTATCGTACGGGGAATGACTGTGAGACTCTCTCATACTGGTCGCCATCTCGTGACAAGAAAGGAGGAGTCGCAATACTGTTAGACCCGTATGGTCACGTAGTGGAGGCGAGGCCCTGTCTCGAAGTGTACTGGACGCCGAACTTTATGGCCATTAAAGGCCGGTATACATCCAGCACATTTCTCTTCTTGTGCATCTACGCGCCTCATAAAAGAGGGAGACGCGAAGCATTCTATCGTCAGTTGGAACAATTGGAGCTGCCTGACGTTGATCAGGTTATAGTCGGAGGCGACTTTAACTGTACGCTTCACGCCCGACTCGATCGCAGCTGGTTTCGACAGGCAGCCAGCCACGAGTCACCAGCTTTGGACACGCTACTGGCGAAGTGGGGATTGGTAGACGCCGTGTCGCCACCGGAGGACATCGACCACATCGATTTGGCTGCGTACCACAACCAGACGCATACATACCAGTACACCGTACGACCGGGGGTGGAGGCAACGGCGCGATTGGACCGCTGGTACACGTCGGCGGGTATGGTGCAGTGGGTCAAGGCGGTAGAAGTGCAGAGGACGGGGACCCGCGCAGATCACCTGGCAGTGAGAATGCACCTCAGCAATCCATCTGACCCCATACGAGTGCGCAAATCTGCGCGGGTCTACCCACCACCGGAGATTGCGGTGGCGGCGGTGAAGGAGGACACGATTGCACGACTCGAGCAGTTCCTAGAGGGCCTCCAGGGGGACGATAGCACCGCACGTGACTTGGCTACGGATTGGGACGCCCTCAAGGTGGACATCCGCAAGGCCACGCTTGCTATCACCAAGCAACGCAGGAAGGCAGCGAGGGCCACATACAAACAGCGCCTGCGTCAGCTATTGCGCCAAGAGCAGCGACTTCGCGCAGCCGCCGCAAGCCAACCTCCAACGGTGGGCTCTATCACCGACAACTTCGCTGTGTTGTCACTTACGGATGGAGACGGTGGTACACCTTTGGCTCGAGTACGTGATGCGATCAACACCTGTATCAAACATCGCACTGTTGCGAAGTAACACCGTCTATTTCGCGAAGGCGGGCACCGCAAGGGTAAGACGACGCGCCATTTCTTCAAACGGGTCTGCTCTAAGTACTCGGACAACGAAGTACATCATCTGAACGCAGCGGACGGGAAGCCAGCCAGGGGTGTGCACGCTAAGGCCGATACGTTGGCGGACGCATGGCTGCCGATTTTCCAGCAGGCAGCGTCGGATGCGGAGGCCAGGCACAAGGTGTTGCAGTGGCTTGGAGACCATGGGAAATATCAGGACGTGCTTCACGACCTCTCTGTGCCATTTACGGAGGCGAAGCACGAAGGCCGGGAAAGCATGCGGGCCCGACAGGCTGGGCAATGACTGGTATCGCGATTTTGCGGACCATCTCATCCCGATCTTGACGCGGTTGTACAACCACTGGTACCCGCACGGGGTGTTTCCCGATTCCTTCCTTGAAGCCGACATCTTTTGCCTCGCGAAAGGGGGGGGACTCTTCCAATCCTCTCAATTTCAGACCTCTCGCTCTGCTTGACACAGACTACAAGATACTGACTCGCGTCCTGGCCACGAGAACTGGTTGCAAGTTACATTGGATTATCCATCCCAATCAGAATGGATTTGTCCCGTTCCGCACGATCCATGCGACGGTCGGTCTTTTCACTGCTGCACAAAAGGCCGCCATGACTGACCCTATAATGGCGGGGGCACTCGCTCTGCTGTTGGACTTTCGCAAGGCGTACGACTCCGTGGATCGTGAGTTCCTGTACGATGCCCTGCTTTGGCTAGGCTTTCCGGTTGATTACGTCACCGCGATGCGGGGTCTTCATGACGGCACTCGCGTACGCTTCCTGGCGAATGGGTATCGCTCCAGGTGGGTCGCAGTCACGTGTGGAATACGACAGGGTTGTCCACTTGCCCCACTCCTGTTCATCATCGTGCTGGATGCGATGTATCGACGCATTGCAACGAGCCGAAGGTGTCCGGTATTGTACTGAAGAGCCAAGCAGGCTCGATGCGTCTGAAAGTAGGGGGATATGCAGACGATACGGCGAGTTATGTGAGCACAATTGCGGAGGTAGTGATCATCATGGGCATCACTCGTGTTTTTGCACTGGCGTCGGGCCTGATGCTCAATGAGGCGAAGACGCTTGTCATCGTCCCAAACCCCGCGGCGATCGCGACGATGGGGCCGCTGCCTGCTCCGCCCAAGCTGCAACCTATTCACAAACTCTCGCGCTACTTGGGCCTGCAGGTCGGCAGCATTCCGGACCCAGACTACACTTGGAGACTGGCTAGGACACAACTGGTGACACGGTTGGCATTGGCTATGCGGAAGACACTGACAGTGGATCAGCGCAGCCTCCTTGCAATGGCCATTGTGATACCCAAGCTGTTGTACATAGGCCGACACCAGTGGCCTTCGCGAGAAACTACGCATTCATTTCAAAAGATGATCACAAACTTTGTGTGGCACGGCCGCTTTACGGAGGAAGATGTGGGCGGCCGTGCTTGGCTGAATGTACACGTGGTCTCACTGCCCCGGCACCAAGGCGGAGTTGCTGTTCCGGACTTAAAAGTGGAACTCTTGGCGCTCGCAGCGGTGACGGTTAACATCTGGGCCATTGATTCAGACCCGAGCTCGCAGATAGTAGGCGACGTGCTCACCGGGCCGCTGGTGGACGGCGTGGCTCCGTCCGTGTACGTGTCTCCCAGGCACACCCCACCAACAACGTACGGCAAACGTCTGAAGGACTCGATCTGGACTACTGGTATCAATGTTTGCAATACCTACGGTGGAGTGACTCCGCCGGAGCACAAAGGGTACATGGTGATTGCGCTTGCTTGTCTGCTGCATTTCCGGGGGCCGTTAGGCCAGCGGTGGTACGGCAGGCGTCTCATGCTAGACACACAGCCACTACAGGGTACCGTATGCCGCCAGTATGTGGCAACGGAAGCTGCTCTTCATGGATCATTCTGCAGTGACTGGGTGCCCTTCCTGACTATAGCCGATCTCAAGTTGTATTCGGCTGTGGGTACGGTCGTGAACATCAAATCAAAGATCAGGACACTTTGTCGGGCGGGTACGGCGCTAAAGGACATACTTCACTGGCGGTGGCTGGACAATGGGGGTTTGCAAGTGACGGTGCTCACACCGAAAATCACTGCGACCATTCGTAGACAGACTGGGGTCCTGATGCAAACGTTGCTACTCAACTTCCCACAGCTACTAACCCCGGGACAGCATTCGGGGCCGGTATGGTATGCGACCAAAAACCCGGAACATGTACGCTTACCTCTTCGCCTCGACCAGGAACGGCGCCTGGGGCGATTAGATCACGTCGACCATCAGGGGGCGGTGAATCCCAGATTGCGCACGCACAGGGAATTGATTGACGCCGTACAGAGGGCGGTGGGGGCGGAGACACAGCTCACAATGGTACATCCACACCCGCGAATAGCCCGAATGGTGTGTCTTTTGGTTGGGAGTCGTCGGTGGAAGACGTCTCGGAAGAAATACAAAACGATCTTGAGCCACCACCGTGATGCCAAGGGGGTGGCTCATGGCAAGCAGCAGCTTAAGTGGGAAAAGTAAACGCAGCGGCGGCGGCTGGGCTTAATTGCCTAGCGTGGAAACGAATTCGCCGCGTGGTTGGGCTCAACCCATGGGGAGAGCAGATATTACTTCGACTAAAGCACCATGCAGCCTCTCTTTATAATCTGGTGTCGGCCGGGTTGGATTGCCCACACGCATAATGTGTCAGTGTCGGGCGTGTGGATCTATACCATGTCTTCTGGACATGCCATACAGCAACCAAACTGCGAAGTATATTGATCGAACGGTGGCAATCGGCGGGACTAAACCTGCCGAGTTACGAGGAAGCCATCTTCTCACTGATACTGCCCTCCGTACCGGAGGGATTAATGAGAGCGATGGGGCGGGTGATCGACATCCATCTAGCTGAACAAGCGACTCTTCTTGGAGACGTCGTAGAGCAACTCGCCAACTGCTGTTGGAGCCTCGGAGCAGCATTGTATTTGCATGCGGTCTGGAGATGGCGGGTCGCGTACTTCGACCCGTTCAATGACGTATCAGAGGGCCACCATGTGGCTGGTTTGGTCAACAGGCTCAGGACTGGCCACATGGACATTGCCCGGGGAATCGGAACGACGGCGGACTCAAGACTGACACATCAGTTAGGACGCACACTTTGCCTGGTGCTAGGTGGAGATTGGGCAGGCCAACCAGTGGCGACACCATACAGAGGGTGTTGTTTTGTCGTCTTCTTCGCGGGAGGGAATCCCGGCTCAAAGAAGCGGGGTGCTAGCGGCACGGTAATAGTCAGGGTGCACCTAACTTCTGGCACTTTTGACACGCGATACATTAGCAGTACCAGGCACGAGGGGGACTGCGTGGCTAATCTGAAAGCTGCTCAGCTGGGGCTACTACGCGGACTACGCGAATGCATAGCAAATGCGTGGGGACCTATCCATGTGGTGAGCGACAGCAAGGTCGCTATCGAGCAGATGTCCACACGACGACCGCCGAAAGCGGTGCCGCTACGTGGATCTTACTGGAAGACGCGCCGAGCAGCGGACGAGGCGGCGGTGGTAAGCTGGACTTACCAACATCGAGACCAGAACCGGGCGGCAGCGGGGTTTGCCCGTATGGCGCAGGCAACGGAACAGTCAGTGGAGTGGAAATTCCATGATACGGCGATCCCCAGAGCGAAATGGGCGGCCATCACGGATAACATCCAGGCGGACGTAGAGCAGTGGATTACTGCTAGAGCACAGTCGACCTTGTCCGAGGACGCAACGGACAAGGTGTAACTGTAAGGGAAGTGGTCAACACCTTGTGCCATGGATGAAGTTGACCGCGAACTTGCTGACTGCAGTACTGGCGTCATGCAAGCACGGACATTAGGTGGCGTTAGGAACTCTAATTGACATTAATGAACCTCACTTCAAAATCAAAAAAAAATCAGCCTCGAAGCCGGCCGCCAGGCCAGCCACCCAGTCAGCCAGCCAGTCCGCCAACCTGCATGGCAGCCTGCCTTCGTGCTTGCCTCGCTACGAGTAACTTGATCATTCTCCAATCGACTCTCTTGAGCACCCCCCCGTCGAAGCAACAACTCGATCTCCCTTCACCAGACCCAGCGTTCTCAGAAGCACCCCATCGGACCAAGCATGCCCTAGGAGCAAGATCTTCGCACGTGCACGTGTGCGTGTTCACGTACGTATTTACAGATTAAAATTGCCGGCGTTGGTACATGCCGATTGAGATCTCGTTTGATATCTGTCCACCGCAACTTCATCAAAGAGCATACAAAACCTAGTATCAATACTGTGATTCAAACTCGAAAATACTTAAGGGCGTGTTCGACTTGACGCTTAAATTGCTATTTCGAAGCGTAAAGAGCTGGTTTGCCGCCCAAGCAGTCATTTTGCCATAAATATGCAAGTCGAACACACAAACACAAAAACAACTGCTTTGCCCTAAAATGACTGGTTTTGAAATTCATGGTGGGGGTGGTTTTCAAAACCAGTCATTTGAACACCCTTTATCTATTGACCACTGTCCATCTTCGAGTAAGACCGAATGGAACCAGCCGCGAAGAAACCACGACGATCATGGACGCGCGAGGAGGAGACGCGACTGCTACAGCACTACTTGCGCGCACGCAACGACGCGTCTTGCTTGCAGCAGAACTGCAAGAGCCTGCACTAGCCACAAGTCGTCCTCGTCGTCTCCATCCATGTTGGTTTGTGAGCAATGCTTGCCACAGAATGTAAACCTCGCTTTTATTTTATTGAATACAAACCACTTCCTACATCAGCTGCTTTCAAGTGAAACACACACTGTTCAAATTGCTGGTTCAGATAGGAGTGCTCATAGTCGGTTGAGACAAAATAGCTATTTACTGCTCTCTTTGATTTTGACTGTTCAAGTCGAACACGCCCTAAGTAGAGCGATTTTGGAAACGTTAGAATGGCCTGCAGCACCTGAGTGGCAGCCTGGTGTCACTCACGCTGCATTCGCCAGTGGGTATTAATATCCAAGCTGTACATTTTTTTTGGATGACCACCTTAAGTTTTTTTTTTAACAACAACGCGGTCAACATTTGCTGGAATCCATATTTTGTGACGTCAGCCCCGCTGTACAGCTGTGAGTGACAGCATGGAGCACATGACACTGGTATTAATAGAGGCGCTCTATCCCCCACCATCACCACCACTCAGCTGTGCCACACGCCGCTCAAGTTTGTATGTATCGACTTTATCAGGACAAGAGCTCCACTCGGTAAAGAAGGTGACCAGCGGAGCAGCTTGAGGCGGCCCACAGCTGGTGCGGTAGTGGATATTTGCGACCACCAGAGGTGCCCACCAAAGTCATCGCAGACGACTCGTATGATCAGTTTTCAATTTGCTTCGCCGTTGCTAGCGAACCATCTACGCAGCGTTTAGTGTTGTTCACCGTCCAGTCCAAGTCCCAGTTTCCCGTCCAGTTCTCAGTGTTTGTCCAAAATGAACCTCATCAAGACCATCGCGCATCTCGCAATCATTGCTGCTGCCATGGGCTCACTTGCGGAAGCTGGCTGGTTCAGCCAGAAGGCCCAGCATTCGAATATTTCGAAGGGCCCCGTGGCTCCGAAGCCACCGATCCTCGCTCCTGCGACCTTCGCCCCCATCGTCACTCCTGCCCCAACAACCAGGTCCCCGCCGGCCCCAACTCCCTGTGCGACGACGTAGGCGCCGATTGTGGCACCGACTCCGACACCTTGCCCGACTACCAAAGCGCCGACACGGACTCCTTGTGCGACTACAAAACCACCTATCGTAGCGCCGACTCCGACTCCTTCTACGACGACAGGTGCCCCATTTACTACCCTGGCTCCAACTCCAGCTTTGACGACTGGTGCCCCTGTTTCTGCGTCGATATCAACTCCTCCTCCGACGACCGTGGTCGAAACGCCAGCACCCATTGCGACTCCGGCGGCTACCACTGGAGGCTCGACCGAGACACCGGCGCCGATTGCGACCCAGGAGGCCACCCCGACCGATACGCCGAACCAAACCACACCGGAGACGCCGGCAGCGACTCCTTCTCCGACGACCGTGGTCGAAACGCCAGCGCCCATTGCGACTCCGGCGGCCACCACTGGAGGCTCGACCGAGACACCGGCGCCGATTGCGACCCAGGAGGCCACCCCGACCGATACGCCGAACCAAACCACGCCGGAGACGCCGGCAGCGACTCCTTCTCCGACGACCGTGGTCGAAACGCCAGCGCCCATTGCGACTCCGACGGCCACCACTGGAGGCTCGACCGAGACACCGGCGCCGATTGCGACTCCGGAGGCCACCCCGACCGATACGCCGAACCAAACCACGCCTGAGACGCCGGCAGCGACTCCTGCTCCGACGACCGTGGTCGAAACGCCAGCGCCCATTGCGACTCCGGCGGCCACCACTGGAGGCTCGACCGAGACACCGGCGCCGATTGCGACCCAGGAGGCCACCCCGACCGATACGCCGAACCAAACCACACCGGAGACGCCGGCAGCGACTCCTGCTCCGACGACCGTGGTCGAAACGCCAGCGCCCATTGCGACTCCGGCGGCCACCACTGGAGGCTCGACCGAGACACCGGCGCCGATTGCGACCCAGGAGGCCACCCCGACCGATACGCCGAACCAAACCACGCCGGAGACGCCGGCAGCGACTCCTTCTCCGACGACCGTGGTCGAAACGCCAGCGCCCATTGCGACTCCGACGGCCACCACTGGAGGCTCGACCGAGACACCGGCGCCGATTGCGACTCCGGAGGCCACCCCGACCGATACGCCGAACCAAACCACGCCTGAGACGCCGGCAGCGACTCCTTCTCCGACGACCGTGGTCGAAACGCCAGCGCCCATTGCGACTCCGACGGCCACCACTGGAGGCTCGACCGAGACACCGGCGCCGATTGCGACTCCGGAGGCCACCCCGACCGATACGCCGAACCAAACCACGCCTGAGACGCCGGCAGCGACTCCTGCTCCGACGACCGTGGTCGAAACGCCAGCGCCCATTGCGACTCCGGCGGCCACCACTGGAGGCTCGACCGAGACACCGGCGCCGATTGCGACTCCGGAGGCCACCCCGACCGATACGCCGAACCAAACCACGCCGGAGACGCCGGCAGCGACTCCTTCTCCGACGACCGTGGTCGAAACGCCAGCGCCCATTGCGACTCCGACGGCCACCACTGGAGGCTCGACCGAGACACCGGCGCCGATTGCGACTCCGGAGGCCACCCCGACCGATACGCCGAACCAAACCACGCCTGAGACGCCGGCAGCGACTCCTGCTCCGACGACCGTGGTCGAAACGCCAGCGCCCATTGCGACTCCGGCGGCCACCACTGGAGGCTCGACCGAGACACCGGCGCCGATTGCGACTCCGGAGGCCACCCCGACCGATACGCCGAACCAAACCACACCGGAGACGCCGGCAGCGACTCCTTCTCCGACGACCGTGGTCGAAACGCCAGCGCCCATTGCGACTCCGACGGCCACCACTGGAGGCTCGACCGAGACACCGGCGCCGATTGCGACTCCGGAGGCCACCCCGACCGATACGCCGAACCAAACCACGCCGGAGACGCCGGCAGCGACTCCTTCTCCGACGACCGTGGTCGAAACGCCAGCGCCCATTGCGACTCCGACGGCCACCACTGGAGGCTCGACCGAGACACCGGCGCCGATTGCGACTCCGGAGGCCACCCCGACCGATACGCCGAACCAAACCACGCCTGAGACGCCGGCAGCGACTCCTGCTCCGACGACCGTGGTCGAAACGCCAGCGCCCATTGCGACTCCGGCGGCCACCACTGGAGGCTCGACCGAGACACCGGCGCCGATTGCGACCCAGGAGGCCACCCCGACCGATACGCCGAACCAAACCACACCGGAGACGCCGGCAGCGACTCCTTCTCCGACGACCGTGGTCGAAACGCCAGCGCCCATTGCGACTCCGACGGCCACCACTGGAGGCTCGACCGAGACACCGGCGCCGATTGCGACTCCGGAGGCCACCCCGACCGATACGCCGAACCAAACCACGCCTGAGACGCCGGCAGCGACTCCTGCTCCGACGACCGTGGTCGAAACGCCAGCGCCCATTGCGACTCCGGCGGCCACCACTGGAGGCTCGACCGAGACACCGGCGCCGATTGCGACCCAGGAGGCCACCCCGACCGATACGCCGAACCAAACCACACCGGAGACGCCGGCAGCGACTCCTGCTCCGACGACCGTGGTCGAAACGCCAGCGCCCATTGCGACTCCGGCGGCCACCACTGGAGGCTCGACCGAGACACCGGCGCCGACTGCAACCACTGTGGCTACGACCAGTCCGCCGATGTCGACTCCTGTACCTTCGGTTCCTGTCCTAGTCGCTTCGCCAATTTTGACCCCCTGCCCAACGACCCGTGCCCCCGTCACCATGTTGACTCCAATTCCTCCGCGTTCGACTCTAGCCCCGATTAAGTCGCCGATTCCGACCCCCCGCGCAAACACTGTCGCCCCAGTTTCAAAGCCGATTGTGTCTCCAGCTCGTACCCCTGTGAAGACACCGAGCCCGCCGCCTGCCAAGGCTACCGTCTCAAAAATCGCTCCGACACCTTGCCCAACGGTTACGCGTGCGGCTCAGAAGCAATCGAATCCAACCCAAGGTGGATTGCCCAGTAATGGCACTGGTGTCGGCGCGAGTACCAGTGGCAAGTCCACTGAAGTTGCTGGAGGGGGCGCAGTCGTTGGTAGAGGTCCACAGGGTGTCGGCGTATCTGGAGGCCCCGGTCTGATCAAGGGTTCTACGACCGTCTCGACTGGAAAGAAGGAATCGAACCCTGTCAGCAACATCGCTATCAAGGACAACAAGTCCGACAAGGCGCAGCCCCCTCCCAAGTCAACAATCGCGAAAACACCTTGTCCAAGCCCGACTGCGACTACCGTGTCCGGGAAAGCATCCTCGCCAAAAAGCCACCGAAGCCGCTTTCTTCGCCAGTGATGATACGGATACGAACTGACCGAAATTGTAGTACGATGACTACTTTTTGCTTAGCGGTCACAAGTACATGTAGTGCAACACATTCTAATGAGAAGTATTGTTTCTTAATCGGATGTCTTTACAATTAGCTGCCACAGCTTAGTACGAACATTTACAATTGTACTCGTTGTTTATGACGAGCAAAATCCGCATTGGAAAAACTTGTGTCTGGCCCGTCGTAAGATGCTAGTGTTTTTAACGCAGATCACCCGAAAGTGTTAACGTACGCGCTCACTCGGTGGTTCTACCGAACGTTTTCTCGAATGACGTCAAGACAGCTTCGTGTACCGCGTCAAAACGCGCATACCAGTTTCTGATTCCAGCATATATTTGAGTACTCAGTAGTGTCTAAAATTAGGATACATATCGTAAATATCCAGATAACTGAAGCATGTTCCTTGGTGGAAATTCAAGTTGTAAAATTCGCAATTACAAAGTGAACATTCCTGCTTGTCCCCTCCGTCACCTCTCAAAAGACCAGCAAAGATGCTGCCAATCCGCAGCGCGTCAATGCTCGCGCGCGCGTGCCGCTCTCGCGCATCTCTAGAGGCAAGGCGCACCGCTCCTGTCTCGTTCTTCTCTTCTGGATCCATCGCCACCACCGCCGCGCTGCGCTCGGACGACGCCGACGCCTCGTCGAACCTGCACGGCCACGTGAAGGCTCGACTGGACTACAAGAAGCTGGTCGAGAACGTGGACGCCGCCATCGACAACGGCCGCAAGCGCTTCAGCGAGGGCGACCCACAGCTCGTGGCCGACCTGTACCAGCGCCAGGCCAAGCTGCGTCACAGCGCGAACCTCCTGCGCGCGGAACGCAATGCGCACGCCAAGCAGCTCGGCCAGGCGGCTGCGGCCAGGAAGACGCAGGGCGCAGAGGCCTTCGAGGCGCTGCGTCTCCGCGGTCAGGAGCTCAAGCGCGAGATCGCGGACGTCGAGGGCGAGTTGGCGCAGGTGTCGACGCAGCTGGAGCTCGAAGCCTTGAAGATCCCCAATGACACGCACCCGGACGTGCCGGTGGGTGCAGAGGAGGACTCGCGCGTGGTGCTCACGCACGGAGAGAAGCCCGTGTTCGGGTTCAAGCCTAAGGACCACTACGACTTGGCCACGGACCTGGAGCTGCTGGACACGCAGACGGCCGCCAGAGTCGCCGGCTCCAAGTTCACGTACCTGTGCAACGAAGGCGCCATGATGGAGATCGCGCTGGTGCATTGGACGCTGAGCAAGCTGCGGGCGCGCGGGTTCAAGATCATGTTCCCGCCGGATGTAGCGCACTACAAGCTCGTGGAGGGGTGTGGCTTCCAGCCGCGTGGAGAGGCCACGCAGATTTACTCCATCGCCAACTCGGACTTGTGTCTGACCGCGACGTCGGAGATCACCTTGGCTGCTATGAAGAGCAACGAGATCTTGCCGACGCCTACACTGCCGCTCAAGTACGCGGGCTTTAGCCACTGCTTCCGCACTGAAATCGGACACGGCGGCCGCCTCACACGCGGCATCTATCGTATTCACCAGTTCAGCAAGGTCGAGATGTTCGCCTTCTGTGCCAACGACACCCAGGCCCAGCAGTTCTTTGACGAGATGGTAGACATCCAGACGAGCATGTACGCCGAGCTGGGGCTGCACTACGAGCTCGTGGATATGGCCACTGGCGACCTTGGAGCGCCAGCCTACCGCAAGTTCGACCTGCTGGCATGGATGCCTGGTCGCGAAGAGTACGGCGAGGTCTCGAGCATGTCCATGTGCACCGACTACCAGGCTCGCCGGCTCAACATCCGCCACAAGGACCCGAAGGACGAGGAAGCTGGAACTTCTTTCGTGCACACACTCAACGGCACCGCATGTGCTGTCCCGCGTCTGCTTATCAGTCTGTGGGAGACCTACCAGCAGGAAGACGGCTCCATCGTTATCCCCGAGGTGCTCAGGCCGTACATGGGTGGCCGAGAGGTCATCCGCCGCCCTGAGTAGAGCCAAACCAAAGCCCACCAGCAAGACAGACCATTACAGAGAAGTCAAGCAAGTGTCCGCCAATAGACGTCTCAACGTATGATGCTGTGTGGCCGATTTGCTGCTGTTGTCGCCGCACAGGTGGGGTAGCATTCAGTCGCTTGTTATCTATTGCACTGTGCTCCTGGGGTTCATGTTGTGTCTGACGCTATTTGTCGGGCTGTCGTTGCTTTCTACAGCCCGCACATAGAGCGAGCCGGCAACGCAATCGCGGACGTCGAAGAACTCGAAGCGACCGGTGGCTGTGAGCACGTACACCTGCATCGCCGTCGCTGCCGTAATAATGCCGGACATGACGCACTCGTCCTGGCTTTCGTCTTCGTCGCCAGTCGCCGCTTCTGTCCGCTGCCGCTTGTACACCTCGACTTCCTGTCCCTCCTGTAGCATGCGTGGGTTGTAGAGCAGTCTGGGTCGTCGGGTCTTCGCTGCTGCTCTCGCCATCACCTGTGACATTGTCGTCGACTCAGGTAAGTGCGGTCCGTACGCGTGTGGTATCCTCCTGGGGGTGCTGATCATTGGTCTCCGTCGCTTCGGCTTCTTCTTCTGCTGCTTCTTCGGCTGACGCTGTTGCTTGGTCTTGTGTTTCCTACCAGACTTGATGGCTGGTGTCTCCAAGTGCTCTGCATCACACGGCACAGCGCTTCGAATGGCGTCAAGGTCCTCCGCAATCTCCTTTGGCGTCACCTGCGTCACGACGGACTTGAAGACCGACGCGCGACCCAACAGCCGCTCCAGCCGCTTCTTCTCCTGAAACTGGGCCCTGTGCGCTCGCTCCGATGGCGAGGCCGATGCCAAGAACACGTCTTCAGGTCCGTCGTCGTCTCCGTCACTTTGGTACGTGGCGCGCCGCCTCCTCAGGCCGTTGCCCGAGCTCTTGGCCGGCGGCGTCTCGTCCCTCACCGCTCGGCGGCGGCGACTGGTCACGCTCACGCCGTCCTTGGCCGTCTGCAGCCTGCGCAGCTCGCGCGTGATGTCGGCGTTCATCTCTTTCTGCAGCTCGGCGCAGCGGCGCGCGTACGTGTCTCTCGCCTTCTCTCCGGCGTACTCCAGCACTCGGCGCGCCGCCGCCTGCCGCCGCTCCAGAGCCGCGTGGGCCTTGGCCACGCGCTGTCGGCGCGCGGCCTGCAGCAGCACGCAGCCCAGCATAAGGTCCTTCTCTATGCCGACATGTAGGCGGCGCTCGAGGTCGTCCAGGCGCGCCAGCTCGTGCTGCAGACTGTCGCGATCCCGGGGCAAGGCGTCGGCGCCGAAGTTGTCGTCGCTATCGTCGGATTCCTCTCGCGCCGCTGCGTCTTCGTCGCTGCCACTTGCACTGCTGATAGAAGAGACGTCGGCGGATCCAGCGCACCTATTTTCAGGCTTTGAATCGCCCTGGAACGCGCAGGACGCCACTGCCTCCATGGCCCCGATGCGCGTGTAGAGCGTGAAATTCCTGAATGACGCCAGCCTGGCCCCAAACAAGCAGAGCGAAACGATTTGATTGGGCGACAAAGTGAAGTTTGACGAAAAGTTGAGCTGAAATTTGGCCAAAATGAGCGATTGAGAGGCTCGCTGCTTGGCGGAGGACAAGTTGACTCTCTCTCTCTATGCGCGGCGCTTGTGTGCCACGCGCTCGAAGCACGCGCGCAGCTTCTGGAACTCCTTCTCACACGCCTGACGACTCACGACCCCGTGGATGTCGGCCACGCACTTGCCGTACACTTGGATCTGGTAGTGTCAAATTCCGTTAGAACTATCACCAGAATACCTATAGATGGATGGGGGAATTGCACACCCTGACAAGGACATGAAGGCTGGCTTCTATTCTATACACTCACATCAAGTGGGCAGTCCGCTAGCATCTGTGAGAAGATCTTGCCCATGCGCACGGGCGTCTTCTTGGTCGTGGAGCTTCCGGCGGGCATCGTCGCTCCTTTGACACTTAAAAATAATGAACTTTGACGTCAAAATCACAAAATGGGTGATTATTGTATTCAGCACTTCGCGTCCACAATGAGCGCTGTGTGTGTATTGACGCTTGGAGGTGTTTTGTTCAAAAAAATGGAAAGAAGTTCATATTTTTCTTAGTGGTTTAGTTGGTTGCATCCGTCCAACATCAAAAACGAGCTAGCAACATGTGCGAGAGTTTATTTGGTGGTGGCGACGTGGCGTGTCAAGCCTTCGATCGTCCTGCTGCCCCGTGCGCCTGGCCATCGACGTTGCGTCTACCCTTGGAAGTCTGAATCGCTGTCGCTCTCGTCACTGGACGGATACTGAGCTACATGAAGAGCAGGGGCGATGGGAGCTTGCGTTTGTGTGACACTGGGGACGGCTTCAGTCTCTACTTCCATCTTCGCCTCCGTGGCAGACGCGTTCACCTTCTCCTCTTCGTCGGCAGGGGCAGCAGTCTCGACTGACGTAGACTTCTCTTCAGCATTATGGCCGTTGTCTGCAGGTCGCTCGCCCTCCGCGGGTGCTACCACTGCTTCAACCGCAGCAACAGTCTCGGCTACCGCCGCAGCAGTTTGAACGACCGGGGTCTCCTGCGGTGGTGGCGCAGGGGGGCCATCGCTCACGTTTCCGTCGCTCTCTGCTTCAGTCTCGGTCTCCTGCGGCTGTGTCTCCTGCAACTGCTGGATGATACTCTTGGTGCTGGACTTGAGAACCTTCCGAATGGCCGTGAGCACCTGCTTGCCGTCCACGGTAGTCTCTTCTTCAAACAAATCTTGGAAGCGGAAAAACATTTCGTTGACGGTCAACTTGAACAGAGCCACCAGCCTCTCGCGCTCCTCCGCGCCACCTCCGGTGTGTGCTGCAACAGCCAGCATGTCCTGCACTTCGCGCTTGATCGCCTCTGCAGCGGCCAAAGCTCGCTCCGCTGCCTGCTCGCGGTCCTTAACTGCCGCACAGCTCTCACACTCGCCTTCGAATCCACTCTTCTGCCCCCGCGGACTAGCGCCAGGTGATGATAGACGGCCCGACGCCAGCGCCTGCTGCACTTGCTCGAACTTTTCCTGCTCCAGATCTTTAACCTTTTGCTGCAGCAACTCGATCTGCTCGACAAAAATCCGCTTCTCTTCAGCTGCCAATGCGCTATCCGCCTCGGCATTTGCCTCCGGTATCGCTGTCTTCAACTCCAGCTCTGATTCCAGCTCGTGAACGCGTGCCGAGGACACGTCCAGTTTGCCAGTCAAGTCCTGGTTTTCCTGCTGCAGCTGAGCAAGTTGCTGAGCAGCTTGTTCCAGCTGCTGCTTCGCGTCTCGCTCTTTGCTCTCACTTTGAACAGCTAGCCGCTGCGCTTGCTCCTCCGCATGGGCGTGTAGTCGCATTCTATCTTCATTGACTTTTTGGAGTTGCGCTTGAAGGGAGCGCACCTGCTGCTCTAGCTGAGGTGTTGCTGCAGACAGCTCCGAGGTCTTGACTTGCAGGGCCACGTCGTGCTGTTTCTTCGTAAGTGCCAACTCCTGTTCCGCCAGAGAGCGAGCCTGAGTTTCCTTGGTGAGCTGCTTTTCAGTACGGACACGGGCTTCACGTTCGAAATTCAGCGCCTGCTTGTGCTCTTCAGCCTCGTTACTGGCGCCTTGCTGCTGTTGCAACTGGTAGTAAGCTGTCAATAGCTGCTGGTACTCCGCATGCAAGCGGTTCGTCTGCGTGACTGCCGCGTCGCGTGCACTAGCAAGCGCGCTCAACTCGGACGTAACATTCAGCTGAGAGCTAGCAGCCGATTGGTACCGTTCCTGCAGGGTGCGTTTCTCGTCTTGCAGTCGCTGATTTTGATCCAGGAGCTCCTCACAGCGCTTCTCGTACGACGACTGCTGCTGATGCTGCGAGTTAATCTGTGTCAACAGTCTGTCGTTTTCGCTAGCAAGTCTCTCCACACCGCGGATCACCGCGGCAACGTCACTGGGACCAGCACCAACTCCAGACCCGGAACTGGATGACGTTCCCGGTGCCATACGGATCAAATAGTCAACCTTGGCGTTTAGCTCGGACAGCATCGCATCAACAGGCCGTCCTCCTCCAAGCGCGCTGTTGTTGAACAGGGCCGACGAGCTGGGAAAGCTGCTGTAGAAGCCGCCTCCTAAACCAAAGCCCATGGATCCAAAGCCAGCACCGCTTCCACCAACACTCATACGCTCACGCTCGAGTGCACGCGCCTGGAGTTCCAGCTTTTGTTCACGCTGCAGTAAGCGCAATTCGTTGAGCTCCATTTCATTCTTCGCCGCCGCGTCTTCTTCGTACGGGACGAGGTCTCCGTTCCTGTCGGCAACATTTCTATCGCGCGTGCTGTTAGAACGCGACGAAGCTGCTGCAGTAGCATTCGCGCTTGTCGAGCTAGGCGTCGACCGCCGTCGCGACGTCTTCCTCTCCGAAGCAGCTTTCGGTGCTTCCTCCGTCGTTGCCGATGTGTTCACAGCCGGCACCGACTTTCGCTGCGTCGCACCGTGTCCAGTCTTGGTCTTGAGCAGCTCGATCTCCAGCAGATACCAATCCTGCCCGTTAGTTTTTCCCGGAGGGGCCAGCACAATGCGCTTGCCGCCCTTCTTCATGCCCAGCACCCCCTCTTCCAGCGCCTTGATGCGCTCGCTGTTGTCTCCCAGTCGAATCTTGCGCAACTCGCCCTCGCCCGCCTTCTCGAACGGCGCGTACTTGGTCACCACATCAGCAGGCGCCGAGTTGGCGTTGCCCACGACTCTCCAGGCACTGAAAGCCACCGCCACCGTGTCGCCGCTGCTCACTTGCGGCGTCTCCGGCTTGACGAACACCAAGTCGTCTTGGATCAGCGCGCTCGGGTTGGTCTTGGTCACGGTCTTGTCGCTGCCCCAGATCTCCACGTGGATCTTGGCCAGAAACACTTGGCGCATGAACTCGGCCACCTGCGCGTCACTGGGGAATTTCACCGACCAATTCACGCCCTGCTCGTCGTAAAAATTCACGTAACTTTTAGCTTGTAGCGTGGGTTTAAAGCTCCCGAACTTGACGGGCACCGCACACAAATGCTGCTTGGCAGCATTGTAGAAGAGCAGGTTGAAGGCCGTCTCAGCCCCCACAATGACGCAGCCCACGGCGGCCTTGCTGCCGGCGGCGGCGCCCCCCAGCTGCACGTACTTGCGCGCCGAGGCGTCGAATTGATACAGAGAGACCATGGTGGAGTACACGACGGCGGACGCGGGCGCGGAGGACGCCGCGGGGGCCGCCGGCTGCTGCTGCGTCTGCTGCTTGTGCGACGGCTCTCGGGGCGCCGTGTAGCGCAGCGCATCGTTGCCGCCACCGCTGGAGGAGGCGTCCTGGAAGATGCCGTTCAGGCGGGAGCTCGGGTTCGAGGACATTTTTGGCGCTTGTACGGGGAGTTTATGAGCGAGAAGCAAGTGGTTAGAAGTGGGAGATAGAGGGGGAGATGGTGATGCAAGTGCGGAGAGTGGAGGAGCCCTGGGGCGTGCACGGCGACGTGGGGAATGACACGCTTCTTCCGCCGCTGCTTAAGCCCGTGCTTCTGATAAAGTGACGACGCACACTCCGAAAAGTGGCGTGTCACACGTAGGGGAAGGTTGACGGAGTTAAAGTATGAGGATGAATGCAAATGATTGGTGCATTGTTCCCGTTTAGGTACGATGTGGGTGACAATGCTTCAAGTTGAAGTGGTCCTTATAGGCGAAGCACCTTAATGCTAGGCATTGACTTGAGCACATTCACGTTGGTCGCTTTAGTGCCACGCAGATCGATGCACTCCAGTTCTGTGAGTGACAGCAATGGAGAGACGTCGGTGACTAGCGTCTCTTTCAAGACAAGTCGTCGAAGGTGAGTAGCTGACCGCAGTACCTTGAGATCTCCAATAGGAACTTCTACCAGCTCCAGAACTTCGAGTTGCGTGAGCGCTCCGAGAAAACTGTAGTCTCCCGGTGTGGTGACGCTTATGTTGTTAGAATCGTACATGCACAACGTCCGGAGTTGAGTCATCTCCGCGATGTGCGAGAACTCCAGTTTTTGCTCGTCAACCAGAGGCTCGAGATGCAGCAATGTCCTGGGAGATGTACGGACGACATCCCCTAAGGACCAGCCGACCCACTTGAGAACCTCCAACCCCGTCCAGCCACTCAGGTCGAGAGACTTTCCGCATCTACTGATCACCTCCAGAGTTTGTAACTGCTGGAGCGGGGGAGCGCAATGAATAGAGGGCGGGTGCTTCAGCGTCTTCAGACTCGGAAGCTTGGCCAAGATTTCCCACTGCGACGCGAACTCTTCGTCGAGATTATAAATTTTCCCATGATCCAACAGCTCCAACTGTGCGAGAGTTTGTAGAGGGCTAAAGTCCATCGTATCAGGGAATTGGTTCATTCGCAGCACTTGGAGCTTCGGCATATCCCGCACAAACTCGATGTTATCGACTTGTACGTTCCAAATGTCCAGGCGCTTCAGGTGTCCGCTGATCGCACCGTTGAGTGACGTTATAACGCTGGACCACCTCAGGTTTGTGCATGCAGAGATCGTGAGTTCCTCCAACGTTCCGAACAGCGCGCGCAAGGCGACGAGAGATTCGGGGTCTAAGCTCACGCCCACCAAGCGGAAAACTTTCAACGACGTTCTGTACGCAATTATCGCCCTGGCCAAATTCACAACAGCGAAGCTTCCGCTCGACGCCACAATCTCAAGGGTATGAAGGTTCTCGAGCTGAGCATCCACCAATGGTCCAAGATCAAGCACAGGTTCGCCACACGTATCTCGGCTAATGTGAATAATCAGCTCACCAAGATCAGGGTTTCCGCGGACAAAATCTAGGGTTCTCCTATTTGAGCTGGAGAGCGTCATGGAAATTGTCTTCAGACGCGTCATTCTCTCCAGAGAAGGCGAATAACTCTCCGATGGGCCTGTTGGCAATACCAAAGTGCTCAATTGCGTCAATTCTCCCAGTCTTGACATGTTTTCAAGTCTTGCATTGCTCAGATCCAGCTTCGTCATGGAGGAAGGCCATGGCCCCGAGAGGTCCACGACGGGCATGTCGGTATCAGCTACTTTGTGTTCAACAAAGCACGGTTCGTACCGAGTTCTGACAGTCACATTCTGAATCGCAGGGAAGTTGGCAATGATCTCAATGTTCTGAGTGTTGTGCACAATGACGTCCTTGATGAACTTCCGCGTGGCAGTGCTCACGCCGGTTAGATGATGAGCTGACGGAGGCAGAACCCACACTCCACGCGCGAACATTCGCTCGCGAAACTCGGACTGGGCGGCACGGTGGCACAACATTGCTACATGGCGTCGCTCGTTCAGTGATAGCAGGCCGATCAATTGCGCAGAGAACTCGGAGCTGTCGAGCAGCGTCAGCAGCGTTGGGTCTTCGCTGCTCCGTGGGCGACGTGAAGCCCTGGGCCCAGTCATTTAGAATGCAAACCTGTTGAATCGGATATCAGGACATGTGTACCTCTTTTCATCATTATTCACGCTAGAATTCACGCTAGAAATCTCATTGAAGTTGAGTCTGTATCTACTTCCCAAATTTGCGTAGCGTAACGCCATCGTTTGGCCAGCAGAAAATTCATGAACAAGAGTCGCTGAACTTTGTGTAGCATTTTTTTGCTGTTCGTGGCGTGTTCAAGGGTTAGCTCAGACTGCTCGTCCACAGATCTCTGCGGGTACATATGGGTTCAAGCAAATAACTGCCCTGTCCGCCATCTTCCAGGGATTCAGGGTCTCGCTCCGCTCGCTATGCCCCACACTACACTTCATTCCCAATTCTTCCGTCTCCAAGCTACTCATCAACAACCTTCGCGTTCGAAGCATGCGAGTCTGGAGCTTCAATCTATGGGCTGGTGCATTGCTGGCACTGGCGGCTCAGCTCGTCGAGGCTCAAACCTACGACGCCATCGTGGTGGGCAGTGGGCCCGGTGGCCTTGTAGCGGCCGAGTACTTGTCCCGAGACCCGACGGTCTCCGTGTTGATCCTCGAAGCTGGTCCAAAGTCTCTGGCAGCTACGGGTGGAACCGACAGTCCCAGCTACGCCCAGGGCAGCGGTCTCACGAAGTTCGACATCCCCGGTGAATTCGACAATACCATCTACAATGCGGCTAATGAGCAGTACCGAGTAGACTGGATCACTGACGCCTATATGTGGCTCGGCAAGCTGGTGGGCGGGTGTTCGTCCATCAACGCCGCTCTGTACTTCCGACCACCGGATGCGTACGTCACGCAGACTCAATGGCCCTTTTCAGCGGCTCAAATGGTCGCCAAGATGGACGAGAACGAGCAGATCCACGGCCACACGGACAAACCCTCGACCAACGGCGTCTGGTACACGCAGGAAGGGTACAACATCGTGTCCAAAGCTTTGCTGGCAAAGGGCTACTCAGAGCGTACCATCAACGACGCTGCCGCACGCAATAGCAAGAGCAAGACGTTCGGCCATGCTCCGTTCACGTTCAAGAACGGCAAGCGCGATACTCCGGCTGCAGCTTTCTGGGGGGTTATGAGCTCTCGAAGCAATGTGAAGCTTCTCACTGGAGCTAAAGTCGACTATCTGCTACGTGCTGCGGGTGGCAAAGCCACTGGAGTGGTCTACAATGGTGGAACCCAAGCACTTCTCTCCTCTCGAGGCACGGTGCTTATGGCTGCCGGTGCATTGAGTACGCCTAAGGTGCTCATTCAGAGTGGCGTTGGTCCTACCTCGCAGCTGAATCTGCTAAACGGACGCAATGGTTTCGCTGGTGTCTCCCAAGCTGCTGGCTGGGTGACGAACGCCAACGTGGGGAGGAACCTCTTCGACACGAACGTCGTGTTCGCCTCCTTCTCACACCCACAGATGAGCGCGTTCCAGTTCAAGAACCGACCGAGTTCGGCGACGGACCAGTACATGAGCGGCTTCGCAGGTCCGTGGACCAGCTCAGGCCCGACACTGATCAGCTACGAGAACTACAACTTCCAAGGCCGCGCGTACGAGTTCCAGTCCACCGCCCTTACGACCGGATTCGGAGACTTTTACAACCGCGGAGACGCGTTCACACTCTCGCTGTACGTTAACAACCCGGAAGGTCGAGCAGCCTCCGGGTTTGATAGCAACGGGAACTGGAAGGCTTTCAATGAAGGCAACGCGTACTTCGGCACAAGTCGCGACCTCGCGGCGATGCAGTCGTACGCTCAGAATGTCGTCAAGGCGATGGTCGCTCAAGGTGCTACCTTCCTATCGGCTTCAGGGTCCGACGACACCACCGTAGCCAACTGGGTCGCGTCCTACGGCGGTCGTATCACTCACCACTTCGGTGGTAGCTGCTACGCGTCTAGCGATACTGCGGACGCCAATCGTTGCGCTGATGAAAAGCTTCGCGTCATTGGCATGAACAACGTGTTTGTGGCAGACGCAAGCGCCATGCGTGAAGGAACGGTGGGTCCGTATGGCTTCATCATGTACATCGGACGTGAAGCTGCTGACCAAGCCAAGAGTTTCATTGCTGCCAACGGTAATGGTGGCGGTGGTGGTGGCTCGAACTCCACCTGCTCGAGTTTTGAGACCGGCGTGGACTACCTGAACAACGATCTGAGCAGTTCGCCAAGTTCGACAGCCGCCGGTTGCTGTGCTATCTGCTCCGCCACCGCCGGTTGCAAGGCGTTCACTTGGACCGATCAGAGTGGAGGCACTTGCTGGCTCAAGAGTGGCAAAGGAAGTACTCAAAGCAAAAGCGGCGCCATCTCGGCGGTGCTTCAAACCTCGTCGACGTCGAGTTGCTCTACGATTGAAGACAATACCGACTACACAGGAGCCGATATCGGCAATAAACCGAGCGCTTCTGTCGACGGGTGTTGTTCAATCTGTACGGCGACAACAGGGTGTGGTGCCTACACGTGGACAAACTACAACGGCGGAACTTGCTGGTTGAAGAGTTCAAAAGGCTCTGGAAACACCAAAAGCGGTGCCAAATCTGCTGTGGTTAGTGGATCGAGCGGAGGCGGTGGAGGCAGTTCTACCTCTTCCTGCTCTGCGATCGAAGAAGGCGTGGATTACACCGGCAACGACGTTGGCAGTGCTGTGAGCGGTACAGCCGAGGGATGTTGTGCTATTTGCCAAGCGAAGACTGGCTGCAAGGCCTACACTTGGACGAACTACAACTCGGGCACTTGCTGGTTGAAGAGTGGCAAGAGCGGCACTACAAGTTCCAGCAGCGCTCGATCTGCCCAGGTCAGTTCTTCATCAACATCGACCACGTGCAGTTTGGTCAACGACGTCGACTACAAGGGCAACGATCTCGCCAGTGCCCCCAGTGCTCCAAGTGGAACTGGAGCTGGTTGCTGCGATATTTGCCGTGCGACGTCAGGGTGCAAGGCTTTCACGTGGACTTCTCAGAGCGGAGGAACTTGCTGGCTCAAGTCCGCGCAAGGAACCAGCTCGCCCCTCACTGGTGCCGTCTCCGGCGCCATTTAACCAGCTTAACGGCTTTTGCCTACGTGGTAGCTCGAGGCATGCATTCTACATGTAAATAATGGATCTCCACTCGTAATCGAATCTCTTTTGAAAAATGCAGCATGCTGCCGATTAATCTGCGAGTTGACCGAGGCGGTCAGGTTAATAGACATTGCTTTCGTCCACGAAGCATACCCCTGCATGCAATTGTAATTGCCACCCTGAACATGAACAAACCCGGCCTTGTTTCCTTACTAATTCAGTGCAACGGAGTCCCAACCTGAAAGAATTGTCGAGAAGCCTGCGATAGCTTTCTCACCAGATGAGGATGCGGCAGAAGCCGAGAAACTTAAGAGCGTCGAGGAAGAGTTAGCAAAAACTCGACGATAGATGAAGCAAAGAGAGTTTATTTCAGTTGAGCCAAACTTTCATGACGGAATTTAGCGTTTGAAGGGTGTGTGCTCAGCATTTTGAGAAGTCCAGAGCAGCAGCGATCTTGCCAAGAACCTCGACACGCTGTGTTGGAGATCGCAAACGAGACGTATTGTATTATGTTGGACGCAACCACGATGCATCATATAGAATTCAATCGAGCCTTCATCTTGCGCGACTCCCTTCTCATTCAGACTGCAGTGCTGACCTCATTTCTAGCGATGTCCATCAGCGCCAGGACCGTCCCTTACGGAATGTTAAGCTCAAAGTGGTTGGAATCGCTTTACTCTGCATCATGCGGCATGGCATGCCTGGCTCACGCAGCACCCCTTGTAAAGCTAATTTGCTCGACTTGCGTACGATAAGGTAGTTGCGATCATGCAAATGGAGCTTTATACTTCAACGCGTCGCTGTTAATTGTGAATCGCGATAATTATTCTCAGTGAGAGTTTCATCGGTGCGCCCATACTTCTCCAGGAATGATTTTGGTGCAACGAGGATAGACGCCCTGTGGAATAGCACAACGGGGCCTACGACATAAAACACAATTTCTTTTCGTAGTAGGGTGAAATGCTGCTTGCTGCAACTTCAGGATATATGCCAGTCATTCTTTGGTAGTCTGCAGGAAGTAAGCTATGCTTCTTGTATGGATAAGCCTCGAAGTCTGGCGAGGTAGCACGCCTTTCTTTTGTGGCGGATCAACGTGTACATGACTTCAACATCAAACAGTTTGTTCGATTATCGAATCGCAAATATGGGTACGGCAACAACATCAATAGTTTCAGGTAGTGTAGTGGTCTAACGATGTTCCTTGAGCTCCAGTTCATTTCCAATTCTCGAAGCTTGAAAAGCGGAGAGTATAAGGGTGCGGGAACACGTTAAGTACGACACATATTGATCACCACTTTTTCCATGGTTTGTATGCGCGACTCCTACAGAGATACCGTTCAGCATGGCACCATCAATACCGTTCGCGCCCAGTGTTTTGCTTTTTACGGGTCAGTAAGTATACATGCGCCAAACATCTTGAAATCTGTATGTAAAAGTCAGTGGTTTTATACAGTTTCAATCAAAATTCATTATGGCCAATGGCGGCACTGTCAACTTATGGCGAACCCAAACAGTATTGAAACGCCTCCATGCAGCCATCTTGAATATTTCACAGCCGCCATTCTGTCCCCACTGTTTTAAACCAAGCATTCACTCCTAACGTTCGAACTGACCTGTCGCAGCGTGAGTTGCGCGACCCATGGTGCACTTCAACAACCGACATAGTGCACTTCAACAACCGATCGTGGAGCTTCCTGCAAATGCGCGCTGCCGCTACATGTAAAGCCGTCGCCACCACTCCACACCAGCGCTGATGCCTTAGCCCCCACCTCGTCAATCGGGCATTAGTGGCTACGCTCTACCTGGTACCATGACGGCGCTTATGGGGTCGTCGGGTGCTTTCAAGACTACCCCGATGGACGGAATGCAGAACACGCCGCTGTCCATCAGTCACATGATGGCGACGGGCTACATTGGGGACGTGCTAAACATAAAGTACGAGGAGGTGTGGAGTAACTTCGGGTGCGTCTTCATCTACGTCTTCGTTTTCCGCTTCTTGTCGCTGCCGGCACTTCGATACATTAACCACCAGAAGCGCTAGATCAGTACATGTAGTTAGGCATGACAATAAAATACATTAACGTAATGATTTATGAAAATGGCTGCCGATCTCAACCGAACAGGAAGAAGGACACCTCTAAATTCGCAGGTCGAAAGACCTGTGCTTGACGGCGCAGCACTGTAACTTGTCCAAAACCGGGCAAAGTGGGTACTCCAACTTTGTCCCTTGAAGAGAGACCTCCCTCTACAGGACCTACCTACTCCACTTTATCCCTTGAAGAGAGACCTCTCTCTACAAGACCTTTCTCTAAGCGCTTTTATCCCTTGGAGAGAGACCCCTCTCTACAAGACCTCCCTCTAGGTGGGAACTCCACTTGAGGAGAGACCTCCCTCTAGGTGGGAACTCCACTTGAGGAGAGACCTCCCTCTACAAGACCAAAGCTATTAAGCTCAGTTGCACGAGCAATGTGTTGGTCAACAAGAGCAACGTCGCTGCGCTGCTGTTGATTGACACCGCATTTAACCCGTTTAAAAGTTACCTCTGCAAACTTCGTGAAATTAATAATAGAAACTTACTAGCAACGTCACCAGTACTTCAGTAGATTTGTTCCCGAAGTTTATAATTTTATTTGAATTAAACAACTATAACCGAGGATTGATCCACTTTTTGTCGTTGTTCCGCGCGTAGTTGTACTTGACGTTTGTATCGGTGCACAACAGCTTCTCTACTTTTGGTGTGTTGATATTCTAAGCCCAGGAATCATTCGGTTTAACAGGCAATCCCGCTAAGAAGAGGGAGAAAACAGCCCAAAAAGGGGGAAACTGGAAAAATAACTAAATGCGGTCGTTACCGTTTTAGCACGAAAATGCTACCACTAGAAAGCCCTTTATCTTGAATTAAATGCTGTGGCATTCGTTGTGAAGCAAACGCTCTTCACCGCCCAATGCATCGACGTCAACGAGGCAACTTGACTGAGCCTGTGAAAGCGTTCTCTACTTTTTGGAAAAGTGTTAGAGTGGTATTCAAGTACATAAATGTAGACCTCGTGCACATCCTGTGCACCGCCGCCTTGACCTTCACGGGCCCCGTTTGGAGCTCCAGCGTCTCGAATAAGCGAGGAAGCTGTTCAGCCACAGCGCAAACGCTTAAACTTGTACGTTATCGTAAGGAGCCTCCCTTCGCACCCGGCAAAAGCCGCTTGATCTCCCACATGAACCTCGAAGTGATTCCACTGGAATGGACCTCGGATTTGAACCTAGCACATGGTATCACTGCCAAATGTCTAAAATTGAAGATTTCTCTACGAAAGCGTGGCTATATGCCAATATTCATCACAGTGCTTCATGCACGACAACCTGCTGCAATGCAACAGGCGTATTGTTAAATGTGACACAATAACATCATGGTATGAAAATCCCAAGTCCATACGACTGTTTCCGCATTTTGTGTTCTCGAAGCTTGAAAAGCGGAGAGTATAAGGGTGCGGGAACACGTTAAGTACGACACATATTGATCACCACTTTTTCCATGGTTTGTATGCGCGACCCCTACAGAGATACCGTTCAGCATGGCACCATCAATACCGCACGCGCTCAGTATTTTGCTTTTTATGGGTCAGTAAGTATACATGCGCCGAACATCTTGAAATCTGTATGTAAAAGTCAGTGGTTTTATACAGTTTCAATCAAAATTCATTATGGCCAATGGCGGCACTGTCAACTTATGGCGAACCCAAACAGTATTGAAACGCCTCCATGCAGCCATCTTGAATATTTCACAGGCGTCATTCTGTCCTACTATTTTAAACCAAGCATTCACTCCTAACGTTCGAAGTGACCTCACGCAACGTGTACAGGGAGACACGCAGCGTGAGTAGGGAGACAGCATGAGTAGGGAAACAGCGTGAGTAGGGAGACAGCGTGAGTAGGGAGACACGCGGCGTGAGTAGGGAGACAGCGTGAGTAGGGAGACACGCGGCGTGAGTAGGGAGATAGGGAGATGAGTAGGGAGACTCACATGGTGCACTTAACACAATATCCGGTCGTGGAGCTCCTCCACCACTACAGCTACGCACATGGGCACTACCACCGTTATTACCTCCACTGTATACCAGCACCAAGAAGCGTTTACCTATACAAATATCTAGACAAACACTGTGAGCACGTATTCGCAAGTGACTATACAGTATACAGTATACTCCCCCCTCCATTCACAAAGATATACATGTATCGGAAACGCACGAGGTTAATGCTGCTCTTTGTATCATTGGTGCTGCTTCTATGGTGAACGTAGAGATACGTTTCGGCTAACGACATGGTGTAGCTGGATGGATCCAAAGTCAACCATACAGGCAACTTGGATAGTTGTTTGCGGCGTTGTTTTTGTGAGAATAGTGGCTAGTACCATCACTCCCTGAGGCTTATCCGTGCCTCCGAGTGTATTCTTTAATCAATCATTGGCTCAGCAATTCGAGCGTGATGAATTACATGCACAAGTCTTGTGGTAAGTAGAAGTGTCGTTTATGTTTGATAACGTGTCTGTGTCGATTAGAAAATTAATGGAACGTCACCGTAACGTAATAAAAAATTCGCACATTAGTGTAGGCGCATTAGAAGAACTGCAATGCAGCCATTTGGCGCTGTTTCTATCGCGGAACGTAGATATACGTTTGGCCTAACGACACGCAGTAGATGAATGGATGCAGGGGCAACGTACTGGTAAAACGGATAGCTGTCTGCGGCGTTGTTTATGAAAGAATTGTGGCTAGTCATCAGTCCCTGAGATTTGCCCGTGCCCCCGACTTCATTATTTAATCAATCATTGGTTCAGTAATTCGAGCGCGGTGGCTTACTTGCAATGAGTGCGCATGTACGTGTTGTTTTTTGTTGGGTATATATCAGTACATGTACCGGTAGTGTGTCTGTGTCAATCAGAATATTATTAAGGACAGCTCAGCTCGAAGTAACATGGATCCGCCCACAGTCACATAAAATGAGTAAAATTTCTGATGAGATCTCTCGCGCTGGCTATGTGTTGTTCGGCTTAGGTATAAATGCGCCTGTTGTCTTTGGATGTTACATCTAGTATTGACACTTCACGATTTGCGTCATGGCCAGCATCATCACCCGTCTTCGCCGAGAGCGCTCAGAGCAACTGAAGGAAGAATGTCGCCCGCCAATTGACTCGGTTGATGGATCGACGGCATTCATCGTGGCTGAATCGTCATCACCAACTTTGAACGTGACCCTGAAGATGTGTGTTCTGCGCATATTCGAGACAGATCTCAACTGGCAAGTGTACCTGATCGATGAGGAGCTCAAAGGCGACAACTTTGAAGCATTTGTCAGCGAGTACGAGCAGCTTGACCCGGCCCGACGAAACAAGTTTGTTTTCCGGCTCACGATATGGAAGCAGAAGAACACGGCCTCAGCGATCCTGGACTACCGCGAAGGGATGTCGTACACCTTTGAAAAGGTTCACTCACTGAAGATGAGGTACGACAGCCCCCAAGGCGCGATGCAGTTCGTTCACTCTTGCCACGACAGCCCCCATGACCGTGAAATGGTGCACTCCTGCCCGGCTGCCGAGCACGAGGCGGTATCTCGCAAGCAAGCCCCCAAGAGGAAGAGCACGGGAGATTCGCAGGTTTCACCGATGGCGAGCCCAGCAAAAAAAAGTCGTGGAAGTTAATATGTCTGCGAATAGCTTATGGTCAAAACCTAGGATGAGTAGGTGCTGCTTTTTTGTGCTTTTTTATGTTAATTAGCAGCCATCGTAATCCGAACGGCAAATAAAATGACTCTTGGGCATTTTCTGTGGTTACAACTGAATAAATATTCGAGCATACTAGTAAGCAAGTTTTCATTCAGCATAAAAAACTCAATAATGCTTGTTGCAGTTGGCACGTGCATTTGACGTGCGAAATCAGGGTTCAGCTCGGGTTGAAGCTTCCGACCGAAGGCCCTTGAAATCTCATTCGAGAAAATACCATGGCACGTGAAACGACAGCAACTGAACGCTACCGGAGGGAATTTAAAAAATCGGATGCATACAAGGTTCTGCAAGCCGAACTAGCTAGAATTCGCCAAGCTGCTCGTCGGCCCGATCAGAAAAGGTCAAATGCAGATATTTCGGAGTCAGATAACTCGCAAGACATTGTGCGACCTACCAAACGAGCCCGCCCGGGTCCGGAACAAACGAGTGACAGCAGCCTCTACTACTCAGCAGTTGAGCTGGCGAATATGGACAAATCTCTGTTGTTTCAGATTCCTACTTCCATTGACGAAAGTCGGATTTGCCATCAAGCCGCTCAGTTTTTAGCGGTGGGTGCTCAAGGCCACATTCCATGTTGTGTGTGCGAGCTCGATTTCTGCCCGGATGAAGTCTCCTTGATTGACCTTAACGACGTGCTTTTAAAGGTATAAAATGCTATGAATTGAGTTTAATTCTGAAGCTTGCACTTACCTTTGTACCTTACAGCAATTGCAGCGATGTATATCCGTGCCAACCGACAATGACATTCCAGAATTTATTCAGCGCCAGTACGATGCGTCTTCTCTCGACTTAAGACTTGCAGGGTTAATGCTATTTCCACCAGGTACGTTCAGTTATTAGGTTGTATATTGAGCGGATCAAATACTGAAGAATGTTGCGGTTGTGCTGCTCGAAGGGGTGCATGTTAAGGATGGTGTCGGGACAACATGTCTGCAGCTTTGTGGTACCTGTCTAAGTCATTTGGAGAAAACGAGGACACAATCACCACCCGCACTGGCAATTTGCAACGGGAATTACATTGGCCACCTTCCAAAAGATCTGGGTGAGTTATCCAGGACAGATGAACAGGCTATCGCACTAGTTTTACCGTGCGTCTCGATGGCAACAGTTACGGGTGGATCGTGCCGAACTCTAAAGTCGCATCATTACATTGTTCGCAATACAGAAGGGCCTATAACGGAAATGCTACCTCGTGACTTGAAACACCGGGTGAGAGTAATGATGGTGGGAAATTTGACTCCGTCTCAGGCTGCGGCATGTAAGAAGCGATATGAGGTAAACATTCATCAGTGTCGTCGAATACTTAAATTTCTCTACAAAAATAACAGAGTATACAAACTGAACAAGACGACGGAGCGGTCGCCTGAGTCTGCGCTCGCACAAAACACGACAGTAATTATCGACAAGTCTACTGTGGCCGAACGTGCTGACATTGAAAATCTCCGCGATGAAGCCTCATATTCCGGATTTGGCTCAATGGTGGTTGAAGGAGCTGATACTTCTCTCGAGTCAGAATGGATTGACCGATCAAGCTTGATCATGGACAATGACCAAAGTTGGACTGACGTACTTGTCCGCAAGTCGAATGATTATGTTTCATTGAAAGGCTGGCAAGCGAGCGTAGAAATGTTCCCCTCGTTGTTTCCGGGTGGCTGTGGAGGTCCTAAAGAATCTCGCAAACGAGGTATTTCTGTCGAAACATGGGTTAATCGTTGCCTTCGTATTCATGGGCACAGCTTTGAAAACCATTATGCATTTCTTCTTCTAGCGTTTGATTACTTGGCTTGCCAAAACGCTCGGGAGACCATGTTTATCAAGATGAATGTGTCTGCGCAAGCACTAGAAGCCGGAAGAATTCCTTCTAAAACTATAAAAGCAGCTATTAAATATCACAAACATCTTGTTGATACTGCGGCGCGAGGGCTGAAACCAAATCCCCCACCAAGTGAAGTCCAACGAGTGATAGATTTGCGCAAAGGTCTTCACACTCCTGAAAGCGCATTTTATGGTTCTAACCTCAGTCGAATGCGCGCGCGACATGATTTATTTGGATACCTGCTTCGGTTTGGAGCAATGCAATTTTTTTCACGGTGTCACCGGACTCTGGTGGGACTTACTCAATTGCGGTGAAATCTGGATCAATTTCGGAAGGAGCAGTTAGAGCTGCTAATGCCCGTCTACTACCTAATCGTGCTAATCTTAAAGATATTGCTTCGAAGCATCCTGTGGAGTGTGCTAGATATTTCCAGCTTGTTATGCGAACTGTCATTGAAGATATTCTGGGATGGGATCAGCGAGCACATCGGCCGAAGCGAGGTGGAGGGATATTTGGTGTGGTTCGAGCTTTTGGTGCAGCTGCTGAAACACAAATAGCCGGTGATTTGCATGCTCACTTTGCAATATGGTTGTATGGATTTCCGCCGACATCCGAGGAGCTCATATCAAAGTTAAAAGATGATGCTGAATTCAGACATCGCGTTGTCAATTTTGCGGATGCTGTGTTAACGACTAAACCACCGTGTCTTTTAAACGAAACCTTGTGCGGAAAGTGTCATCAGGCAAGTTTGATTCCAATTATACCTGGTATCAATGCATTCCGACCTGCTTCTCGCGGTAGCCACCCTCCTGCAACATCTAAGTGCAATATGTGCGGAGCGATGTTTAAGGACAAAGATATTATTGATGAAGCAATTCTTGTCTTGCAAGATCAGATCCACGAACGGATAATTCCTGATCTAGTCGATTTCTCCAAGTGCTCAAGGACAGTCCTAGATGACACCAACCGTTCTTTAATAGTCTCAGTTGTGGTTCGCGACGTCCAAGTTCACTTTTGGCATCACTGCAAGTCATGTTTTAAGGTACGCTCGCAATGACAACATTTTATAATAGTAGCGAATCCTTACCCATACTTTTTCATATTTGTCCAGGTGACTGTGCGTACACCGAAGGGATCCGTCTGTCGCTTTTTGAAACCTGAGCCTGTTCAACCAGAACCAACTTTCATCGACGGAAGGCTGAAGCTTTGTCTGCACCGCCCGATTGGTTGCGAGTATGTCAATCCATTTAACCCGACGCTAATGGAGGCACTAAAGTGCAATCATGATATACAGTTGGTGTTAAACAGCGAGGCCAGGGATACAGCTAGCTATGTGTGCAAATATTGCATGAAACGCCAAAATCCGATCGAGAATCGGTCAGCGCTCTCCCTTGCTGCTTTTTCGAAAGCAACTTCGAATTTAACATCGTTACCTGCTGATACATCAGTTCACGATCGTGGTTACAAGATTCTATCATCGATGCTCTATACAATCACAAACGGTCAAGAAATTGCAGCGCCGATGGCAGCACTGTATGTATTGCAGCTAACACCTTTCTGGTTTTCTCATGAAGTGCTTCATCTCGACCTTGGTAAATTGCTTCAGGGACGGACCGAGACTGAAGAGATAAGTGTATCAGCGCCCAGTGAAAACTCAAAACCGCCAATCTTGTTGCGGACACACCGAGAACTCGCTCGGTATCAACGTAGACAAGCTGATTTGGAAAATGTGTCGTTTATACAAATATGCGAGGATTATCACTGTACGGAACAAGATGTTCAAGAAGGCGAAAACAAAGGAACCCTAAGCGGGGCGAGGGCAACACGCTATGTTCACTATAAGAAATCAAGCTCGTCAAAGGTTGTTGTGCTTTGTGGTCGCCAATTACCAGACATTAGCATTCACCAAGATAATGCTAGCAGAGAGTTTTACTATGCAGCGGTTCTGACTCTATTCAAACCCCACCGTTGTGAGACCCTCCTCCTCGAAAATAAATCACCGATGTGTGCATACCAGGACTTCGTTGCATCAAGCGATACTGCAAATGTGAATGAAATGAAAATGTTTGAGGTGAAGCATCTGGATTTTTTTCGTTCTCGACGTTTAGACTCTCGCACAGAAGAATCTGCTGAAGATATTCTGTTGAAATCGCGGGTATCAGCCTCAACTCCATGGCGAGGGGTTGACAGTGAAAACAGCTCTGATGTCATCGACAATGACGTATTTGAACCGAGTGATTTTGAGCCGCCGGATCCAAATATCCTCCCGCACAATGTTAAATCAACGACTGCCCTCATTGAAGAGGCAAGGTCCATTGTCGAGGATATGCCCAACCTCGCGGAGACTATTCAGTCTGTTGGAGTTGACTGTAGAGTACCACAACGATATGAAAACAATATATCGAGCGACGAATATAAAAGAGCACAGTACGGACGCCGAAGATGTTATGGGGTCATTCTTCTTCATTCGACAATTCAGAGATGCTGTGACTCGCCTTGAACGGTTAGATGAATGTTTCCGCCCTGTACCTTGGAACCCGGTTGAATCAGTCATGACGCCCGATAATCTGGCAAGATTTCCGACGATTGAAGATGTATCTCGTTCATATCGCCTAAATTTCTGGCAGCACGTCATTTTTGAGATGGCGGCTCGCCATCTTTTGCTAGTGTACGCAACTGATATTGAGGAAGCTATTGACGAACCCATGTATCCAGCATACCATGGACGCCAGCCTTACGATATCAAGCCCCAACTATTTGCATATTTGGGTGGTGAAGCCGGCACAGGAAAATCAACCGTTGTACAGGCTTTGCTTACATTTGCGCGGCGTTGGGGTAGAGAGGGAACGGTTGAAACGTTAGCATTTACTGGCGTCGCTGCAATGAATATTCAGGGAAGAACCATTCATAGCGCTCGCAACCTCAACATATCAACCTCGCAGCCAAATGGCCCCGCAACGGTGGAGATGAAAGCAAAATTCAGACGGGTTGTTCTTATTATTATCGACGAGCTATCAATGACCGATCAGTCACTTTTGGGCGGCGCCGATGCTTCTTCCCGTGCAATGGCATCTAACCCGACCGCACTCATGGGAAGTAAACATTTATTGTTCATTGGGGATCAACTACAACTTCCTCCAATCGGCGGATCTCCCTGTGTGTATCACCGCTCCACAAAGTTATTGATAGGTACGACGTACTAACTTCCTATTTTGCTTTACAGGCTACGCCAAACCACCAGAAACAGCTAGCCCATTACGCCAAGCCGGCTACGGTTTGTATTGCTCGATTAATTTTGTTGTTTTCTTGACCGAAAACATGCGATCTCTAAGGGATCCAGAGTACACAGAACTATTGCAAAATCTCAGGTGGGGGCGCCTATCGGATGATCAGTTGAAGTTGCTTAACTCCAGAGTTCTTGCCGGTCCAAGTACCCAGTCTGACCAACTAGATCATGACTTTTATCGCCCAGTTGTTGTTTCGGTCAACAAATTACGCTGTGCAATTAATCGAGAGATGACGTTTCGTACTGCACGCTTCGCATCACAAGTGGTGTTCGAATGCGTTGGACGACCTTCTGCGCGATCACGAAAGATTTTTGATCGCATATGCAATGCAAACGATGATCTTACCGATCGGATCCCTATGAAACTGCAGTTCTTTATTGGAATGCCTGTTATGATCACGCATAAACACCCAGATTTGATCGAAACTGGAGTTATAGCCAACGGAACAGTGGGGGCTGTAGTGGGGTTTTCACCATCAGAATGTGAACTGACTTGCGTGGAAGAGGATGTTGAGGGTGTTACTGTAAAACGATTTGTAGAACCCCCTAATTTATTGCTGATACGAATTCGCAACTGCAATAAGGTGCTGGTAAATGGATTTCCACCGGGGATAATTGGTTTACCACCTCTACACGCGAAAGTAAAACTGATAAAGATGCCAAATCTATCGCAATCTTCAATCACTGTGATTCAATTTGCTTTGGTACCCGCTTTCGCATGCACAACGGAGATGCTACAAGGTCAGACATGCCATGACGGGGTTATCATAACACCGCTTGACCGCAGGCGAGGTGTACCTCACCAAACGCTGTATGTCGCACTTTCACGGCCTGTGAGTCTCGATGGGGTGATTTTAACTGAGCCAATTTCGCTGGAATATCTTGCGAAATTCAAGCCATCGCAGTCAACGATACGTGAAATGCAACGCCTAATAGCGCTTGTTCACTTTCCTTCTTACGCAAACTCAGAATTGCGTACGCAGTATCATGAATGGAAGTTGCGTCAAACTACTATGGTGTGATTAATGTGCACAAAGATGTCGAAGAAAGAGTCGGAATCTAATGAAATGTATAAGTCATGTATGATATCATATATTTTATTATGTCTTTAACCAAGAGTACAGTATACAAAAATCAATTAAGGGCATATGCCTTTTGGACCCCTACAAAGTATTTCTCTATCATTCGGACAGGCCACCTCGCTGTAACAGCCTATTTGTAGTATCATATCGTTCATCTTTGTGATGGCAAGTTTAATATACACAGGAGAGAGTGCATATTCCATCCAACATTTAACTTCGCGTACAGGTATAAAGATACTTGTAGCATATCGACGAGCTCATATTTAGTGAATCAATGCAGATTCCATTATTATATACTATACTGTGCGCATGTCCTCTAAATTGAGGTAAGAAGTGTTCCGGGTAGTGTGTCTTATCCGAGAATGGAAGCCAGGTAATATCGAACAGTAGATATAGATCTTTTTCAGTAGGCTTCACACAATCATAATAATTTATAGTGTTGCAAGTGTGCGGAAGTCACCCTAAAACTGCGCTAGCATTATTCTCGGCAAGCAGGTCAGTCTACGATATTGGGAGCTGCTGCACAGTCGCCAAGTGTAATTTGTTGTTGTAACTCACTAACGTTCCCTACGCCCCATTTTAAACTTTAAATTCGTAGTATGAAGTTTTCTACTGGGTGGTCCGTTTTTGTTTTTTGCCATAAAAAACATAAACGTCAAGTCAAGGTGGTGTGTCATACCGCACTTAGCGGTGAAATCTGGACACTTCGACGCGTATACAAAAAAGGTGCACGTTGCTCTTCAGAAAACGACACTGAGGAAATGGCTTCTTCCCATTTGCAGATAGCCATAAAGCCCTGGCTGGCGATGATAAAGATTGACAAACTGGTCAAACAAGCGCGACACCGTGTTTGCGCTGGAGGCTCTCCTGTATTTCGGAACTAACGTCGTCTTTAAGAGAATAAGGTCAAGACTACGAATTACAAACAAATCGTAGTCGACCGTGAATCGAAGCGGTCTACCCACTGTCGGCCAGGCTCCCTTTATTTTTTGATAACCGATAAATATGATATACCCGGCGTCAACTGCAGCGCTCTTCGTTTTACATCGCTGTACCCAGGATGAAATCGCTACTCACATTATTCTTCTGAAGCTCCTGACCCTTGGAGATTTAGCGTACGTTGCCCCATGATAAGCCGCTCTTACCAAAATGCAGCATCGCCACAAAGCTGAGATTAGTGTACTCCCTGAACACGGACAGTATAGCCAGCTATACAGACAAATAACAGTTAGTTAGTGTCTAGTAAATCCTGCTAACATGCAAGTGCCGAACGAGCGATACCAATTTTCGAACAAAAATCGAAGATTTTTTCCTTAAACATGATCGACGAGCTCGAGAATTTAAAGTATGGCCCCAATACATTTCTCTCGAGGACGGACCTCAAGGCGACAGAGTGTTTAGATTGCTTCGGTCTTTTTATTGCATGATTATCTTCTGCTACTAACTCGTCTACTTACAGTCAGCTGACATGGCACTAACAGTTAGTTAGTGTCTCGTAAATTTTACTAACAGCAAAACGCCCCACACTAGCCGACATAGAATGAGACTACCGCTATAAATAGCATCCTTTTAGTTATTATCAAACGGAAGAATATTAATTAACCGAAGTATAAATAGCGGCTTAGGCGCATCATTAAAACAAGGGACGCCTCCTCTTTCGAATGAATCCACGTTCGTTTTACAGAAGTCTTAACCGACAAAGCTATGACCCTTTGGAAAAAAACTCCCATCTCAGACCAAAACCTCGATTATTTTGGTTGTATAAGGGTAAAATTCTGATGCGCTTCCAATGCAACCACCCGGAGCACATATTTCGAAGTGGAAAATCCTGAAACGCCTTGCTTCAATTTAGTGACATTCATTTTTCATGAGTATCATTTCATTTGCTCACGAAATACTAGTATATAATTGAGCAATTTAAGGATCTGTGGGTTCCATGAGTATCATTTCATTTGCTCTCCAAATACTAGTATAAAATTGTGCAATTTAAGGCTATGTCGGCTACCCTCCGGCTTTAGGCTGTAATAGCCTGTCGTCCGTTTTTTCATAGCTGTGATCACTTCGTTGGTTGTTGAGTCACGGTCGTCTCTATTCTCCTACACAGCCTTGGCAGTGCTATCTGCAAGCTTGTTTAGCAGATTTATTGCTGCACTATGATCGCTACGAGCTTGCGTAGCAGCTTCAGGGTGGGTTGGGGGAGGCTCACGTCTCTATGAAATGGATTAGCATGCGGTCCACTTTGAAACTATCCATCAAGATGTCATCCGATTAGATGCCGGCTCAATCGTTGCCGTCGCCTACGCTATACGAATATCCTCTGATTGTGACTCCTCACGAGCAGCACTGCATCAGGCGGGTCATGACAACGTGCACGCGCCGAAACAGCGCACTGGTGGGAAGGCTTCCCGGTAGAAGCGGCGCAGCGACTGAGAGCGTGGACGACGGCGACGGTGTGTTGTTTTGCATGGCTAACTGGAGTGGTATCTCCATGATTGATTCGTGAGGTAGCTCGCGTTAGTGACCATTCGGTTTCTCACACAGCAAACGGCCAATTTCTCAATAATTCACATAGGTGCAAATTTGGTTGACCCAACTTTAATCGTGATTCTCGCGATAACTCTAAATGACACATTATTATCATTTGGTTTTGGGGTGCGTTCTCAAGTTTCCAATCCCCCCGGGAGGAAAAAGCTATACACCTCTTTTAATCTACTTCCCTTCAGTATGATTTTTTAAGCTGTCATTCTACACAACTACACTGTTTTAGAATTTAAAAAGGCATATCCCGACAGCTCTTGGGGAAAGGAATCAAAAGAAGATCACTAAGCGTGGGTTCATGAAGAAATGAAGTAGCTATGAATGATCTCCCAGCTCCTGGTGATGCGAAAATTGCTTAGGAACGAGAAATTTTGCGTCCCAAGAAAGTCCTTGTTTGCACCCTCTAAGCCAATGAAAGCTATCTTTTTGCTATCTCGGGAACTTAAGAACGGCCCTGGGTCGTCTCACATATTAGGGGGAGTCAAACCTGCAAGCGCTTGAAAAATAACCAGCCAAAAATTGAAAAAATATAAGAAGGAGTACAAAAAATAATCAGACGTTCCAGACCTCACTCCCCCTCATCAGATATATTCTGACAATCTGAAGGATCTCAGTGCAGCTCCATTCCCCGTTCGAGGAGGAGTGCCCACGCTGCCTGTGCGGACGTATTTGACTTCGCCTGCAGCGTTGAACTCATCGAGAACAGGGAGCAGATGTGGATCGGCCCGGGGCATCGGAGGCCACGGCTGGAGCGAGTCCTACATCCTCGAGGGTATCCGCCACTACGAGTCTCAGCAGCAAGACATGCTGCACAATAGCAGCAGGTACGACCGATCCCGTACTGCGTCCGGTCTCTCGAAGGCAAGTGCTTGAGGCGGACAGAGCAGGGGGAACAGCTTACGATTGACTGGGTCAACTCACAACCCACACTGCAGCATCAGCACGGTCGAAGACGACGTCTAATATAGCGGATTGCACAAGTTGCGTCGTCAACTGCGATAGATTAGAAGGAAATGTAGATTAACGACAAGTGTACAGCACTGCAACCGGTTTATAAAGTTGTATTACACTTGTGTCACGCTTAATCGTCTGCCACCACACTCTTAGCAAGAGCAAGCATGTCTGGACGAGTGCAAGGTTGGGATAGTTAATTTTTGTCGGAGTTTTGTCCCCCAGCAAGGCGTTGAAGCTGATGTTGATGGTCTCGCTCGACTCAGCCAGCTCGAGCATGCTGATGGACGAGTTGGATCCTCGTTGGCGCGTGACGAAGCTGCCGTCGCTGGAGAGCGCGTCCAGAGCAGGATGCTGCTGCAGCGCCCTGGAGAACGACGGAGCCTCTTCCTGCACGACCCGCTCTTGTCCACTCTCCTTCACTTCCACCTCCTCGTCAGAGTCGAAGTCGTCGTCTTAGATGCCCGAAGCCGTCGACGCGTCCGACAAGCGTGGAGAAGTTGCCGACCATGGAGTGCGAGAGACTCATGTCCGACGTGATGCTTCGCGTGGTTCCGGTCGTGTCGGCGAATCCTTCATGAGTTCGCTTGCCAGCGTCTTCTCGGAGATCAGCAGCACGAAGGCCGAGCACTTAACAATCGCCTCCTTTGATTTGTAGATGCGCACGGACATGTCGTCGTTCCGCGACAACACTGGGCGGCTGGGCTTGGATCTGTTCGACTCCTCCTCTTCGGTGTCCTGCAGCTCGTTGTGCGCGTGTAGCTTCCCGTCGTCCAGCTCAAGGTCGGCGAGGAGCTCCAAGGCAGCGTCCAGCTCCTGCAGCTGGTGGTGCGCGCGCAGCTCCTGCACCTCTTGGAGGGAGCAACTTGCCGTCCGTCGTCCAGCTCCAGGTCACTGGCCAGCTCTACATCGCCGACCAGCGTCTGGGTCGCGCGCAGGTCGTCCAGCTTGAGTCCGTCGGCCAGGTCGAGGTTGGCATCCAGCTCTGGGGCAGGGCGCAGATCGCTCAGCGCCTGGTGCGCGCGCTGCTCGTCGCCGTCAAGCTCCTCTTCCCCACTCCACCCCCTTCGTGTGCGCGCCATGGTGCTGTGCCCTGAGCCGCTCCAATAGTGGTGTGGCCCACGCAGGTTTTGGGAAATACCAGCAAAAATGCGCTCGTCTCAAAATCAAGCCACCTCCGGAGGTGGCTGGTTTCAGAGATAAACAAGCAGTGCTCGAAAAATAAACAAGCAGCATTTTTATAAGATTTAAGCAGCTTTTTTGGAAGGTTTGACTCCCCCTATTGCGCTCAAATTTCAAATCGCCTTCGTGTAACGCGCCACTATATTTTTGTAGTAATTGTAGTAACATATATCAGAGGCCATATTTTAAAGATTTTTTTGTCAATGTGTAAACGTACCCGATTTTTCCAATGGAAAATTACAATCCAGAGCTATTAATACAGTACAAGCTTCGAGATCCCGTGCGCAAGCAAAGCGAGCGCGCCCAAGTTCTTTCAGCTTAAGCTGAAAGCTACGGGTTTGGCGGAGTTCTTTCAGCAAAGCTGAAAGCACTAGGGTTTCTAAATGTACCTGTTTTGATTTTTATTGTTTTAAAGGTCGATTTCAGATTTTAGTGTGTTGTTTTAATCAGTTTGACTTCGCTTCAGTATAGCGCTCGCTCACATGGGACACCCGCAATCTCGACGTTTGGAGCGCTTAGCAACGCAAAACCGCTATTTCTAATTCTTGTTATTTTGACGCGATTTCCTCGATCAGGTTTAGCTCTAGATTTGCTTTGTGTCGGAGAGACGTTTAGAAATGAACTTTAACGGGGAGTCGCGGTGCTGTTATGTATCCGAAGCGTCGCTTCCCAAAGTAGCCCTCGACTCTTCGCCGCGCAAATCCCTAAATATGGTAGCGCTACTCACTTGCTATTACTATACCAGCAGACATGAACCCATTTCAACGGTCACTCGCGACCCCTGGTGATTAGAAATGAAGTGAGCTCACTTGCCAGCGGCGACCCTTGACGCACACCAGGCTGCACTACATTTGCGCGCATCGAGAGAGCACCGGCATACTGTATGGCAGTCGCATCAGCAGAGCAGCCCTTAGGGCAGCACCAACGCAAGCGGCAGCCTGCTACTAGCGCTGCAGCATGCAGGGATACATGTATCAGGCTATTGCGGCGATTTGCTGCTGTCGCTGTCGTCGACAGTGAAACTCCGTTTAAATTTGAGTGTGGTACGGCGCGTGTACGGCGCGTGTGCCTCCGGGTCGTTGGAGCCTCCCCAACATGGAGGAGCGAGATACACCCGACTTAGTGTTCGACAGAAGTGCCAACACCGCCGCACCTCTGAAATGCAGCGCGACCGTTACGAATAAAAAAGTATTTCATCTATCTGCACGTACATGTACAACGTAGTGCACTGCTAGAGATCTCCTTCTGCCTGGCTGAGTCAGCCAGGTGCAGCGCACCCATGCTACACTGACAGAAACTCCAACTGTAAACACTCGGTGCGCTAGTAGGTAGAGTGCCTACATTAGCTTGTCGGTGGAGACTCTCCACTGGAGAGCTTGTTATGATAAGTATTTATGTGACGGCGAAGTCATACATAAATACCAAGTTGCTTTCGTGTTCGACGCGCAATGTGTGACATGGTGCAGTCCTCAGTTGTGTAAATTACACAATCAAATTGACAATACTGTACTAATTCACGTACACAGCGTGCGTCAATAGGTACAGTAATGTACATCAATAAGGAACCTACATACAGTGATCTGCTTCCTCAGCGAACAGGTAAAACCTTATAGTTTCCAAGAAAGCATGGTGTTGAAGAAGTCCCACTCTTCGAGGTACATACTACAGTGGCTGAAGTCATGGGCTTCATTATCCTTTGGCAATAGATACCTTCGAATATTTTATATATATCAGGTGTTCGCTGAGGAAGCAGATTACTGTACTGGGCAACCAACTCGTCCTTCTCGATTGACAATACCGCCATCAAATAGATAGAAAGAAGGCTAGTCGCCCGCACATTAGGGGCAAGGGGCGGGTGTCTCGTCGAAAAAATATGCCCCCTCAGCTAGTAAAAGGTGGTTGTTCCTTTTCGAGTGATGTCTGTTACAAGCTGCGAGATTGGCCGACCTCACGCTTACACAGCCCATTTCGAGGGCTTCAGTCCACGAACACGTATTGGAAGTCATTTATTAATATGTGGACTGCTCCCTGGATCCCACATCAGCTCAAGCAAAAATGAAATGATGAACCCTGCGATTAAGTTCAACTGAGTTTTTGATCTTTATACTGTTGTGCGTTGCTTGAGGCAGAAACACAAAGTCCACATTTGAGCTGAAAGACCTCGTGCGCTTGCAGCGCGCTACTGTTTCTAAAGGGTCCCCAGCTGATATGTGTGAAATTTGGGCAGTCGAATCGTGTTTAAAACAGGCTTCAAACGGCTCCTGACCCATATTTGTGAAATCCCAAAGTGGGTTCAAATGTTTTACAGTAATGTGCGTCTATAAGGAACGCTTGATAACTAATATCCTTACATACATTATATACAGCTGGCAGTCAAGAACACTGCTAACATTAACCAAATCAATACATTGCTCTTTCTTTTTCCACTTGTTCGCCTTTATAGCCTCTACACTCCTATTCATATCAGAGGTTCCTTATTGACACACATTACTGTATATGGATGGCTACTTTAGATGTACTTGGAATTTGTATGCCTCTCTCATATCTGTGACACGTGTAAAAAACACTCCATATTTGTTAATGTGACTCATATTTAGTTCCCGGTTACTCGAAAATGTATCCAAAATTAGGAAAACAACTTCACGGTAAACTCCCGCTTAAGTGAATGCTTGAACAGTCGCTGCAGAAGGATATTCTTAGAAATGAACCTAGTCAGGAAGCGGCGGTCGCTTGTTTCGCCGAAGTATCCATCATGTCAACCTTTGCAAGTTATTTGCGGGTGGGCGGCAGCCAATCAGAGCAAAACACTAAATATGGAGGCGGAGCTCACTTGCTTTCACTATGGCTTCCCCAGGTTCAACTGGTACAGCGGTACAGGTTTTCATAGGCTCGTCTCATCATTTTTATTTCTTACGAACCCCATAGACAGGTCAGTTAGGCAGACGAATTTAGCAGTCGGAGCGCCGACGCGTGTTGTACTGTTGGGCGGCCGAGGAAGGTGTTGTGCTCTGCGGCGCCCCGCAGGCAGTTGCTTGTGGCGCGTCGGGTCGGGGGTGGCGTTCGTGCCCGCCTTGCAGCGCAGGCTACTCCGCACGGGGCTACAGCAGCGTCGGCTGACCAAGGGGGGTGTCGTGCTCTGTGCGGTACCCCGCAGGCGATTGATCGTTGGCGCGTCGCGTCGGAGGCGGCGTTCGTGAGCGCAGGCTACCCCGCACGGGGCGACAACGGTGTCGGACGACCAAGGACGGTGTCGTGCTCTGTACGACACCCCGCCGGCGATTGCCCGCAGGCGATTGATCATGGCGCGGGTGGTGTTCGTGCCCGCTTTGAAGCGCAAGCTACCCCGCGCGGGGCTCCGGCGGCGTCGGACGACCAAGGGCAGTGTTGTGCTCAGCGCGGCACCCGGCAGGCGATTGCTCGTGGCCCGGCGACCCCTGAGCATACTACAGTACCACCAACTTGGTACAGTAGTAGACTCCAAAATAGTAGCGATAGTAGCCCTATGTTCACTGGTCAGTAGTACTTTATGAAATAGTATAACTCAATAATACTACTACCCGATTTTTTGGGGTAGTAGTCATACTACTACCGTATAGTGTGGTATTCAATGTGAGTAATAATATTCTATCATCAGCAAGGTACTATAGTACTATTCAGGTAATACTTTTGAAGGACCCTAAACGAGCAAAATCGGTTGTGATGTTGCAATTCTAGTTTGAGTGGCTCTCAATTAAGCCCTCATTTAGGCCTCGGGGAAGATTACCATTTTCGAAACCGCGTCAAAGCACAACGAAAGAAGCATGGGTTGTGCCATGAAGGGATTGCCAGGAAGGCAATGTTGATCCTTGTATGTGTGACAGTGAATACTACGTAGTAAGCCCGATACTGAAGCTCATATATAAAGTTTTCTAGCGATATTATTTTCCGACTTCAGAAGTTCGCTCGCACATAAATTAGTATACGATAAGCGCTAAAAAACTAACGAGTAAGATTATTTTCCCACAGAGATTAAGCACGGTGGGTGACTAGTGGACCACTGGTCACTGACCACTGTAGCTCGAGTAGTAGTGGAGTAGTACTAATAATATTATTACTACTACTACCCGATTGTTGGTATCTCTACTAGTAGTAGTATGTCTCCAATTTCGAAGCACCGGTGGTTCCGGTAATACTACTACCCAGGTTTTGGGGTCCTATTAACCCCTGGCTATGTTTGCTTGGGTCGAGTAGTAGTGCTATTTGAATAGTAGCGAGAAAAAGTGACAGTAGTAGTGCTATTAGCACTACTAATAGTTCATAAACTTCAACCCACGTCCGATTTTCGAAAGGTGCGAAAATCGGTGGTTCTCTGGCCTCCCCCTCACCCCAGCTTCGCTCCTGCTTGCTTGCTCATTTCTCGATTAGCAGCTCAAGCAGCAGGCCCATGAAGTGCGCTAATGTTGACTGCCACTGGGGGGACATAATAGGTAGTATATGTATTATCGGCGACGTCCCCTTGCTGCGTGTGCGGCCGTCGGGTACATCGCCTGTGCAGCAACGAGCTTTGCACGAAGCTAGACATTGACCTCTCGAAAAGTAATACTACCGTTGTTGGTATTTACGCGTCTTCTTCTGTAACTAACATTATCTACTTGCAGATTCTGTAGCCGCTCTCGTGTCAGCAGGTATACTGACAGCGATTCCCAGGAGCTCACACCAAGTAGCACATCCGCTCGAGCGACGCTACAGTGATCAATCTCGCGCAAGCTCCGGCTGATGAACGAGAAGGGACCCTGAGCGGTATTTCGGATCCCATTGTCCATGTTCGCGAAACTTGCACGCGCCTGGCTAGGGTGGGGCTGTTCGACTGCGTTTCAAGAACCCGTGTTCTCGATAGGATTCTTCGTGATGATTTCGCTATGGGCGAGGACCTGCAATGAGAAAGCGCAATGACAGAAAATTCTGCGCCACCATCGCCAAGAACTAAGGCGCATGGATGAAGACAAGCGGAAGTTATGTCTACGCCATGGATACATTAGTAGTGCTAATAGTAGTGATATTAGTAGTGTTACTACTATTGTCAACTCAGATCTACTATAGTAGTAGTACTACTATTGGTTCAGAGTCGGGTAGTAGTAGTAGTATCACTACTAAGCCAGAATCCTCACTACATGTACTACCAAACCCTGCCGCTGAGGTCTTCACCTCCCTCCGTCGACTCCTGAAGTGAATAGCTTTACCTCTAGTAGCTGAAAGACCTCGTGCGCGAAGGTGCGCTAAAGTTTTGTCCAGAGGCCACCAAGCTCCTCCTGCTTCAACAACAACAACAGCAACATGCAGTCACCGCTACAATTTCTGCGCTCTTGGGTCTTGGTTGAACCTCCGTCCATGGGCATGATCATGAAGTTCCTGTTCATGGTCGCCGTTGCAAGGTTGTTGGCGATGATCGCAACGTCATTGCACCACAAACTGCGTATTGCACGTGGGTTGGCACCTCTCAGCGGTCCCCCAGGGGTTTGGCTACTAGGTAACATGCCAGCGTACATCAAGAATCGCGACCGTATCTACGACTTCTTGGTGAATATTAAGCATTTGATCTCAGTTGGCCCAGCACTGCGCAGAAGCTAACAGTGTTTTTTTGTGATCTAGGAGGATCTGCTCAAGCAGCATGGTGGTCGCATGAAGATGCCGTGGCATCTTTTCTTCGATGGAGCCATCTACGTGCGTACATTGTTGCTTTGACAATGGTGAGGAGGTGTGCTAATTCATGAATGGTGGCTGACACATAGATCACGGACCCGAAGGACGTCCAACACATCTTGTCGACGAATTTCAACAATTATGTCAAGCCCCAGGGATTTCTGGATGCATTTCAAGAGATCTTTGAGAACTCGTTCTTCGCTGTGAATCACCACCCCCAAGCACCGGATGCAGGTGCTGGTTGGCGTCTGCAACGCAAAGTGGCAGCGAAAGTGTTCACCACCGCCAACTTTCGCACATTTACTGAGCAAGTTTTTGCCAGACACGGCGAGGAGACGCTGGTGACTGCGCGAGCCGAAGCGATGAAGGCGAGGGCTCGAGATGGTCAGAGCCAAAGCAAAGACGAAAGCTTCCGCTGCGATATGCAGGAGATCAGTGCGAGGTACACGGTGAATTCCATCTTTGACGTCGCCTTTGGTCTTCCTCTGAGCGAGATCGAGGGCACCGAAAACTTTGCGGAGCACATGAGTTTCGTGAACAAGCACTGCGCACAGAGACTCTTTGTGAAGCAGTACTACAAGCTGCTTCGATGGGTGATGCCCAGTGAACGAGAGCTGCAACGATGCACGCGTGAGGTTCAAGCTGTCGCTGACACCATTTTGCTTCGACGTCTACAAGAATCCGAAGAGAAAATCAACACAAGGTCAGATCTGCTTTCGTTATTCATCCGCAAGGCCCGCGAACGCGCTCCTGAAGGTGTCAAAAACTCGGGAGAGGAGTGCAAACCTGACGTCGCTTCCTTGCTGGGACCTAAAACACTCCGGTCCATCATCTTGACGTTCGTCTTTGCTGGTCGAGACACAACAGCTGAGTGCTTGACATACAGCTTCTACGCGATCGCAAGGCACCCGCAAGTCCAGAAACGAATTGTGCAAGAGCTGGAATCGACTAAGACAAACCATGGACCAGCCTGCACAGCATTCACGTTTGATGAAGTGAAGAAGTTGAAATATCTCGAAGCCGTCGTGTACGAAGCTGTACGATTGTATCCAGCACTACCGTTCAACGTCAAGAACGCCGTGAAAGACGACTACCTCCCCGATGGCACATTCGTCCCTGCAGGTGTCGACGTCGTCTACAGCCCGTGGTTCATGGGTCGCAACGGAGCACTTTGGGGTGACGATCCGCTGGAATTCCGTCCCCAACGCTGGCTGGAGATGTCCAAGCGTCCGAGCGCGTACGAATTCCCCGCCTTCCAAGCCGTGTCGGTTGTTACGCATTGCCACGGGCACAGTAGGAAGGTTGGAACGCTGGATGGCGGGGCCTAAGGCTCCGGGATCTTGGTTGCTGGGGCTTGGAGAGGAGAAGGAGATTCAGAAGTTGTAGTTCTCTTCTCAGTGCCAAGCTCAGCAACCACATCGATCCTACATGAATTGTATAAATACACTAGCTACTTCAGCTTCTTATTCTACTAGGATCCTTGCAGCGGACACGAGCATAAGACACAGAGGTCCTCTGACACTCCCCCTTGCTCGCGTCACGCTGATTCTGCGAGCAATACTGTCGCTCTGCAAATTCGTCACAAGCTACGAACATCGTAGCAACAGTGAGCACGAACATCGCGCTGCAAACATCGGAGCGCACGAACATCGGCGCCAGCACAGTATCAACCACGTAACATCGCGGTGAGCTAATGCCTGCTCTTGCACGTTGCAGCCGTTTTTGGTGAACCATCACCTGCCTCACGACTCAAACGAATCCGCATCCAGGCAACAAAGGCAGTATCCGACTGCTTCATTTCAGCTGCAGCTCCCCCTTGCTCGTTGCGGCGAACGACACCAAGCAGAGAGCGGAAGAATTCAAACTTGACACGTGCGAGCGGCTTCGTCAATATATCGGCAGTCATTTGGTCGGTTCTGCAGTGCTGCACTTCAAGTAGCTCTCGATCCTCGAGATTTCGCACGTAGTGAAAACGATTCTCTATGTGTTTGCTGCCGTTGTGCTTTCTTGGTTTCTTGGACAGCGCAATCGCAGCCGTGTTGTCGCACCAGAGCTTCGGGGTGTCATACCGCCACCTCAGCTCGTCACACAGACCACGAAGCCACATAATATCGCGCGCGCCTTCATTCATGGCGATGTACTCGGACTCCATCGTGCTCTGGGCATTGAGCCCTTGCTTCCGTGACCCGTAGGAGACTACACTACCATTCACCATCGTGACATACCCACTCACGGACTGGCGGTCTTCCTTATCGTTGGCATAGTCAGCATCGCTATAAGCTTCCACGCGCAACAAATCCACATGGTTTGAACCAGTCACCACCATACTGAGACCAAAATGCTTGGTGGTTTGCAGATACCTGAGTACCCGTTTAGCTTGCGCGTAGTGGACAGCACCGAAGCAGGCCATTTACTGTCCAAACCGACGAACAACGTGTGCAATATCGGGCCTTGACCCCGACACGAGATACAGGAAGGCTCCGACAATCTCGCGATACGGCAGATCACTCGGCTCAGACGCCGCTGGGCCTTCACTAGCAGTTTCCATCGTGGTTGCCTCGGGCGTCGCAGCACCATGACAGTCGTGCATATGGAATCGTCGCAGGATTTCTTCAACGTAGTTTGTCTGGCTAAAGAAGACAGTGTTCTTCTCACGATCAATGCTGACTTCCACCCCAAGCAGGTACTTGACGGGGCCGAGCTCCACGAGCTCAAATGTTGCAGCCAGCTTCCGAGCAATAGCTTCACACCGACTACTCTCGCCCATTAGCAGCAGGTCATCCACATAGACAGTTAGGAGCATGACAATCTCCCCCTTCTCGAGGAGGGAGTAAAGGCCATGATCACTCTCCAGACGCGTGAACCCGAGTGCAACTAGGTGTCGGTGCAGCGTCTTGTTCCAGACGTGGGGAGCCTGTTTGAGTCCATACAGGAACTTAATCAGCTTACAAATCTCCTTATTTCCAGGCGATCCATTGCCTTGAGGAAATTCCATGAAGACTTCTTCAGTGAGCTTGCCGTACAAGAAGGCTGTTTTGACGTCGTACTGGAAAATCGACCACCGGCGCTGGACAGCGAAATAAATCGCGACACGAATTGTGTCGAACCTGATGACTGGTGCAAACGTCTCGTTGTAGTTGTCGCCGAACTTCTGCTTGAACCCATGTATGACGAGCCGAGCCTTAAAGCGCTTGACGAAGCCGTTCTCGTCCTTCTTGATCCCAAAGACCCACTTGTTCGTGATCACAGCAGACTTTCCAGCAGCACTTCGATCTACAACCTGCCACACACCATGCTTGCGCAGCGACTCGAGTTCTTCAGCAATAGCGGCCAACCAGTACGCAGCAAACTTCGACCGAATTGCCAGCTTATACGTCGCTGGCACAGGTACATCTCTTGAATGCAGTCGAGACTGGGTTGGCGAGATAAATTCACACTGCAAAACTTTAACCATCTTGTGCGCAATATAGTGGAGCTTAAAATTATTGAGTCTCGAGTTCCTCTTACGCTTTCTGCCAAAACGCGAGAGTCGGTGTCGCGCCACAGTATCGCTGTCAGCAAGACCATCAACAGGAGCAGTCTGCACGTCTACGTCTCCACTAGCACTTGGTGCTTCCTCCACAGTAGACACAGGACCAACAGGCTGGGGAGCAGCAATAGCAGCAGGGGGCTGCTCCACAGCGACAGACTGGCCAGGCTGCACGAGAACACTCTCTCGCTCAGAGTCCAATCGAACAACGTCCTCAATCTGCATCTGCATTGGAACCAGCGGCGCTCTCGGCGGGAGCTCATGGTCACCGTGATTGTAGGCGGTGGCTAGCAGTTTCTCCACGTATTCACGAGCCACCGTAAAGTCTTCAGCGAAAATCAAATTGCCTCCGCGATGAGTGGAGACTGCTCCACGCGCAAGGTCTAAAACCTTATAGCCATGAGTCGTTGGGGAATAACCCACCAAAATCGCAGTGCCCATTCTGGACGAGAGCTTTTTCTTCTTGGACCGCGCTCCACTAGCGATGTGATAGTAGCAGAGACTCCCCCACGTTCTTAGGCACGACACGTCAGGCGAATCACCAGACAATTTCTCGTGGGGTGTCAGACCGTCGAGCACTCGGGTCGCCGTGACATTCAACGTGTAGACGACGTGAAGAGCAGCTTCACCCCATAGCAGATCGGGTAGGTTGGTCATGTGGAGGAGTGCACGGACCTTGTGCAGCACGATCCCATTGGCGCGCTCGACGATACCGTTTTCTTGGGGGGGTACGCATTGGTTGTCGTCAGCACGATACCCTCTTCAGCACAGAAGTCAAGAATGTCGTTGTTGTCAAATTCGCCACCCTGATCCGAGTGGATTTCTTCCACACGCCAATTCCGTTCGCGACATTTGACGTGCAGGCGATTAACGAGTGCCGCAATATGGTTCTTCGCTTCACTCTTCTGCCTTAGCAGGAAGAGCCATTTGTATCGGCTGAACTCATCGACCACAAGTAAGAAGGAGGTACACCCATCGAGTGCGGGCTCGTTCACACTGCAGACGTCCACTTGAAGGCGTTGAAGCGGCCGTTGTGCGTGCTGTCGTCGCTCAGGATATGTCATCCGCACCTTTTTCCCGTGCATACAGGGAAGACACGTGGACGCAGCCTCCGCTCCGCTTGTGCTGATCTGTAGCCCTCTCACCACCTTCTGCTTGCCCATGTCGACGATAGTCGTGGCGCTCGCGTGTGCAAAACGCTTGTGCCACACCGCCAACGGCACCGACTTCTTTGGGGTCACAATAGCGCTGTATACAACGGCTTGCTCTCGCACTTGGTCTCTCACCGACCAAATGCGATACAACCGTTTGACTTTGACGAACTTGAGACTTGTTCCTTTCTTGGTCAGGAAGCAGACCGATTGATCGGCGGACTTCTTGACGAAGTAGTTGAGCTCCGTCTGCATGTAGTCCTGCGAGAGTAAGTTCGCAGGAGCATCGGGCACATAGTACACATCGGAGAGAATGCGCGTCTCCTGCCTGCCAGTGACTTCGTTCACGATCCTGAGCTCCACACTGCCGACTTGATTAATGCTTACCGTGCCGCCATTGGCACACAGCATTTCGGGGCCGTTACTTATTGTTGATATCTGCACAAACTGAAAGAGATCGTTGCAGACATTGGCAGTTGCCGCACTGTCAAGACACCACTCAACCACGTCAGAGGCGCACTTCGTGGCCGCACCGCCGAAGGTTGCCATCAGCGCCGTCGGCCCCGTATCATCGTGCCGTCTACCGCTTTGCCCTCCTGCCCGAGCCGACGAACCTTGACCGCCTTTGCTCGGAGGACGATTGCTTGCATCTTGGCTTGTCTTCTGCCAGCAGTCGCGATACCAGTGACCATGTTTACCGCACTTGGAGCACGGCCGGCGTTGCATGGCGGCCTTCACAGAGTGGCGTCGGCTCTGATGCGCTCGGTTCTGAGTCTGCCGATGACCCCCTCCATGGCGATCAAAATTCTTGCTGCTGTGGCTGTGCCCAGACGAAAACTGGTATACTGGATTTGAGTCAGACTGGACACTGCGAGAACCAGAATTATTCGAAGCGTTGCGAACCACGATGCCTCCGGCCGGAGCACGCATATTCTCTTCCTGCTCTCGCGCCAAAAGCCGCCCACGCACTTTACCAACCTCGAGCTCCCTGGCCTTCATTCTCGCACCCACCAGCTCCGTGCTGAGGTCGGGGAATACCTCAAGCGCATTGGTAAGGAGTAATCGAGCAAGTTCAGCGTCATCAAGCGGATGGCCGAGCGTCACGAGATCCTCTTGTAGCTGCATTATCGCGTCGATGTAGGTGTCTACGCGCTCCCCCTTGGCCAGCTTGCGCACAAACATTGCGGCCTTGATCAGAATGTCGTTCTTTGCGGCGCTGCCTGCATTGTACTCTTTCTCGATCTCCTGGAATAGAGCCACAGGGTCGCAGTTCACCAACAGTCGCCTGTAACGACCAGCCAATCGGGGGCCAAGTGACCCAGCGATAACAGCTTGGGCTTTGAGCCAACGCTCTTTCCAGCGACGCTTCTTGGGCTGCAAGAGCTGTCGAGCACCACTTCCTCGGTCACTAGAGACCACAGCTTTTGAACCTTGAGTTTTAACTCGATCATTGTACGCCAAAGCTCGTAGTCGTCGGCGCCAGTCAGCTTGGGGACTTCCACGCTGGGGCTGTCCAACCGAAAGGAGCGACTCCTCTTCTTCTTCTTCGAGGAGCGCTTCTTCTTGCTGGAACGCTTTCGCTTAGAGCCCTTGACCTCGTCCGGACTCGCCGAGTCCGAGTCGGAGTTGGACGAGCTCGAGTCGGACTCAGAGCAGTCCGAGCTAGACGAGCTCGAGCTCGCCCCGTCGCTCCGCGACGTTGCCGAGGGCGCAGGTGACGACGGAGATGAGTCACTTGAGCGATCTTCTCTTCAGAACTGTCATCCTGACGATTCTTGGTACCACTCTGAGCGTCCTCTCCACGCGAGTCCTGGAGCCGACTAGAGACCCTGTTTGGGCTCATAACCTGTCGGTTGTTACGCATTGCCACGGGCACAGTGGGAAGGTTGGAACGCTGGATGGCGGGGCCTAAGGCTCCGGGATCTTGGTTACTGGGGCTTGGAGAGGAGAAGGAGATTCAGAAGTGGTAGTTCTCTTCTCAGTGCCAAGCCCAGCGACCACATCGATCCTACATGAATTGTATAAATACACTAGCTACTTCAGCTTCTTATTCTACTAGGATCCTTGCAGCGGACACGAGCATAAGACACAGAGGTCCTCCGACAAGCCGGTCCACGGATATGTCTAGGCATGAACATGGCCGTCTTGGAGACCAAACTGTTCCTTGCCACCACCCTCAGTCGCTTTGACGTAGCAATTGCACCTGGTGAGCAGCAGGAACGAGGCTACGTGCTGAAATCGGGACTCTTCATGAACGGTGGTCTGCCTCTGCAATTGACCCCACGACCGCAGTCTGCAGCATCAGCTTATTAAAGCATCTAAAAATGATGGCTGTAAAGGTAAGCGAGACATGCAATGTCCATGGACCACAACCTGGAAGAGATAAATACTTGAAGCAAGACCCTTCTTTTGTTTTGACAAATCAACATGTATTTTAAGAAATACCATGAACCCGGGTACGGTACACTGTGTAGCCACAGCTGCAACCCTCCAGCTCACTTCGGATTTTCTCCTAAAATCTTGAATCCCCACTGAGAACATGCAGTCGGTGCTGCTTCCTTTGAGCTCCTGGAGCTCGTTCGAGCCGCCTCCAGCTGGTGTAGCGGTGAAGTTCCTGCTCACGGCCGCCGTCGCGAGCCTGCTAGCGAAAATTGGGACCTTGTTTCACCACAAACTGCGTATCGCTCGTGGACTGGCACCGCTAAGCGGGTCCCCGGGAGTTTTGCCACTGGGCAACATGCCAGCCTTCATTAAGAACCATGACCGGATCTATGATTTCTTGGTGAATATTAAGTATTTGATCTCAGTTGGCCCAGCACTGCGCAGAAGCTAACAGTGTTTTTTTGTGATCTAGGAGGATCTGCTGAAGCAGTACGGTGGTCGCATGAAAATGCCGTGGCATCTTTTCTTCGATGGAGCCATCTACGTGCGTACATGGTTGCTTTGACAATGGTGAGGAGGTGCTAATTCATCAATGGTGGCTGTGACTACATAGATCACGGACCCGAAGGACGTCCAGCACATTTTGTCGACGAATTTCGACAATTATGTCAAGCCACAGGGATTTCTGGATGCATTTCAAGAGGCCTTCGAGAACTCACTCTTCATTTTGAACCACCACCCTCAGGCACCGGACGGCGGGGCTGGTTGGCGTCTGCAACGCAAAGTGGCGGTTAAGGTGTTCACGACCGCCAACTTCCGTATATTCACGGAGAAAATTTTCGCCAGACACGCAGAGGAGACGTTGATGGCTGCACAAGCCGAAGCGATTAAAGCAAAAGAGAGTCAAAGCAGTAGCGAGAGCTTCTGCTGCGATATGCAGGCGATCGGCGCGAGATACACGTTTAATTCCATCTTCGACGTCGCTTTCGGTCTGCCTCTGAGCGAAATTGAGGGAGCTGACGAGTTTGCAGAGCAAATAAACTTCGTCAACGAGCACTGCGCACAGAGGCTCTTTGTGAAGCAGTACTACAAGCTGCTGTGGTGGGCCATGCCCAGTGAGCGACAACTGCGACGATGCACACGTGGGATTCGAGCAGTCGCTGACACCATTTTGCTTCGACGTCTGAAAGAATCTGAAGAAAAGATCAGCGCACGGTCGGATCTGCTGTCGCTGTTCATCCGCAAGGCTCGTGAGCTTGCTTCCGAAGGCACCAAAGACCAGAATGTTGATGTCGCTTCACTATTGGGACCCAACACGCTCCGGTCCATCATCTTGACGTTCGTCTTTGGCGGTCGAGATACGATCGCTGCGTGCCTCACATACAGCTTCTACGCGATCTCCAAGCGCCCGCATGTTCAGAAACGAATCGTGGAGGAGCTTGAGTCGGTGAAGGCAAATGGCGGATTCAAGTCTGCAGCTTTCACGTTTGACGAAATCAGCAGCTTGAAATATCTAGATGCCGTAGTATACGAGGCTTTGCGGTTGTACCCAGCAGTGCCGTACAACGTCAAGAGCGCCGTGAAGGACGATTACCTGCCCGACGGCACTTTTGTGCCTGCAGGCGTCGACATTGTCTACTGTCCATGGTACATGGGTCGCAACGGTAAACTTTGGGGTGACGATCCGCTGGAGTTCCGTCCCGAGCGCTGGTTGGAGATGTCCAAGCGCCCGAGTGCGTACGAATTCCCGGTGTTTCAAGCGGGTCCACGTATCTGCCCGGGTATGACTATGGCCATACTGGAGGCTAAGTTCTTCCTCGCTACCACGCTCAGCCGTTTCCACGTAGCAATTGCGCCTGGAGCGAAGCAGGAGCGAGGCTACGTGCTGAAAATGGCGCTCTTCATGGACGGTGGGTTGCCTCTGCAGATGACCCCACGAGCCCAGTTCGCAAGTTAATGTTGTCGGCTGGATAGCGGTCGCAGAGTTTCCTTCTTCTCCTTACACTGAATTCTCCTATTCTCCAATTAGTTCAATAATCCCCATGAGTCAACGTCGTAGCCATGACTCAAAGTCGTAGCCAGCAAGTTGAAGTTGTACGAACATAGCAATCCGCACGAACTTAGCTATCCAAATCGTAGGTTGTCGCGCGAATGTCGTTCTAAAAATTGAATGTTGCGCGAATATTTCGGCGGTGGAGGGCCGCTCATTACTCTCGGGAAAGCGGAGGCTAAGATGCCGTACCAAGTGCTGCCCGGCCTCGTGGTCATCTCCGTCGCCTTCTCGCTCATGGGCGTGGGATTCGGCGCCGTCAACAAGTGGCAGGCCCGCAACAACATGCAGGTGTGTTTACTCGCCGTCGCGCGCTCTTCGCCCCGCGTGTTTTCTAACAATTCTTGCTATTCGTTTTGTGACACATTAGAGCAAGCTGGAGCTGCTGACGGACTGGGACCGTATGATGGACGAGCGCGACCGGAAACTGGCGGCCAGGGCGGCGGCATTCAATGCGAAGCAATAGCAGAACAGCGCCGCTGATGAGGAGTGCAGAGCGGCCTCGACAGGGTTGAGGGAGACGGACAAACGACAGGAGACTCAGGTGCTCGACTAGTAGACGGACGATCGCCAGGGTCTGGGACGACTTACAGTTATCTCCCGACTCGATTTCTCTGGCGCTCTGGGGGACGATGAATTACGTGAAAAGAAAGAGAAGAAGAAGAAAAAGTAAGCAAGAAACAGGAAGCAGGAGAGGCAGCACGCACGCTCGAGGGTCTCGAGATGTATTTGGTTTATATACCCGCGTTCATTAGCTTGCTTGATCGGTCCTGGTAGTGTACTGAATAATGCACCCTCCTGACAGGAGTCCTCCGTCCCCTGACAACTTGTCAGTGACAAGCACAAGCAGCATTGTCACTGGACAGAGCAATGGGATTGCAGTGCAATTTGCACGTCCTGACCATTTTAATCCCCATCTCCTGAACACCCAACAACTCGCTACAGAAAGATCGCAGGTTGGATTGAAGTACCGCTCCTTCGCAGACGCAAATGACTTGCATTACGGGTGTTTGTGTTGTGGACATGTTAGTTTAGTTAATAAGAAATCCGAGCGCTGCCGCGGTCCACGTCGCGACTCCAATTACTGGAGTCACGACGAGATCCCGCGCGCAGGACGCTCCTTCTCTCTCTCGCACCTTCACTACGTGTCTCGCTACCACGAAAGGCCGAAGATCTCATCGGGAAAATACTAGTACAAAGCGGGCAGTTCCGCGCGGCATCACACATCTATACCCTCTCCCTTCTCGCTCGCTCCCTCCCTCCTCTCTCGCAGTCGGATCCTTCACGGCGTCGGTTGCTTAGTCCTTGCCGCCGGGGCAGTTGCGGGCCCAGTGGCCGGTCTCACCGCACTGGTAGCACTTGTCCTCGCTCGGGCCGCTGTCCTCCGGGCAGTCGCGACGCAGGTGGCCGCTCTGGCCGCAGTGGTGGCACTTGCGCGACTCGCGCATCTCCTGGGGGCAGTCGCGACGCAGGTGGCCGCTCTCGCCGCAGTTGTGGCACTTGGGGGGCTGCACGTCCTCGGGGCAGTCGCGGCGGATGTGGCCCACCTGGCCGCAGTTGTGGCACGCACGGGCGTTCGTGTTCGTGGGGCAGTCGCGCTTGAGGTGGCCCACCTTGCCGCAGCTGAAGCACGGGCCGCCGCTGAAGCCGCCCTCCTGGGTGGAGGCCTCGGGGCAGTCACGGCGCAGGTGGCCGCTCTCGCCGCAGTTGTGGCACTTGCGCTGGTCAGCAGACTCCATTTTTAACTGCAAAAGACAAAAGATACGCAGGCGAGTCAGTCACCGATGTCCCACATGATGGCTCAGTGGCTAGACGGAGGAGGCGGCAGCAGATGGACAGCGCCACTAACACGCAGCGCATCGCTGCCACCCCCAAGCTCTTGCCACGCGCGCACTCACCTCTTGTCTTGGATTCTTCCGCAGAAATGACACGCGATGAGCGCCGAGCCCCCACACGTCCGCGGAGAGATTGGTCGCAGAGCGCTCGAGGTTTTTCCGCATAAAACCTCGGTATCCAAAGGCCGCGCTAGGAGGGGCGACGTCTTCCTTTCCCCTCCGATGCCGTTTCTTTGCCCCCGAAGGCCATACTGGGGTCAAGTGGTCTCATGGAAGGATGCCGTCTCTGCAGGCGGCAACTCGCTACAGTAGCCGGTGGATCGACTAGACCAAGTGCGAGTCGCACGAGTCTCACATTTACTCACCGACGACTTCCTTTCGGTCCATGGCGGCGCAGAGCGGCCTGGCCCCAGTCAACGATGGAACAGGTGGCACCGGCCCGGAGCCGCGGTGTCTCACGGGTCATCCCTCCCCGAGGTCCGACCCAATATCCACCCAATCAGCACCAATCCCCATCTCCATTGGCTACAATTGCGACCTGATTCCAACCAATCCGCGTAGCGTATTAATCGAACTTCAACTTGACTGTTGCGCTACAACGGCGCAACCAGCGAAACAGTGCTGCAACACCGGGCTGGGCCAGGACAAAGCCAGCTGCGAGACCCACAGGCGACCACGGAGCTCCACACAGCTGCTGCAACACCCGATCGATGCACTGCCGTACCGCTGAGAACTCAGTGATAGTCGGCGAAAGCTTGGAAACCGGAGCAGGCCAGTGGTGCTGCACAAAAGCTGCGAGCGACGGGTTCCCACGCTCCAGCGCTGGCATGTATTCCCTCACGAATGTCCTCGTCCACCACTGCGGGTCGCTGCTGTTGTCCAGGATCTTGGACATGGGGAGAGCTCGGTTCCATGACGTGTTCAAACGGGTGAAGTCGTAGTAGTAAAGCTGAGCGCGGATGGCGTCGGGCGGGGAGTCGAGAAACGGGTCGCGAGTCGAGTCCAGCAGTTTCTTCACGTCGGGAGAGCCGTCAAGGAGCTTGGCCACGAGGTGCACAAGCCACGGTGCACTTTGGTAGTCGCCCAGCGCGGCGAACCACATCTGCCAGTCCAGTCGCGGGTGGAGAGGAGCTACCAAGCGCGGCGCGGAATTCACGTCGCCCGGCTTGTACTTGAAGTGATACTCTTCCCATGTCAGTCCACCGTCCTTTGTGCCTTCCAATATGATCTCCGGTCGAGCTACCACCGAGTAATGTTGTCCGTCATCGAGCTGAACCGAGCCCACGCCCGTCATGGAGCGGAATAACCCGTAGGCGCTGGTGATGCGGTACTTTTCGGTCAAGCGGTACATGGAGACGGCATGAGATGGTAACGACTGCTGGTAGGACTGATCCAACGCCGACAGAGTGACGGCACTGCTCGCAAAGACCCATAAGCTTGCCAGTGTCGTCGTCAGCAAGTACATGGACCGCAGAGCAAGTCGCTTCCTGGAACGACTAGAGCTGCGGTCGGATCGGGAAATGGAGCGAACAATTTGCCAGCAGCTTGAACATACTACGAGGGTGGCGGCGAACAGCACACAACGGGGCAAAATCAGCGCAAGCCATGCCTGGGTATCTTCCACAGATGGGAGTAGCCGCACCCTTGTAGCTTGTAGTAGCTCCAAGAAGCCACGCTGCTCGAGAGCTTTGAACGGGTCATCCTGAGCCGTCATTGTGAACACTTCCAACCACGTGTAGACGCAAAATCCGCGACTGCTCGATAAAACTGCTTTCGTGACAGCCGGGTGCGTCTGAAATGTGTTCCATGCCGACTCCACTCGAGCTATCCCTGACTTCTGCGTGGCTGTCGTTGTCTTTGCGTCGCGAAATGTATCCTTTGCAGCATAACTGTCGATATCAAGCAGAGCTCCAGCCAACACAAGGGTCAACAGATTGAAGAAGTTGTAGTTCCCCGTGAGGAGAATGAAAATCTGCAGCGCGATCTGCTGAATGGCACCAACTCTCCGTAGCGCTGCATGGGGTGCAAGCAGGAAGAATGTCCAGGGACCTTCGATCAGCAGCGTTACTGCTACGGCAAGACGATTGATAATCGGCTACAATTGCGCACAACGGAACTGTCAGATACAAATTGCAGCATCAAAAGGATCCCGCTACTCCTCGAAAGGTAACTCACCGGAGCCTGTAAAGCATACCAAGCGAGTGGCAAAGGCAGAGGCTGCGACGCAAAGTGGAAGTCCAACGCAGTGAGTCCAAGCCATGTAGGGCAGCGAGACTGGATCTTGACGGCGCCGGACATGAGCATGAACTTGAAGAACAGGAAGCGAAGCGTCCAGATTGCAGCGGCCGGTGTTTCGAACGTATCATCCGTCTTGCGGTGCGGCTGCCACCAAGGGGGTAGCAGCACCGCCAGAACACCGACTTCGAGTAGGAACGAGTCCCATTGGAATTGCATGAACGTCTGACCGCACTGCACAATTGACAAGTAGCAGAACCACAACAGCGCCAGAGGTCCAGCAGTGCGCCACGCCGGTCGAACAACACCCAGTACTGACACGGTGGCTCCAACCAGGCAAATCACCTCCATGCAGAAGCTCGGGGTCCACTGCAGCGGCTCATGAAGCCACACTAGCGTCGGGAATCTGTTGACGATCCACTCGAGCGTCGAAGCGTCGCGCGATCCTGCATAGCTGCGCTTTACACTGCGAAGGAAGACGTCCACGGGCTCGATGCCGTCCCTGGTTTATGAACAAGGCCATGACAAAGACACACGAATCGGACGTGAGCAAGCGCCAGTCAGCTCCAAGCAAGCAACATGTTGTATCCTCCTCCACGGTGGGCCCACGTGTCGAGACTTCCAGAGCACTCCCACTGGCCACGTATTTTGATGTGGCAGACTGCGCACCAGGAGAGGAATGGCCAATGGGCAGGTGCACACTATGACGCAGGAACAAGACGAGTGCATGTAATGGGGAACGTACTCGCCGTAGAGACCGCGGATTTGTGTGCGGATGGAGGCGAAGGCTGCAGCATACACGCCGCAAAGGCAAATGAGGAAGGGCTCCCTCGGGAAGTGCAGCATGCGTATGAGGCGCGGAGTCTGCCGCCGTCGGCGAGCGAAGCTACCGGTATGACGCCGTCGGATACGCCGTCGGACAGAAATGTAGCACGAAAGTATCTTATGTGTATGCCACACCATAATTTCGGTGTGGACTGTACCAGCGTCCTGGTACACTTTCAGGCGCCTTCAACAAGTTGACCCTATACTGTACATACTGTACGAGGTGACCCTATACGAGCTGACCCTATCCATCCTTTTCAGCAGCAAGGCAACGCAGCCATCTCATATCGCGCAATTTAGTGTAACGCGCAATTTAGTGTAAACTTATGCTTTAACTTTAATTAAGTTGGCTGTGAAGCATTACTTAGCAGCTACATGTACTTGAAAGAGTAGCGACCTAAATGACCGCTTCGAGATTCTCCCCTATTTGTGCAGTAAACGCTGTACATGTAGCAGTACTACACTGTGTGGCGCTGTTGGCTCAATCAACACGCAATGGTGCCGAGTGCAAAACGATCGTGAAGCTGTCATCCGCAGAAAGCACTACGCTGTTTGACAACGGGGGGGGGCGGGGGGGGTACGTTCCGACATTACGTGAAATCCACCCGTGCCGCACGGGGACCGCACGGCGTGCGGTCCGGTGGTCTTGCAAACGCCTCTTCCTCTGTTGAAACATTCGAGGATCACAGCAAGAGTTCACGCAGGACTTCGAAGACTCCTGCCTGCGGCAGGAGTCTTCGAATCTTGGCGCTTCACCTCATGCCAATTTTTCCTGCCGCCGGCAATCACTGCGTCTTCCAGTCCATACTCTCACCACCCCCGCGTCCAATCCCCATTGACCTGCCTAGACTAGAGGATGGAAGTACCGGTAGCTGGCCGCCTGGAAGTTCCAGGCTGGAACTACAGAGTACTTCGTGCCTAACAGCTTGTTGAATACACACTGCGATCGACGGCGGGGTGGCAACGGTGCTGCACGCAGCACTCTCTTGTGGTGCTCATTTCACGCAGCACAATCAACCTGATGAGGCCTGACGAAGGTGGCGGCAGCTCGGTGGATCTTGCGCAGTGTAGGACCTCCGATGCGCAAAATCTCTTGGCCACGAGGCTGGTGCTTGGAGCGCGGCTCGCGAGCGTATCTTTGCGTCTGCAGCCATTTCTGATTGGCGTGATGCCTCCACGTTGGTACATGTACAGGTAGTATCCGCCTTTAACACGCGAGGACGCGGGATGCCGATGCTTGACTTGCTGTACGTGCCTCGGGGCCCCACACGAAAGGAATCGGTCGACGAGCGCGTCCACAGGCGAAACTGCAGTGCGCACACCCCAAAATGTGACGGTGCGGAAGTTCAGAGTCTGAACCTAAAGCTGAAGCTGAAGCGGAGTCTGAAGCTGAGCGGGGCTTTCAAATCCGCACGGCGCGGCAATAGACGCGCGCCAGCGTGGCGTGTCGACGGTGGCGCCGTCACACTTTGCCGGCTGCGAGCAAGCGTGAGCGCGGGCGATGCGCTCATGGCCCCAGACTCCGGTCCAGAGCGTCGAAAGCCGGCGCCATGCCCCAGTCGCGCCATCCTACGCTTTGCGCGGCCGGAACTGCAATTGCAGCACGCCGTAGCGGTGACGCGCCGATGTTTCGCGCTGCCGAACTTGACGGCACCGATGGCCAGCAGCAGAGCGCGCGTCGCACGTGGCCGGTCTCTGCTGGCCAAGCCGGTTGAAGTTGCCCGCAGATGCCCTTGCCACCGCCATTTGACCAATCACCGCGCCGCGTCGCGCGTGTTTCTGTACTCTGCGTCGTCATTGGCCAAAAATGACTGCGCGTCGAACGTCAGCATGTCTTGAGAAAGCGACCTTTTAGATCTTCCGTCACATCTCAATTCGCCGCGATCCGCCGAAGCCCCTCGAGAAGCTCAAGATGTTCACGTCTGCCCTGCGCGCGAGCCTGCGCCTGCAGCGCCTCGGAGCCCTGAAGATGGCGCAGTCGACGCCCGCCGCCTTCGCGAAGCCCTTCGCCCTGCGCACGTTCGCCAACGCCACGGCCGCGTCGCTCGGCATCGAGAAGTTCGGCGTCACCAACGCCAAGACCAAGGTGCACCGCAACCTGAGCTACGACGAGATCGCCGCCCACGAGGAGAAGAACGGCGAGGGTCAGTTCGTCAAGAACGGCACGTACACCATCGACACGGGCAAGTTCACGGGCCGCTCGCCCAAGGACAAGTACATTGTGGACCAGGCCCCGTCCAGCCAGAACATTTGGTGGGGGGATATTAACCAGCCCGTGAGCGCCGAGGTGTTCGACGAGCTGTACGAGACGGTGGCCACGCACTACGGCTCAGCCGAGAAGGTGTACGTCTTCGACGGCTACGCTGGCGCCAACCCGGCGTCGCGCAAGAAAGTGCGCTTCATTACGGAGCTGGCGTGGCAGCACCACTTCGTGACCAACATGTTCCTGCGCCCGCAGACGAAGGAGGAGATCGAGGGCTTTGAGCCGGACTTCACTATTGTCAACGCCTGCAAGGTGACCAACAAGGACTACAAGAAGCACGGTCTCAACTCGGAGGTCTTCGTGGCCTTCAACATTGAGAAGGACGTGGCCGTCATCGGCGGCACGTGGTACGGCGGCGAGATGAAGAAGGGCATCTTCTCCATGATGAACTACTGGCTGCCGCTGGACGGCATCATGGCCATGCACTGCTCGGCCAACAAGGGCAAGAACGGCGACACGGCGCTCTTCTTCGGCCTGTCGGGCACGGGCAAGACGACGTTGTCGGCCGACCCGCACCGCTTCCTCATCGGCGACGACGAGCACGGGTGGGACGACGAGGGCATCTTCAACTTCGAGGGCGGCTGCTACGCCAAGACCATCAACCTGAGCGCCGAGAACGAGCCGGACATCTACAACGCTATCAAGCGCGACGCGCTGCTCGAGAACACGTTCGTGGACGCCGAGACCAAGGAGCCGGACTTCTACAACACGTCCAAGACGGAGAACGGCCGCGTGTCGTACCCGATCTACCACATCCCGAACCACGAGCCCACGTCCAGCGGCGGCCACCCGTCCAACATCGTGTTCCTCACGTGCGACGCCTACGGCGTGCTGCCGCCCGTGTCCAAGCTCAGCGACGGCCAGGCCATGTACCACTTCCTGTCCGGCTACACAGCCAAGGTCGCGGGCACGGAGCGCGGCGTGACGGAGCCCACGGCCACGTTCAGCGCCTGCTTCGGCGCCGCCTTCCTGCCGCTGCACCCGACCAAGTACGCCGATCTGCTGCAGCAGAAGCTGCAGAAGCACAACACGTCGGTCTACCTGGTGAACACGGGCTGGACGAGCGGCGGCTACGGCGTGGGCAAGCGCATGAGCATCAAGGACACGCGCGCCTGCATCAACGCCATCCTGGACGGCTCCATCAAGGACTCGGAGTTCTCCGAGGACCCCAACTTCGGCTTCCAGGTGCCCAAGAAGCTCGGCGACATCCCCGAGAACGTGCTCAACCCGCGCGAGGCCTGGAGCGACAAGGCCGCGTACGACGTCACCGCCCAGAAGCTCGCCGGCATGTTCGTGGCCAACTTCAAGAAGTACGTGTCGCCCGGCGTCACCGACTACTCCTCGTTCGGACCCAAGGTGTAAGTAAGGTAGGATGCGAGAGGTCGAGACCCCTGCAGCGAGCTAATGTAAAGAAACATGTGTGAAAAGCTACGTTTGATCCATATTAGTTCTATCAAGACATTGGAACCGCGCTTGCAGGTACACGCAGCAAGGTCGCTATCATGATCTGAATGTAGTGTCGACGTCGACGTCGACGTCTACACTCTAGAGTCTACAGTGCCTACTGTGTTGACTCTACCTACATGTGCAACACTCAATTGAATTGTCATAGTGGCAATGCCTGCAATGGACTCGAGGCATTGCCATCGCCTGGCAATAAGCTCGAGGTCATTGCCAACAACAGCGTCTATCGTGAGCTCAATAAAATATATTTTCTACAAAGTAAACCTGTCGCGCTACGCCTTCTCTTCATCTTCCGCCCCGCCGTCGTCTGCAAACACGATGGTCCGCGCGACTTGGTCGCCCACTTGGTTCACTCCGAGAGCGCGTTGCAGAATGCCGGCGGACTTGCGCTCCCGTCGCTTCGGCGTCTTGGGCTTGTCGTGGACGCTCTCGACGTGGTGCTTGAGCACCGTCTTGTAGCCGAAGCGCGCCGAGCAGCCCTCGCGCGGACACGCGAAGCGCTTCGACTTGCGCTCGTCGTGCACCGCGTTGTAGTGCGCCATCAGGTTGGACGGCCGCGTGTAGGCCTTGTCACACCCCGCCATGGGGCACACGCACTGCTTGCGATCGTCCAGCGACTCGAAGTGCGTGCGCAGGTGCGCGCGCAGATACTGCTTCCGGCTGAACGTCTGGTCACACACGAGGCACACGTGGGCAGCAACCATCTTGGCGTCCTTGCCGTCCGTCTTTTCTCCACTGCTGTGCTCGGCTTCCTTGTGCGTCTTGAGCTCGTCCTCGTCAAAGTAGATCTCGCCGCACTCGCACACGTGGACCTGCGTGTCCGCGTCCCTGTTGGCCGCATGCGTTCGCTGGTGGCGGGTCAGCAGGAACCTCTTCAAAAACCTCTCGCCGCACTCGTCGCACTCGAAGGGCAGCACGCCCGTGTGCACGTACGCGTGGGCCTGCAGCTCGCTCTTCTTCTTGAAGACCTTGAGGCACTCGGCGCACTCGAACGGGCGGTTCACGTTGAGGTGCGAGCGCTTCGTGTGGCGCGTCAGCCCATGATTGTATCTGAACCTGGCGCTGCACAGCTCGCACGTGAAGGGCTTGCGCTGCTCCAGCGTCAGCGTCGAACCGCGCACGTGCACCGTCTCCACGTGCCGCGTCAGGTGCTCGCGCTTCGAGTAGCGCTTGAAGCAGCCTTCGTGGCGGCAGGCGAACGGCCGGTGACGCGTCTCCTGGCTGTGCGCCACCAGCTCCTTCGCGCACGCGAAGGCTTCGCTGCACTCGGCACACAGATGGCTGCGGTCCTCGTTGGCCTCCAGCGTCATGTCGGAGGCTGCGGAAGCTCCAGTCGGCGTATTAATTGCGAGGGGTGGGTCTTCTGCTGCATCATCCAGACGCCTTCGCTTGGGGGGCCTTGCAGTAGCTACAGGAGACGGTGAGGACTCCGACGGGAGGAGCACGCGCACTGCGGACGTCATTACGCTGACCACCAAGTGATGCCACAAGCAGGGTCAGCGGTTCCGAACCCGGTCGCCACAAACAGTCAGCCATGGGTCGACCCGCTTAACTCTTTAATACAAAAGTCAGCATTTAGAGTGAAGAACGGGCCGGGTTTGACCTACTTGCGGTACTTTTGTGTGCATGGGTCGATGAACTTCAACGGACCAATGAACAACGCGATTATGGATCCATAAACGACCATATTAGTGGTACCATTTTCTATTTGTGGCGAGTACATCTTGAAGCGACGCACTTGAAGCGGCGCCATTTAACCGTCCGGGGTGTCCGCAGCTTCGCTCTCCGAGGCTGCACATTCCCAACGTGCTGCGGTGCACCGAGGAGCTCTTCCGCACCATGTTCAAGAACACCTTCCAGTCCGGCTTCCTCTCCATCCTCTACAGCATCGGGTGCGCTCTGTCTCTATGTGTCAATGCTGTAGGCCGTTAGAAGCTGACCGAAGCTCTTCGCTTGTGCTTCTTCAACACCCGCAGGAGCAAGCCGCTGCAGATCTGGGACAAGCAGGTGCGCAATGGCCACATCAAGCGCATCACGGACCAGGACATCCAGTCGTCGGTGCTGGAGATCATGGGCACGAACGTCAGCACCAACTTCATCACGTGTCCGGCGCAGCCGGCCAAGACGCTGGGCATCAAGCTGCCGTTCCTCGTCATGATCATCAAGAACCTCAAGAAGTACTTCACCTTCGAGGTGCAGGTGCTGGACGACAAGAACGTGCGCCGCCGCTTCCGCGCGAGCAACTACCAGAGCTCCACGAGGGTCAAGCCCTTCATCTGCACCATGCCCATGCGGCTCGACGAAGGCTGGAACCAGATCCAGTTCAACCTCTCGGACTTCACGCGGCGCGCCTACGGTACCAACTACATCGAGACGCTGCGCGTGCAGATCCATGCTAACTGCCGCATCCGCCGCATCTACTTCTCCGACCGCCTCTACTCCGAGGAGGAGCTTCCGCCCGAGTTCAAGCTCTTCCTGCCGGTGCCCAAGGCCAACAATGCCACGTCCAACGAGCAGCAGAAGGCGCCGCCTGCGCCGGCTGATCAGTCGATGTAGCCGCGTAGGCATTTAATCGCTTAGTTCGACGTCCTAGGTCGCCTTAAGTCTCTTAGCTTTGCCTTCCTCCGTGGCTAATCAGAATTTTACGCCGAGGTGAATACGAACCAGAGTTGGAATGCAATACATTGGCTGTCAAAGGCGCTAGCTACTCTTTAGAAGCGTTGCGGCTGAATATTGTGCTGGTGAAGCTGCTTTGACTCACTTCCGGGACTTCCCCTTGGCAAACTGGTCTGCGAGCCACTCGATGCCTTCTTCCACACCTCGACCAGTCACGGCGTTGCTTGCCCTGCGCGAGAAACAGCACCAAAAACGTGGTTAGCTTGGGTATCATGACAAAGATCAGGACTTGAAGTCACCTACGTAATGTGCCAGGACTTGCTACCGAGACTGTCGAGCTCAAGCATCTGCATGCACTCGACGGGAGTGAGCGCGTTGGGCAGGTCCATCTTGTTGGCGAAGAAGAGAATGGGCACTTTCTTGGACGCCAGCTCCTTGTGCTCCACGAGCTGCTCCAGCTCGTCCTTGGCCACGCACATGCGGATGGTGTCCGTCGAGTCTAAGACGTAGATAATGGCCTGCACGTCGCTGTAGTAGTTCTCCCACAAGTTGCGGTAGCGACTTTGGCCCGACATGTCGAACACGGTGAAGTTCAGGTTGGACTTGGTGAACTCCTCCACCTGGAAGCCGATGGTCGGGACGACCTCGCGTGCCTGACTCTTCTTGGGCTTGAGGTGGTTCACGAGCGTCGTCTTGCCGCTATTGTCCAGCCCCACCACGAGGATGCGGACTTGGGTCTTCTTGATGCCCAACGCGCTCGCCAGAAGCTTGAAGAGCCCCATTGCTTCGGTTCCGGTACCGATGTCTCGTCGAAGTTTGTCTGTTTATGACTCGAACCAGGCTCGAAACCCCGCCAAGAAACGACACCAAAGTTCACTAATTTTAGGGTGCTATTCCCAATGTCAACGTGCTGGGGATGAATCAAGTTCATGTTGAAGTGGCCTTGTGGTGTTGAATGAATTGGCTGCAACTAGGTAATGCAAACAATGGGCATTGGTTCCGACAATTTTGAGTTTGGAAAGTGTTAAGCCGATGCTGCGGGTTGAAGTCGTGGGGTCAATTGCAGCGGCAAACCACCGTCCATGAAGAGTCCCGATTTCAGCACGTAGCCCCGTTCCTGCTGCTCACCAGGTGCAATCGCGACGTGAAAGCGGCTGAGGGTGGTGACAAGGAACAGTTTGGCCTCCAAGACGGCCATGTTCATGCCTAGACAAACCCGTGGACCGGCTTGGAAGGCGGGGAATTCGTACGCGCTCGGACGCTTGGACATCTCCAGCCAGCGTTGAGGACGGAATTCCAGCGGATCGTCACCCCAAAGCGCTCCGTTGCGACCCATGAACCACGGACTGTAGACGACGTCGACACCTGCAGGGACGAATGTGCCGTCGGGGAGGTAGTCGTCTTTCACGGCGTTCTTGACGTTGAACGGTAGTGCTGGATACAATCGTACAGCTTCGTACACGACGGCTTCGAGATATTTCAACTTCTTCACTTCATCAAACGTGAACGTTGTGCAGGCTGGTCCAGTGTTTATCTTCGTCGATTCCAGCTCTTGTACAATTCGTTTCTGGACCCCCGGGTGCCTAGCGATCGCGTAGAAGCTGTATGTCAAGCACTCAGCTGTTGTGTCTCGACCAGCAAAGACGAACGTCAAGATGATGGACCGGAGTGTTTTAGGTCCCAGCAAGGAAGCGACGTCATGTTTGCACTCCTCTCCCGAGTTTTTGACACCTTCAGGAGCGCGTTCGCGGGCCTTGCGGATGAATAACGAAAGCAGATCTGACCTTGTGTTGATTTTCTCTTCGGATTCTTGTAGACGTCGAAGCAAAATGGTGTCAGCGACAGCTTGAACCTCACGCGTGCATCGTTGCAGCTCTCGTTCACTGGGCATCACCCATCGAAGCAGCTTGTAGTACTGCTTCACAAAGAGTCTCTGTGCGCAGTGCTTGTTCACGAAACTCATGTGCTCCGCAAAGTTTTCGGTGCCCTCGATCTCGCTCAGAGGAAGACCAAAGGCGACGTCAAAGATGGAATTCACCGTGTACCTCGCACTGATCTCCTGCATATCGCAGCGGAAGCTTTCGTCTTTGCTTTGGCTCTGACCATCTCGAGCCCTCGCCTTCATCGCTTCGGCTCGCGCAGTCACCAGCGTCTCCTCGCCGTGTCTGGCAAAAACTTGCTCAGTAAATGTGCGAAAGTTGGCGGTGGTGAACACTTTCGCTGCCACTTTGCGTTGCAGACGCCAACCAGCACCTGCATCCGGTGCTTGGGGGTGGTGATTCACAGCGAAGAACGAGTTCTCAAAGATCTCTTGAAATGCATCCAGAAATCCCTGTGGCTTGACATAATTGTTGAAATTCGTCGACAAGATGTGCTGGACGTCCTTCGGGTCCGTGATCTATGTAGTAAAAGGCCACCATTGATGAATTAGTACACCTCCACACCATACTCAAGGCAACCATGTACGCACGTAGATGGCTCCATCGAAGAAAAGATGCCACGGCATTTTCATGCGACCACCGTACTGCTTCAGCAGATCCTCCTAGATCACAAAAAAACACTGTTAGCTTCTGCGCAGTGCTGGGCCAACTGAGATCAAATGCTTAATATTCACCAAGAAGTGGTAGATACGGTCGCGGTTCTTGATGTACGCTGGCATGTTACCAAGTAGCCATACCCCTGGGGGCCCGCTGAGAGGTGCCAGCCCACGTGCAATACGAAGTTTGTGGTGCACTGACATTGCGATCTTCGCCAACAACCTCGCAACGGTGACCATAAGCAGACATTTCATGATCATGCCCATGGACAGAGGTTCAACCAAGACCCAAGAGCGCAGAAATTGCAGCGGTGACTGCATGTTGCTGTTGTTGTTGTTGAAGCAGGAGGAGCTTGGTGGTCTCTGGACAAAATTGGAAATGAACTGGAGCTCAGGAACATCGTTAGACCACTACACTACCTGAAACTATTGATGTTGTTGCCGTACCCATATTTGCGATTCGATAATCGAACAAACTGTTTGATGTTGAGTTTTGGTACATGTTGACCCCCCACAAAAGAAAGGCGTGCTACCTTGCCAGTCTTCCAGGCTTATCCATACAGGAAGCATGGCTTACTTCCTGCAGACTTCCAAAGATCTACATGTATCTTGACGTTGCAGCAAGGAGTGCATATATTTCACCCTGCCCACGAAAATAAATCGTGTTCTATGTTGTAGCACCGTTGTGCTATTCCACCAGGGCGCCTATCCCCGTTGCGCCAAATGCACTTCTGGAGAAGTATAGTCTATACTATAGACCTTCCGTAAGTGACAGTCCTATCGCCGATGGACCATCACAAGAAATGAGGTGAGCACTTCAGTCTGCATGAGACGAGGATGAAGGCTCAGTTGAATCCTATATCGTGCATCGTGGTTGCCAGTTGAATCCAACGTTTCATTCGCCATCTGCAATCGAGGTTCTCGGTAAGATCTGGACTTCCCAAAATCCGCCTCGCATCCATCGTGGCCTCTCCAGACAGTTCAAACCAGTCTGTATTTGAGTACTAAGGCGTATATCTAGACAAAAGCCAACCCTCAAGGTCAGCGCCCCCGCGACAGTCTCATCCAAGCCAGCAGCGCAATCCTCCTAGCTTCACTTCCTGCTCTTGGCGTCGTCAGAGCTGCTGTGCCTCACTTGAATGTCGATCGCCGACGCTTCCAAGACGCACGGGAAGTCCGTCAACGAGAACGGGTCCAGCAGCATCGTCCCGTCCAGACAAAGTTGCTGCTCGTACAGCGCACGCGTCAGCAACCACCCCACCAACAACCCATCAGTAACATCCAGCTCAGCTGCCTCACCGTTTGCTCTTGCTTAAGCTCGTACTCGTCCTCGAGGAAGGCCTTCAGCACCGCAATGGTGTGGCCCTTCTTGAACTAACAATACATCACCTCAGCACCTTAACACAGCGACGTCCAACGACTCTAAAGCTTCGTACCTCGCTTGTCACCGTCGAGTCGTCTGGTAGCAGGAACGTGATCTAATACACGAACAATGACTATCTCGTTACTAAATAATTGTATAGACCCCTCGGCGCTAGCTCGACGCACCTTGATAGGCTCTTCTTGCAGCGGCATGACATCGTCGAACTTGCTCTCCTCGCCTCTCTCCACCGTCGCTTCCTTGCTGGCCGCGCTCAGCAGCCCCAGGTCGAGCACAGGCTGCGGCATCTTGTTCGTATAATAGCTCTGCGTCTCTTCAACATGGGTACAGAGTCAGAGTGATGGTCATTCATTTGGTGTACACCACACAAATAGCGCGCCAAAAAGTTTCCGCACGCACAGGTCAATTGAGTGCGGAAGGATGGAGGTGGCCGCCTGGCGCGCGGCGTTCGACGAGCTGCTGGTGTTCGAGCAGGACTTCGACACGGCCATGCAGATCCTCATGTTCCAGGACGAGAAGGTGGCGCGTCTGTCGCTGGAGGACGCGCCCAGCCGCAGGAGGGCGACGAGGACAAGAGGCGCAGCGCACAGCCCCAGCAGGAAGCGCAGGCGCACGGGCGCGTCGCAGGCGGCGAGAGCGGAGCCTCCCAGTCCGCCAATGAGTGGATTCACGCAGGACAGCGAGGTCTGGAGCATGGAGACAAGTGCAGAGGCGTCGCAAGTGGTGGATAGCAGCCCCGACGTGTTTTTATCAGCTGATACGTCGACGCAGATGAGTGTTGGCGGGGGTATAAGGGCGGAGGATTCTAGCGGAGCTGGTGGCGGCGCCGGGCGTGGCGGCAGCGCCACGATGGTGACGAGTTTGTTCACGACGGGCTCAGGGCGCGCGGTGTCGGTGTCCAAGGAGCGGCTGCAGGCGTACGAGACGAAGCTTCATGCGGCTGAGGAGTCGGTGGCGTTGAGCGCTGCGACGCATGCTGCAGCTGTGGAATCTAGCGGAGCTGGTGGCGGCGCCGGGCGTGGCGGCAGCGCCACGATGGTGACGAGTTTGTTCACGACGGGCTCAGGGCGCGCGGTGTCGGTGTCCAAGGAGCGGCTGCAGGCGTACGAGACGAAGCTTCATGCGGCTGAGGAGTCGGTGGCGTTGAGCGCTGCGACGCATGCTGCAGCTGTGGAATCTAGCGGAGCTGGTGGCGGCGCCGGGCGTGGCGGCAGCGCCACGATGGTGACGAGTTTGTTCACGACGGGCTCAGGGCGCGCGGTGTCGGTGTCCAAGGAGCGGCTGCAGGCGTACGAGACGAAGCTTCATGCGGCTGAGGAGTCGGTGGCATTGAGCGCTGCGACGCAGCCTGCAGCTGTGGATTCTAGCGGAGCTGGTGGCGGCGCCGGGCGTGGCGGCAGCGCCACGATGGTGACGAGTTTGTTCACGACGGGCTCAGGGCGCGCGGTGTCGGTGTCCAAGGAGCGGCTGCAGGCGTACGAGACGAAGCTTCATGCGGCTGAGGAGTCGGTGGCATTGAGCGCTGCGACGCAGCCTGCAGCTGTGGATTCTAGCGGAGCTGGTGGCGGCGCCGGGCGTGGCGGCAGCGCCACGATGGTGACGAGTTTGTTCACGACGGGCTCAGGGCGCGCGGTGTCGGTGTCCGTCGGAGCGGCTGCAGGCGTACGAGACGAAGCTTCATGCGGCTGAGGAGTCGGTGGCGTTGAGCGCTGCGACGCAGCCTGCAGCTGTGGATTCTAGCGGAGCTGGTGGCGGCGCCGGGCGTGGCGGCAGCGCCACGATGGTGACGAGTTTGTTCACGACGGGCTCAGGGCGCGCGGTGTCGGTGTCCAAGGAGCGGCTGCAGGCGTACGAGACGAAGCTTCATGCGGCTGAGGAGTCGGTGGCGTTGAGCGCTGCGACGCAGCCTGCAGCTGTGGATTCTAGCGGAGCTGGTGGCGGCGCCGGGCGTGGCGGCAGCGCCACGATGGTGACGAGTTTGTTCACGACGGGCTCAGGGCGCGCGGTGTCGGTGTCCAAGGAGCGGCTGCAGGCGTACGAGACGAAGCTTCATGCGGCTGAGGAGTCGGTGGCGTTGAGCGCTGCGACGCATGCTGCAGCTGTGGAATCTAGCGGAGCTGGTGGCGGCGCCGGGCGTGGCGGCAGCGCCACGATGGTGACGAGTTTGTTCACGACGGGCTCAGGGCGCGCGGTGTCGGTGTCCAAGGAGCGGCTGCAGGCGTACGAGACGAAGCTTCATGCGGCTGAGGAGTCGGTGGCGTTGAGCGCTGCGACGCATGCTGCAGCTGTGGAATCTAGCGGAGCTGGTGGCGGCGCCGGGCGTGGCGGCAGCGCCACGATGGTGACGAGTTTGTTCACGACGGGCTCAGGGCGCGCGGTGTCGGTGTCCAAGGAGCGGCTGCAGGCGTACGAGACGAAGCTTCATGCGGCTGAGGAGTCGGTGGCGTTGAGCGCTGCGACGCATGCTGCAGCTGTGGAATCTAGCGGAGCTGGTGGCGGCGCCGGGCGTGGCGGCAGCGCCACGATGGTGACGAGTTTGTTCACGACGGGCTCAGGGCGCGCGGTGTCGGTGTCCAAGGAGCGGCTGCAGGCGTACGAGACGAAGCTTCATGCGGCTGAGGAGTCGGTGGCATTGAGCGCTGCGACGCAGCCTGCAGCTGTGGATTCTAGCGGAGCTGGTGGCGGCGCCGGGCGTGGCGGCAGCGCCACGATGGTGACGAGTTTGTTCACGACGGGCTCAGGGCGCGCGGTGTCGGTGTCCAAGGAGCGGCTGCAGGCGTACGAGACGAAGCTTCATGCGGCTGAGGAGTCGGTGGCGTTGAGCGCTGCGACGCATGCTGCAGCTGTGGAATCTAGCGGAGCTGGTGGCGGCGCCGGGCGTGGCGGCAGCGCCACGATGGTGACGAGTTTGTTCACGACGGGCTCAGGGCGCGCGGTGTCGGTGTCCAAGGAGCGGCTGCAGGCGTACGAGACGAAGCTTCATGCGGCTGAGGAGTCGGTGGCATTGAGCGCTGCGACGCAGCCTGCAGCTGTGGATTCTAGCGGAGCTGGTGGCGGCGCCGGGCGTGGCGGCAGCGCCACGATGGTGACGAGTTTGTTCACGACGGGCTCAGGGCGCGCGGTGTCGGTGTCCAAGGAGCGGCTGCAGGCGTACGAGACGAAGCTTCATGCGGCTGAGGAGTCGGTGGCATTGAGCGCTGCGACGCAGCCTGCAGCTGTGGATTCTAGCGGAGCTGGTGGCGGCGCCGGGCGTGGCGGCAGCGCCACGATGGTGACGAGTTTGTTCACGACGGGCTCAGGGCGCGCGGTGTCGGTGTCCAAGGAGCGGCTGCAGGCGTACGAGACGAAGCTTCATGCGGCTGAGGAGTCGGTGGCATTGAGCGCTGCGACGCAGCCTGCAGCTGTGGAATCTAGCGGAGCTGGTGGCGGCGCCGGGCGTGGCGGCAGCGCCACGATGGTGACGAGTTTGTTCACGACGGGCTCAGGGCGCGCGGTGTCGGTGTCCAAGGAGCGGCTTCAGGCGTACGAGACGAAGCTTCATGCGGCGGAGGAGTCGGTGGCATTGAGCGCTGCGACGCAGCCTGCAATGAATGATCAAACACTGCAAGGTGATGCTGGGACTGTTGTGAGTGAAGGAGGTGCGAAGTTGATGCCTCGGGACGTTACGTCTGTTGTTGATCGGTCAGGAGGCCCAAGTGCTCGTGTACGAACACCTTTGAACGAGTTTAGTGGCTATGATTGTGATAGCGGCGCTGTGGTGTCCTCAACTCGGTCGCGGGTAGTGGAGAACCCTTCCAGTGAAAGCCTCTCTCGGCATGCCCGGGGTGCTGACAAGGAGAATGTACATCCTGAGAATGTTCTCGTTCGACAGACGGCTGCATTGAAAGCATCGAAGTTGCGGTCAACACTGGTGTCAAAGCCATTAAACTGCAGATTAACCACCCAGTATCCCGATCAGCGCCAACACCAGACAAAGAGAGCTTTGAAACCATCAGTGGGATCTCGATCAAACTCGAGTGGTACAAAGCGATTTCGTCCACCTGTTGCAAGCAAGAAACCGGGTAATATTGCATCAAAAACTCTTGGAGAACCTTGTTTTCCAAAAGCCCCTTTGAGCAAGAAGCAGAAAAAGAGCAGCTCTGAGGTGCGGCCCTTTATTTATCAAGAGACCATGAAAATATCGTTCACTTTTCTCGTGGGGCTACGCGAAGATAACCTTGATCATGAGGTGACTGGTGGAGGCTGCAATCTGCCTCGCTTTCAAGTGCTGGACTGTATCACGGCAGAAAACGCCCATGATGTACGTTTCACAGACAATGGCGGATTGACTTGGTCCCCCGAAAGTTCCGATGATGCCACGATCGGTCCACGGGAGCTCTATCGCCAGCTCAGAGCAGGGAAGTATATTCTTAAAAGTACAGGAGCGACGTTTGCGTGGTTCCTGAATCACTATCGATGGATTGTGTGGAAATTAGCGGCCACGGAACGATCCTTCCCTCGTCTTCTAACGGAGAAATATTTGACGAAGGAGCAGATCCTGAAGCAGGTGACATGTCGATACCAGCGGGACTTGAACAATGCGCAGCGTTCCGTCATCAAGAAAATTCTTCACCGAGATGCAAGTTCACTAAGCTGTATGGTTCTTTGTGTAGCTGCTGTGCTGCCGTTCCCTGCCAAAAACAACGACTCGGTGGATCAGGAACTTCCACCCTGTTGGAATATGGCTCTTGTTCTCACAGATGGATGGTATTCTGTGTACGCCGTCCCGGACGCTCCCTTAGCGACGGTATTATGGAAGCTACACTTGATGTCAAAGCTTGTTGGGACTAAACTTGCGACGTGGAATGCATCTTTGCAAAACTCTACCGAGGGAATCGACCCGCTGGAGTGCGCAATCGTTCGTGAATCACAGTGGAAAAACCCATTGTTGGCTAAAGAGGACTTGACGCAGTGGCCGTATCTCCAGTTGCGCTACAATAGTACGCGCCGTGTAAGATTCGATACTCGACTGGGAGTGGAGAAACTACATTACGCGACTCCAGCAAAATCACGACAGCAAAAACAACAGCCACAACTCACATTTTCATTGTTGAAGAGTGTGCCTCTGAAAAGCTTAGAGGTCGGTGGTGGGATGGTTCGATCAGTGCGAGTTCGAGTGATGCGCGTTTCTCCAGTTTTGCATCTTCAGTCCAAGGAATGGACACTAGGGCCAAGAATTGTCTGCGAGGACCAGTTACCGCTGTACTTCCAGCTTCGGTCTGAGTATGCGCGGAAGGTTATGCAGAAAAACCATAATACAGGCGACATGATGGACGAGTGGTTGGGTGACAATCAAATTGACGTGCCACCGCCAATACCATTCATCAAGGTGGACGTGGAATGCACACATCCCTCTGCTAGCGAGAATCGAGGCGTGGGTTGTGGTATTTTGACTATTTGGAGGCCTTCGGAGGAACTGCTCTCCGGTGGTCTGAAGGAAGGTGCGGAGTATTTCGCCAGTAGCTTGACCGTCAATTGGAAGGTTGATGGCGGGCGTGGACAGGATGCATATTTGAGACTGAGTTCCACAAAGCACAGCGGGTTTGAGGAAGTTCAAGATGAGCCTGCTATGACTGATAACTGCAGTACTCAAATGGATCGGAGTCACCGAGTGTGCGTTGACGTCCAGCAAGCGACGACGGATTACAGAACTAACTTCGAGAATGGGTTGGATGGTCGCAGGAACGAAAAGCGACCGACAATCGATGTCTGCGTTTGCGTTGTGCTGGTTACTGGTCGCGAAACGCAGGATGGTTCAAGTGTTGCAGCAAAGAGGCAGGAAGAAATATCACTTCTTGATCCTGCTATCAAACCAAAAGAATCTCGGTATGTGGAGCATGTCTTCGTGACGGATCAAAGTTGCCATCTCATGAGTATTCGTGTGTCTGGCATGGAGGTTACTCTGCCGAAGATGAAAGGAAACAGCCCGTTAAAGCGTGGAGCGTCGTCACCGTTTGTATTTCGTCGTGGAAACAAGAATATCTGGAAAGAAGGCGCAATTTTGTGCTTACGTGGACTGGAGGTATCGCACTATGATGAGCAGCTACGTGTTTTAGACTGTGTCCTGGTTGAGAGCACGCAGATTGTGTCATTTCCCTCAAAGAAGTCACCATTTTGGGACAATTTCCACACCCTCCAGCGCGAATTGGGCATCTCTACGGCGCGCGGGTCTCCATCGCAGCGTCCTTCTAGTAACTTTGCTGAAGAGCTGATGCAGCTTAAAAAGTACGTGGAGCGAGATATCTTGCGGATGGATTTCATTCCATCCCAAGAGTGTGTCGAACACCACGTTGAGGTGGTGGAGCAAGAGCGATTAACTCAAGACCTACAGGCTCATGAAGAAGGAGGTGCAAGCATTGCAAGTGACCACAGGGATACTGAATCCCACCCTCAAAATCGGTATTTACCCTGGGATGGGAGCGTGGTCAAGGTGCTGCCATTGCTCGGGTCGAGCAAGTTTATGTTTCCTCCGGATGTGGTCGCGTTTGCGTGTTTGAGTATGAAGATCGATGGCAAGGCGTTTCGCACGGTGTATCTTACTCGAGAATTATTGATAACCATGAAATCCTTGCTCCTAGAAGCTTTCGCTGAAGCCCCGGAGCATCTTTGCCAAAAAGAGAGTCAATCTTCAGAGACCGACTTCGCTTTAGTTCAAAGCGTCATGTACGTGCTAGCCGAGATCAACCAGCACCGCGCAGACAGCATCTTGAGGTTTGAGGTCCGTCAGTCAACGAACGAACGTCTGATCAATAGCTGGAAGCCATGGGAGCGCTTCCATGCCTCGTACTGGATGGGGGTGACGCTCTCCACCACCTCAACACCCAAGTGATCACCAAAATTATTCTCACCGTTCACTTGGAGCTTGGGTCCTGAAATAGCACGTGGAAATTCTGGAACGCGGTTCTTGGTCTTATCACGGCAGCACAGCGACGAGAGCGCATCATTCAGAAACAAACCGCAAAGCTCCCAAGTGAGGATGGTTGGAAACTCCATGTCGAAAAAGAACAGCGACGAGTATCTCCGGCAACGCGAGAGCGGCTTCAACCTGTCGGGTGTGCACCAGGAGCGCATGCCCCAGTACAACGCGCTGCTGGATCGGAACTTGCGCCACCACTTTGAGAGTCGACCACTCCAGAGCCACCTGAACGAGCTCGGGTTGATTGACCAGCGTGGCCGCATCGTGGACCTGGACAAGCAAAAGTCGAAACTGTTCATAATTGACCAGGAGTTCAAGCTGGCTGAGGAGGCAGAAAGAAAGAAACAGCGTGAGGAGGACGAGCTGCGTCGCCGCGTGCAGACAAAGCGACACGACGCGCTCAACAATGCGCGTCAGAGAGAGAAGCTGTTACAGCTCAAGGAAGAGAAGAAGATCGCACGCGAGATCGTGCAGGCCGCCAAGGGCTACAGCTCCGTCAGTAAACCACCAGGAAGCAGATAAAATAGGACCCACATAGCATGTATCGGTCAATAATATATTAAGCAGCAAAGCGCTGCTACATCCGTCGAAGTGTTTGCCGATTTTTAAGGAGTTTGCACTGGGTCGACTCTGATTGTAGCTGTATTGATGACCAAGGACGTAAAATGCACTCGAAAACTCTCTACAACCGTTAGATATAGTTAAAGTGGCTTGGGATATCATCAATATCCCATTGTCGTTTAATTATTCGGGCTCTTTCCATCAGCAAGTACGGCGCAGTCCTAATGTCCGGGTCCTTTGGCCCATTGGTACAGCTTCGATCGCGGCGTATCAAGCGGCAAAAACGAGCTCCATCATCTCTTCGCTGCTCTATCTTTCGCTGAGAGTACTGGCATCGTGCTCTTGCACGATTGAGCTCCTTGTTTCGTTGAATCCGCCTTCGTCCTCCTCGTTGGTTGAAATCTTCCCACGACAGACCTCAGCGAAATTGGGAGCGCAACCGCGGTCGAACGGGTTGTAAAATTCGTCCATCGACGTCTTCAGATAAGGGTATTTGTCCTTGTTGAAGACTTCATTCGTCGTCAAGTTGCGGCTCACGTTTCGCAGCTGAATCACCAGAAGCGTGGCTGTCGGCATGCCGAACACGACCGCGCACAGCAGGAGCACAGCGTGAATACCGTGCAGCATCAGCGTCGATTCCGAGTGTGAGTGAGATTCTCCGGCGAGTGCCCATTCTGGGGGTTGCAGCCACCGCCATGGCCACAATGCAGTAGTATCTCCGGGGCCATCACCAGCGCTTGAAGCAGACGGGTATAAAGATACACGGCCCAGCAAAATACTCAATGACAGTCCGCCGATGGTGAAGCAGAAGCTGGACAACGTGACGAGGAAAATGAGGAAGCTGCGGTGGTTACCAATTCCCACGCAGTTGTTTATCCACGGGCAATGGTGATCGAAGCGATACACGCAGCGTCTGCAGGCTGAGCAGTGTTTAGATCTCTGTGGCTTGCGTGTGACGCAGGTCGGGCATGGTACGGCGTTATCTTCCGTAGCCAGCAATTCGTAAGCGGGGCGCGTGGAACGCGGCACGTACCCCGGGTCCTTGATGCAAACGTACACGTACATGATACACGTGAAAGTCAAAAACGCCAGCCCCATCGTCTGGTACCTTACAGTCTGAGCAGGTGTCTGAGGCGGCAGGCATGGCACCGCAAAAATCAGCGATAAAATGGCCGTGGTAAGCACCATACCAAAAAAGAAAAACACCGAAGCACCCTTGCGCGAAGCCCAGGCAACCAGTCGGTCCGATGAACCAGCTTTTAACGCGCTGGCCGTGTCGAAGTGTGCGCCTTGTCGCGCGATGTCCATCGCCGTTCTGCCGTGCTTATCCTTAGCGTTTACGGGCGCTCCTTCCACCACAAGTTGCTTGGCCAGAAAAGCATCTCCAAGAGCACTGGCGATCATGAGCGGTGTCTGCTTTTCAGAGTCGCATATCTTCTGGTTAGCCCCGTACCCGACCAACAGCATCGCCGTGTACTGGAAGCCTTCAAAAACCGCCCAGTGCAATGCCGTCGCTCCTCGGCTGTCCGTTTGGTTCACGTCAGCTCCGCGATACACCAACAAACTCACAAACGCTGCGTTCCCCGTGCTGGCCGCGTAATGCATGGCCGTCATCCCCGACGAATTCATCGCGTCCAACGACGCGCCACTGTCAATCAGCGTGGTGGCACATGCCACCGACGTACACAACATGAGCGCCGTGGCGCGGTGCTTGGACTCTCCACAACGACTGTCCAGAAAGTCCTGCAGCGTGCCACACGCCATCTCCTGCTCCTGTTCCTGCTCCTGCTCCTGCGTCTCCGTACTGGCGTTGCTGTTCGTCTCGTCCTCCAACAGCAAGTCCATCCCGTCCTTATCCGAGGCGCACTCGGGCGTCCCCTGTCCATTCCGTCGTCCACGTCCCTGCAGATGCATGTGCCTCTTCCTCTCTGCACTCCGCAGCTTGACCCACGCGTCTCTGTCTCTCGGGAAGTGCTTCTTGGCCACCGACACCAGGTACGCCACCACGGTCGGGTGCTCATAGAGCACCGCGAGGTGCAGCGCGTTCATCTGATGGCGCGCTTCGTGCACCGTGAGCAGGCGGAAGACACTGTCAGCCACGCGGCGTCTCGCGGCCTCCGCCACGTCTCGCTCGCTCCTCTTCTGCTCCTGCAGCAGCTCCTGTCTCTCTGCAGCTTGCGTCGCCTTGCTGACCGCCATCTCCACTGCACTCTGAGCCTGGAAGAAGTCGCCCTTGACGCAGGCCGAGCCCAGGACCTTGGCGGGGGACGCGAAGTACGCGTATTGGCTCTCAGTAGCATCTTCTTCTTCTTCTTCTTCGTCGCTCGGCGGCTCATCATCATCATCTTCTTCTTCTTTTTGCTGCGACAAGAGCGTCGACAAGTTGCCGGAACGAGGCGGAGACGCCGCCGCCTTGTGGGCCACCGGCGGCTCCGGCTCGTCGCTGGGGCGGATGGCGAACGGCGAGAAGGCGGAGGACGACGGCGACGACGCCGCGTAGCTGGGCGACAGCAGCGGCGCGTTAGAACCCGAGCCAGAGTTGGAAGCTGCGCCGATCAGAGGCGTCAGCTCCGTGGCCGCGTCGGCCTTGGGAGCTGCGCGCATTGTGTGACTGTGGACTGTGTCTTGATTGAGTGATTGATACTTTAGTACTCGACTGTTGGGGTGCTATTTGTAGCAGCAGCTGAAGTGTTAAGAGTGTTAAGAGTGTTATCGACCGGGTGGCATTCGAAAATGCGGCGGACGTGGGCGGAGGAAGGCGCTGACGCTGCTGCTGGTGGAAGATCCGCTGTGACGGGCTCGGGAAGGATCCACCAACGATAGTCGACTGACTGACTGCGAGTCTGCCTGCAGTGGCAGAGGACGGAAAACTCAGCGGTCACTGTTCTATGGTAGAAAATGTCACTCAGGCGAGGTATCGGGGACTAATTCAGTACGTGTGTGGAAATTGAATCACTTCAACTCATTCGACATGAATTGACACTTTTCGATGAAACAGCATTACGTCGTCAAGGGTAGAAATGTTCTGTTAGCGGCAACAATCGAACTCGACAGGAATTAGTTGTCATGAAGCCTTGTGGCCACACGGGTCGTATACAAAGATCGTCTTCACGCTACGGGAGCTTTGCTTCCGCATGTGGTACAATGCATTGTACGACTACTTGTAAAGTAAACTTGTAAACTTGTAAAGTAAGTATTTAACATGGAGTTTCAGCCACAAGGTTCTCAGCGCTACATGGAAGGCCGGAGCATCGAGCGCACACTTTGGGCTACCTTTTTGGGAAGACCTGCCGTTTGGAAGGAGGCAGTGCAAGTAGCCGTTCATGGCGTGCATATACATGTGCTTCGCTGGATGACTGCACGTGAAGGCGGCCGTGGACCCTTGAAAGCAGATTTTGACTGTGTGGTTGAGCTGCAGCAGCCAGTGGTTATTTGAATGGGGAATAGACTCGTACAAATCTACGGAAGACTGGAAAATTTACGGCAGACTACATCTAGAAGATTTGGCTGTTTAAACGCTCACGTGCTGTGCAGCTGGCAGCGGATCAAGGACATTTCGAGGTGGTGCAATGGATCTATGGTACTCAAATAGATACGCTTCATCGACTGCTGAGCAGGGAAATGGCTTTTTTTCGGATTTTTAGAGTTGTCTGAATTAGCCGTTCAAAGCCATCAACTAGAAGTAACCTAATACCCTCTTTTACATGATATATTTAGAGGTCTAACGGTGCGATGTTGCGCATACCGACCTCCTCCGCTTATAGTGGACAGGGTATATGCCGGTACAGTGTACCACCCGTCAAAAATGATATGCTGATTTCGGTACCATAACCGGTATTACTGAAATCTAGCGTCTGTCTACTCGTTGTCGATGTCGTCATCTGAATCGACTTCGCCACTGCTTGCATCAATAGCACGACGTGTGGCGAGGCCCTCAACTAAATAAGCAGCTACTACGTCGTCGTAACTAATGAGACTAGCGTAGTGCACAAGTCCAAGTGAGTTTCTGGTACTCGAGGCGGCAGCGCAACGATTGCGACCGGCGCTGCGGCTGATCGAGAGCTCGCTCCGTAGCTCTCGTCCGAGCTGTGGCGCCCCACCCACCGACTCGGAATCCGAGCAGGCAACGCGATGGAAACACTTGCGCAGAATCCGCAAAGCTAGAGATCACGGCGCCGTAGAAGAGCGCATTCCCTCTAGCGTTAGAAATATCCCGTGATCGCTGTACTGGCGGGCACGTCGGCTCCGGCATGAGCAATAAGTTTGTTATCTTACCGCTACCTTGAACACGGTTCGCACATCAGCGCTCTTGGCGAGTGCTTGCGCAGCATTCAGCTTCTCCCGTGCAGTGGAAGAATCCTGGCGTTGGGAGTAAGGGCCCTCGGGGGTATCGCCAATCGACAAATGAATGGCGCGCGGCTCAGCTTTTCACCATTACCGGTACACTACCAGTCAATTTGTATCTAAATATTTGCAGCGGAACTTATAAGCGGCACTGAAACGGAGCTCAAAATCGCGCAATCTGATTGGTCACTCTTATATGAGGTTGTCCACTACAAGCGGAGGAGGTCGGTACTCAACTCAAGTGTTTAAACATCCCTTAACCCTTTCGCGTCTAAAGGTACCAAAGTAGCTCCTTTTGGAGGCTGGACAGCCGCCGAGCGATAATCCCTCGCAAAAGGGACTACTTTGGCACCTTTTGTTTATCTGCCAATAGTACTCGAGACGGTCCCCAATGATGTGAGGCACCGAGTGGGATCGTGTCAAACTATGACGGTATTTACAATAATAGCCAGTCAGCAGATCTCTGACCGAGCTGAATTTGCATAGTGAATTCAAGATGCATACCCGTATCCTACGCAGGCACTTTCAGACTTCTAAGATGCCCCAAACTACGTTTCTAGAGGAAGAAGACAAGATGTTGGTGCAGCAAGCTCGTCGGTATACAGATCGTGGAGAGCGTATTGCGTGGGGTCAGGTGCAAAATAAGATGCGGCGTTGGGGTCGGACTTCAAAGGAGCTCTCGCAGCGGCTCAACTCGCTCAAAAAGACGTATGGAACTAATTTAGCAGTATTCCCGCCTTCTTTCTCTACACCTGTGCGTGCTGTGCTGTACGTGGTCGCAGATCGATTGTTGTGCGCACTATTCGAATGCCAAATCTGCTACACCCGAACCAGGCGCTCAATTTACCTGCAACTACTCAGCAAGACGCAAGCGGCGAGATCCAGCGTCAAGCGCACGCTGTACCTCCAAGCGCTAACCAGCATTTGGCAGCACGTCTTCCAGCTACGTCTAATCCAAGCCGCGCCCCGCAATTACTGCCTGGATGCGACGTAAATTATGGCAGTGAACATAAACTACCAACAGTAATTCCTGTCAGCGAGGCTTTGCTGACCGCCTCTGATGCTGCCAGGGCTGTGGAAACAATTTTTGACAGAGTTACGAGGAGTACAGTGGTTTATCCAGCCGCATCGCCATCTTTGAACGCAGGTGAATTGCTTCCCAGTGGTGTAAGTTCATTGATCGCGGCCATCGACACGCTAAAAACAATTGACCACCAAGATGTATTTCTCGATGTTGGTTGTGGGATTGGTAATGCTTTGGCACAATTTCCCCTAGAAACCCACGTTTGTACAAGTATTGGAATCGAGGTTCGAAAGGAACTTGTCGAGATTAGCACGGAAGCGATAAGTAATTTTGCAGCTCGATGGCCTGGCTTGAACAATGTTCAATTGTACCACCACAATGTCACGGACGTGGATATATCTCTTGTGGAGCCATTTTCACGTGCTACTATTATCTACACGAATAAGCCCATTTACTACAGTTCATATCGAAGACGAGCTCGCGTTGATGCCAAGAGCAAGAGTTGCAATATTGAGTAGCGCGGTCTGCCCTCGTCATAGCAGCACGTGCACGAAGACATTTTGCTGTCGTTGGAGGCTGCAAACGGTGCTGCAGTGTCAGGTGAGCTGGACAGCGAATCTGGTGAGCTTGTACATCTACTCGGAACGTTCTTGAATAGGTGTCGTAGATTCTCAAAAAATATTTCTTGCGGCGCGAGTTTTTTTCGTTTGTCGTGGTGATGGCGGATCCTCCAGTTTCATTTTGTACAGGTCTGAACCTTTCAACAGATTTCCTTTCACAGAAAATAACTGTTGGGGAAGATAGTAATTGTGAAATTTCTCCCAGCACGTCCAGTGTGCTTGTTGACAGTAGTATGGTTTAGTCTGTGTGGTGTTGAGGGTTTGACACAGGCATACACTATGAAGTGTACACTGGTCCGTTAGTACTGTTTCCGAGCGATTTTCCCACCGGCACACCACACATTGCCTTCGCTTTCTGCTGTCAGGGAATAACTGCTTTGATGACACTGCAATGCACTTCTTTTGTGGGCTGGCTAGTGTTTCAATGGTTTGGGCTCCAATACCCCAACTGGTAGCTGGGTCCACAGTGATAATTGACTGATCAGCGCCACTTGCCGCGTAAAACATGCGTCGATCACTTGGAGCATCCATCCATTTCCCCGACAGCAGCTCGTCGGCTAGTTGTGTAACAAAGTCGCGATGCGGGTCACGGTGCTTGCTCACGTCAATTACAAGTCGCCTGGTCATGAATGCATTGACGCGCGCAACATCAACCAATGCCATACCAAATTTTTTGTACCATTTTTTAAATGAATGTCCGTCGGCCAGAGAAAATCGGGATCGCAACTGATCCAAACGGTCTACACCCTGCATGTGCTTGTTGTACTGTGCAACACAAGCTGGGGCCGTAAAAGACTGCATTCGACAACCAACACGACGTGTGAGCTCCGTCGCAGCCGAACTATCGGCGTTCGACACCATCTTGACGATAGCACCATCGAACCACGATGCAGCTACCATTCGGTGGTCCACCGAGACGCCTTGACGATAAGTACCTCGCTTGCAGTCCGACTTCTGTAGAACGACATGTTTCGGAAAGTGTACACTATTTCCACGCACAGTGCCTCGCCCATAGAGACCTTTCACTCTCAGTGCAGCAAGCAGTTGCACGGACATGTAGTAGTTGTCTGCATTGATCACACGATTTGTGTAGTATAAAGGTCGAACCACTTCGATTACCTGCCCTCGAACAACTTTGAGATTGGCCAAGTCAGCTCGTAAATCTCGCATTTCTGTCGGTGTGATAACAGCTTCAAGGCGATCATCCACTTCACTATCGCAGTGAATGCGAAAATTAACAGCAACCCAAGTTGATGCACAACACAGCATGTAAATACGAAAGTGGTATTTCCCCCCTGGTTTCATCGGGTTGAACATGATCAGACTCCGGCCGAACTTAGACCTGCACGCCACACTTGCTTCGTCAAGTGAAACATCTCTTCCTAACTCCACATATTTTCCTCCCGTGATTTTCATCATGTTCAGAAGTGTACGAATTCGAGCAACGGGGTCTGGACGACGCGGGCGAGAACGCGATGTAGCACCAGCAGTAGCCTCGGATTCAGGAGCTCATGCAGGCATACGCTCAGACGCATTTGACCCAATGACTTGCTCCGATGTCAAGCCAGCTGGCTGACTGGACTCACCCTCAGCTTGGACATTGCAATCCTCGTCAGCGTTGGGCGGATCATTACGTTCAGAACTAGTTGTTGTTGCTGTCGGTGTTTGCGATGTTGGTGCAGGAGCTACCGACTGCGACAGCTTGTTTACAGCTAGAAAACAGAACGACTTACGAAGCAGCTTGAACCTTGCCAAAGGCATCACGTTATCAAGCCCAATGCTGCTGCTTCCGAAAAGTCGATCTTCGATCTGGGGTCCCCAGTAATTTGCATATTCATCTTTGTCCACGAGTTTCATGTACAACAGTATCCCGAGAAAGGTCATTAGTTCTTGCAGCGTAAATAGGGGTCTAGAATTGAGGCGGTTGTCACGCTCGTAGTTGCGCATGGCGGTGTTCGTTTGGTGAAGCACTTCCACCCAATAGTAGACAGGAATGTACGCGAAAAAAGAAGAAGACTGAGTGTTCAAAAAGATGGCGATATTCTCCACGAATTCGAGTCTTCGTATCTCCATTTGCATGTTGGAATAGGTCTACTGGTCCCTCAATCTGTGCGCATGGATCGAACGTCAAATTTGAAATAGTCTCGACCTCCTCCATGGTTGATGGTAGCTCAACATCAGGTTGGTAGCGTCGGTACTCGCTTTCGACCTCCTCGATATCGCTTGCATCCTCTTCAATCACAATTTCGCTTTGATCCGGCTGACATAGAGACCGCCAAGCTGGCTTGGAAGGTGAACTCATTATGTTGCTGTAGTTTTGTATCCCATGCTGGACGACACTAACCCCCACGAACTCATCTTGCTTTTGAAATTGTGTATCGAGCCATTGTATCTCCAGCAGCGCCTTCTTCTTGTCAAAACGCGTGACACGGCCAACAATGTACGCACTTCCAGCATCACTGTAGATTTTTTTTGACTTGAGCCACGACTCCTTGATAGGACAAAATGCCACAAGTTTGTCAATGTAGATAAGTGCTACTACAGCTGACAGCGGTTGCCCACGCGGTTTAGCAGACCGCTTTTTATGTTTTTGAGAAGAAGTGGTTGCGGTCGCATCTCCAAAATTCAGCTGAATTCCATCGTTAGCTGCAGTAGAACTGTCGTTTGGGGCGGCGATACTTTCAAGCGCGGAAGCCAAATTTCTCTGTCGTTTTCTGGGCTGCTTGGCCCCTCGGGGTTTCACTTGACGCTTTTTTTTGCTCCGTTCAGGTCTTCACTCTGGGCTGCCGCTGACCTCGACTCCAAGTTGGAAGGCTTTCCCGTTGCTGGGATGATGGCGGATGACACAGTTGCAAGTGAATCTTGTTGTAAAATGCGATTACATTGATCGGGCTGCGTTTCGGCGTTCACTATGGCTGATTGGGTCCCGCTGACATCTTGCGGAGCTTGATTACTGCCAACGTTAGCCGAACCGGGCTGCTGGCTGTTGAAAATCCCCTCAATCTCCATAGCTGCATGTAGGGGGTGATGCGATTCGCACTCCTCTCTCTTCTCCTCGTAGTCACACTGGTGTCCAGTTAGAAGCCGAGTAAAAAGGCCCGGAGGACCTCCAGGAGCGCTACAAGGAGCGCTAGACTGCTCGCCGCTCGCCATCTTCCGTGCCAATACTGCAATGAGTCATTGATAGAACGGTAGCAACCATATCATTTTTAGGGGTTGTTGCTGTTGTTCAGTCGGTTTGTGTTGGCAAAACCGGTATGAATTATAATAGAGGGATATTCAGTTTTGCAGAGCTGAAGGCAGTCTTTTCAATTTCAATAATAAAATCAAGATGAGTTCCCACGTCAATAGGATCCTGAAGGCTGCCTTTTCAATACTGAAATCAAGATGAGTTCCCACGTCAATGGGTCCTGAAGGCTGCCTTTTCAATACTGAAACCAAGATGAGTTCCCACGTCAATTGGCGTGGTGCTTTCGCTAACAGCATATGTGCATGCACACGTGTCGCTCTATACAGGCTAGTAGCACGTGGTTTTGTCATCTGGAGCTGATAAGTCGTTCGTAAGCAGTGCACTACATGTACATGTAGCGTATCGTAGTGAGCTGCTCCTGCCGGCTACCCCCTGAGCATCGTCGTATGCTCTCAACACTTGAGCACCTCGAAATGAGAGTGCCAATACCCGCTGAGAGCGATTCTTCTGCTACAGACATGATGGTACGATCGAGGCTGACCGCAGCACCGTGTAGTCAATAACCTTGCAACATGTAGCGACAGCGAACACGTAGCTATGCTAGTTGCTCGAATGCTGGCGATTTTGCGCCATTATCTCAATGATAGTAAGATGATAATGGCGCGAAATAGTAAGATGATAATGGCGCGAAATAGTCATCTTACTATCATTGAGATAATGGCGCAAAATCGCCAGCATTCTGCTGCAGCTCCAACTCATGATGGGCGTTCCTGAACAGTCACTACTTCGCAAAATGTCAAATTTAGCCACAGCCGATATCGTCTTTCATTGGCTAAATTAAGATCGGTGTAGCGAAGACACTTGGTTGTCCAATCAAATCACATACCAAAAGGGACCAGAACAGCTCCTTTTGCATAGAGGATGTCGCTCCGGCAGCAACTACGTCCGCATGGTGGTAGTTTTTCAAAAGGGACTACTTTGGTGCCTTTTGATTCTCAATCACTTGTGTTTGTATAGCATACAAGCTCAAGACGATCTCGAAAGGGTTAAACTGAATTTGTTCGATGGACCAATCACCTTCACTACACGATAACCCTTGCAAATCAGTCGAGAGGCAATGTCTGTGTCCAACTCGTCTTAGATTTCAGTCGTGTATGCCGGACTCGACACTGCCGGCGCTCGCCGCCGCCCCAGACGCGGAGCTGCGGGACCTTCTGACGAGTGCCGCCTCGCTCGATGCATTCGACTCATTTTTCACGCGTGGGGCGTCGCTACAGACGCGCGCAGATACCTCCATGGACGAGGAAGCGGGAGTGTCGGCTGCGCAATCGCTGGCTGCCGACTCACGTGCCGTGTTCGCGCTCTTCCAGCGTGTAACGCAGAACGCAGCGCTTCTGTCGCTGGCCGAGGGCTGCGGACTGCTTCACGTGACGCGTGTGGCTCCGTTCTGCCAGATCTACGCGCCTACGAACGCCGCAGCCGTGGGGGTCATTTTGGACAGTCTTGTCGAAAACGTGCCGGCATTTTCGACAGCTCTGTCGGCGTTACGGCAACTTTACATCCGGCAACGTAGTAACTTCAACAAGACCGTGCGACAGGCCAATAGGGATCAAGTGGTGCAGCTGCTACGCCGCGGCTACGAGCTGAGCCTGTCGGTTGCCGGCCTATGCTCCGCCAACTCCGTGGCACAGCGGCTGCTGCTGGCCGGCGCCGACCTGGAGACGGAGCTGGCGCCGCACCAGGCGTCCATGCTCTACGGACTGGTGCAGCTCTACGAGGCGGCGCTGCCGGCACTGCAGAGGAAGGTGCTGAGCTTGGACGACAAGGTGCAGGCGCAGGAGGCGCCGTTAGTCGCGGAGACAAGACACACCCTGCTGCAGGTGCTCGCGCGCTGCGTGGATCTGCTGATGGAGACGCAGAAGAGCGAAGGCTCTGGCAGTGGGGAAGAGCTGCTGGCCGGACTGCACACCCTGAGCAACGGCTGTCTGGACGATGAGGCGGAGCACGGGTCGTTCCTGAGTGACTTGTGGTACTTAGGCGACTACAAGGAAAAGGTGGCGGAGTTCTTCGACCGCTGCAAGTTGGACGTTGAGACCTTTTCGTACCTGGACATGGTGGTCGAGGGACTCCCGCGACGATGCGTGTTGCTGGCAGATGACCTGGCCGCAGAGGCGAATCCTAAGGCATCGCTGTCTGCTGACGCGAAGGAGTGGGAAGTGCCGGTAGCGGAGGAGGCCAAGCCTGCAGCGCCGCAGAACGACGATACAGAGGCAGTTCTGGCCCCAATGGTGCTTCAGGTGAAGGACTTGTTCCCTGATCTAGGCGAGGGCTACGTCGAGCTCTGCCTGCTCAGCTCGAATCTGCAGGTGGAAGTCGTGATCGACTTCCTGCTGGAAAGAAACCCGCCGCCGGTGCTTATCGACGTCATCCAGGATTTGAAGCGCTCCGACCCGGAGTTCGTGCGGCTGGAGTTGCAGATCAATGGCAAGTCAGCGCCGGCGCCGAAGGTGGAAGAACTCAAGAAGTTGGACCCAAGTCGAGTGTGGGTGGGCAAGAAGACGATGGAGAAGACCTACGACCCCCAAATTGCGAAGAAGGACCAGCAACTGGTCGAGAAGATGAGGCAGCTTGTGAGCCTGTACGAAGAAGAAGATGAGCACGAGAGGCTGTCGAGTGGTGAAGGTGCATACGGCGGAAGAGATAACGGCATCACCACGCTTGACGAGTACGACGATGACTACCACGACGAATTTGACGACTTCGAGCCTTTCAGCATCCGCGATGGCGGCAGTGCTGATGACCAAGATGTCATTCGTGAGCAGAACCGCCGGATGCGCTTGAAGGAGGAGAAGGACGCATTCTGGGAGGGCATGCGCAACCGGAACCGTGACAACCCGCTCAGTGCTGCTGGCGATAACGATCATGAAGAAGAGGAAGAGATTCTAAAATAATACATTCTAGTTTTGAACCTTGGTCCGCACTTGAGGAGTGTGCTTGAATGCTACTTCACGCTCATGAGCGTTCATACTGTATCACCGTACAGATACATGCAAAATGATTTACTTATGTAGTTTATTTTTAAATGTAGCAAACCTCTTTATCTTAGTACGTGCAGCAACACGCGCCGTGTTCGGCTACGTCAGCCCCCTCGCACGCAGTGACCATTCGCCGACGTGTCCAAGCACCAAGAAGCACCCAGCACCCAGCACCCCATGGCTTCTTCCTCCTCCCCCGCCCCCGCCGTGTGGGACGCCGCCACGCAGACGTTCCACGGCGGCCAGGACTGGAAGTTCCTGGCCAACTTCGCCGAGGACTTCAGCGTGACCACGAACGCGCTGGGCACGCCCAAGCAGGCGCTGGCGGCGGCCACGCAGGCCATGAGCACGGTGCACCACTACCCACCCGCGGACTTCCAGCCGGCCATCAGCCACTTGGCCGAGTTCCTGTGGCCCGAGAGCTGGCAGCAGAACCTGCCGCTGCTGCTCATGGGCAACGGCGCCAGCGAGCTCATCGACCTGGTGATCCGCAGCGTGCAGCGCGGCGGCTGGCGTCCGGGCGGCACCTTGACGCAGTACAAGGAGTACGAGCGCTCCAGCAAGGCCGACGGCCGCGAGACGCTCGCGTGGAACGACCCCAAGGCCGCGCTCACGTGCCTCGTGAACCCCACGAACCCCACGGGCGACTACATGGACGTGGAGCAGATGAAGCGCTACATTGAGACCACGTGCCCCGACGACCACACTATCATCATTGATGAGAGCATGCAGCCGTGGGTGGGCCCGCAGTGGCGCGAGGACTCCCTCATCCACCAGCGCGAGTGGGTCCAGCAGCTCAGCGAGACCCGCCACATCAACGTGTGGGTCATGACGAGCTGGACCAAGATCTGGTCGTGCACGGGGCTGCGCATCGGCAGCGTCGTGGCGCCCACGCCCGCGCACGCCGCCGAGATCAAGCGCAAGCAGGTGCCGTGGTCCGTCAACTCGATGGCGTTGGCCTTCGTGTCCGCCGTGGTCAAGGACGACGCGTATCTGCAGGAGACGTGGGACGTGACGTCCAAGTGGCGCGCCAACGCTGTCGAGCAGCTGGCCACGCGCTTCCCGACCTGGGAGTTCTTCGGCAAGTCCTTCCTGTCCTGGATCTGGATCGATACCAAGTCCGTCGACACGTGCGAACAGGCCTGCAAGCTGGCCAAGGACCACGGCGTGCCCGTGCGCAGCGGCAAGCCCGGCTACAACCTCCCCACCTATGTGCGCATCGCCGTCCGCAGTCCGGAGCAGACGGCCGTGCTGCTCAAGGCCTGGGAGTCGCTCCAGTAAAGCTGGTCCGCTATTGATGTACTGCTGGCTGGCTATCACTCGACTTCAAGAAGAAAAAAAAACTACTACATGTAGCACACAACATGCAGCAGCTAGCTTAACCATTCCTTGCTCTGTATTCACTCCCTGTCGGGCGACATGCGGTGGTCCAAGCGCTTGAACTTGCCCTCCCAGCCGCGCACCACGTCCGTGTACTTGTCGATCAGGTCGCTCTTCTCGGCCAGCTCCGCCTCGAGGTTGAGGATCTCGAGCTCCAGCTCGCTCTGCTGCTGTCTCCCCGCCGCGTTGGCGTCCGCGTCCGCCGTCTCGAGGCTCATGGAGCTCAGACTGGAAGCCGCGTCGTTCAGGAACAGCTGCTCCAGCTGCTTGGCGTGCACGAAGAACTCCTCGAGCCGCGCCTCGATCTCCGCCGTGTCGGCCGCGTCCCGCACCGGGTTAAAGCGGCAGTGCGGCGGGTACTGGATGGGCGGACACACCAGCGACAGGCAGCTCGCGAACGCCGCGTTCATCTCGGACAGCGCCGTCTCCCCCGCCGACGCGGACGCAGTCATTGCGCTGTTGTCCTCCTGTCCCTCTTCCACCTTCATTGCTGACGAGAAATGAAAATGAAATGGGTGCAAATATTATTGTTGGCAAATGTTCCTATTCACTTGTGTGACAGTGTAAGGTTGAAGTCAATTCGCAGACACCAAGCCGTATACTTCGATCGCAATAATTGCACATACGACAATGCAACTGAACTTTTGCAACACGTTGGTCGAACCAGCAATATTGTCCATTTGGCCAAAGCTGCCTGCCCTGTGCCACCGATCGTCATTATACCATTGACTGGTAACAAACTTGTTCGCATACAAGGAGGAAGTAGATGCCCTGACCAAGAAACTGCTGCTGTTGTCACCCCAGCGAGCGAAGTAACTCTCTTTTGAGTTGACAATCCACATCCCCAACATTTTAAGCCACTTCTTTTCTTCTTGGCATTGGGCGACAGCAGCTGCCTTGGTCGGTTCATTGGCATTCATCGAGTTGGCTTTCCTAGATTTTGCCGCGAGAACTTTTGCCGCGTAGGTTTGAATTGCCATGATGTCGTACTTGACTCGCCACTCAGGGACAAACTGGACCTGCTCAATGGCCTTAGCGGCACGATCTCGATACGTCTGTGAACTTGTGTCATTTTTCTCCTTTTCATCGCCCTGGTAGTGCTTGAAGGACCCGTTGATGTCCTGCAAAAACGGCGCCACTGAGAGTGTCTTGTACACAGCCACACCCATCCCGCCGAGTGACTGCAGCACGACAAATGTGTGGGTCCACCTATCCGTGACGTTCTGAGAGACCCAACCATAGAGAAGACATCCACCAATTGTCAGACCTATGAGCGCCACCTTATAGCGCGTTGTTGGGTCCGTCAAACCTCGTTCCTTAAAATCGATGACGACCTTTTCCTCCCAGAGGCGATAGTAGAGCAGGAGTCTCGCAGGGTGCTCGGGCATAACGATCGCGGCTACAAATCCGAACCACAGCGGACCAACCATGAGGGCGATCATGGCCCCTACCCACTCATTCGCGCTTTGCTATTTGAAGCGCGGAGCATTTGCATCTCGACCCTGAACGAGCTGTCGTGCATTCCGCCGGCAACCAACATGTTGACAGAAAAGTATCATTCAAGCACTTTGGCCACAGATTTCTCTCAAGTGCGACATCGACAGCTCGAGGATGATGTCGATTTTGTCGTCGCGCAGGAACTCCTCCACGCTAAGGCGTTATGCTGATTGTCTCCAGCACCAGATCTCTTAGGCCGAAAGTGTTCTTCACCAGTGCTGCAGCAACGGGCAACAAGAAAGGAAGTCTCGATACCAGGCAACTCTTTCACCAAGACGAACGCTCACACTTCACCCCCACGCTGCGCGAACGAAGTGAATTAATATCGTTGAGAGCATTTCATGTCAATATTCACTTGTGACAATGTAAGGTTGACGACAGTTGACAAGCACGCATCGAGCGCAGCACTTACATGTATGTATGGGGTTTACAATACTAATTGACTCCTAGAAATTTGGATTTGAACGGCGCAGCTACGGTATGGTGTTGAACTACCGGTAAGCTTGTAATTTGTGTTGGTGGCGTTGATCTTGAGAAGCAGACTCGCTCTAGCTTGGATTAGGGACGCGTTGGTCTCTTCGTGGGGACGGCGCGGGTGGGTCCCTGCACTTGACCTTCCTTGGCTTTTTGGGCTCGCTGGTGCTGCTGGTGGGGCTGAACACTCGCGGCTAGCTACAGTTACAGTGAACGCGTCGGTGCTCGACTCGAGATATTATCAATACTGCGGCTTGGCTTACCGAGATTCGCCGATAGCGACTTGGAGAGCGTGTTCAGCGCCGTGGGGTGGTCCACGGTGGTTTTGACGATGTTGCTGGTCATGCGGAAGAGCATCTTTGCTGCTGTTGTGTCTTGGCTGTCTTGCTTGCCTTGTGTGCCTCACGAAGAATCGAAAAGTGAGCGCGAGAAGACCGATCTGCGGTGCGGCTCTTGGTGCAGAGATACCGAGTTGCAGCATGGACGCCTCAGGAAGAATAAAAGCAGCAGCTCTTCCAACGCAGCCCACTACTTGGCGCGCGAAGGCAATTATTGATACCGTATGGTCAATGCCAACGCTGGCGGCAGCTCGCCACCTTGCGTTTTAGAGCAATGCGAGCCGCAAATACCCATGGTGACGGAACCGTAGTGCGGTTAGATAGCGGCGAGATATGGGTCCTGTTAAACACGCGCGTTGAAGCGGTAAAGCGCATGCATGGTTTGGTTTGCGCGACCACTTGTGACAATTTGCTATCCACGGCCCGTGGATAGTAAGTTGACCACGGGACTGCTTACTCACCTGCCTCTGCGTGTAAGTCCGACCAAGCCGGTGGCAAGTACATGCAGCAACAAGCGTTGCTATATGGATACCTTGTTCTCTAGTAGAAGCTTGCCTGCTATGATGAGCAAAACCCCAACACCCTACTCCCCTCTAACTGCCCTGTGCTATCTACAAACAGCACAATGAATTGGCTTTTTAGCATGTGATATTGTACAAAGCTACTGCCAGTCGCTCGGAGGCGGCAGCTCCTCCTCGATGTCCATCGGGTCCTCATCCGACTCCATATTTGCAAAGGAATCATCGTCTCGAGATGGTCCTTCCCCTCTAACAATCGTCGCTCTGCCTGTAGTCTCCTCCTCGTCCTCCTCCTCGTCCATCATCATCTCGTCCTCGTCCAGATCTTCTTCCACTTCGTCTTCCTCCTCCTCGGACGAACTCGCCCGCGTGAAGCTATCCGGATCTACAGCCACTTCGCCTGCTCCGAAGCTGTCCGTATCAGCCGCCACCGCTTGCTGCAGCATGGCGCCGGCCCCTTCACGGTGGAATTTCACTCCAATCGGCACCGCCGCTGGACGACTCACAAGCGCCTGCCCCATGTCCTCCAGTGCGCGCTCTTCGCGTTCGAGCTCGTCCAGATCCTGAGCGTACGCGTCGGCTTCCCCCACGCGGAAGACGCCGCCGCTGGCGCCATACAGTTCACTGATGCGTGGCGTCAGCGACGAGAACTGCCCTGCGCCGCGGAACTCCATTGCAGATCTTCCGACAATTTGAACAAATCGTATTTATCAATTTTCACAGGGAGAGTACTGCCTCGTCGCATGTCCCACAAAGCAAAACCTTTGATCTTTGATCACGTTGAAGTGCAAAGGTTTGGGATCAATTTGCTGCGGAGGAGGAACGAGTGCTTCTTCATTCGATTACACTTCTTCTCTTAACTATAAAATAAAGCACACGCAGCGATGCGTGCGCACACGAATAGATGGGACTTGGATGAATTCAGCCCCAAGCGCACAAGGAGTGACTTACGCCGCCGGGTTGCTCATCGATGTCGAAGCAATAAGCTGACTGGTATTGCGCCGCCCGGAGTGCACGCTCACGCTGTAGACCAGCAAGTTCCCGCACCTGGCACATGCATTGGGGTTGCTTTCTGTTGTGTGGACGTGGCCGCAGGCATCGCACGCCATACCCGTGTACGTAGGAGCTAGCACCGGAAAGCCATTCACGTATTCACGTTGCATGCCCAGCGCCTTGTCCAGCGCTCTCCAAAGTGGCTCAGCCAGCGGACACGCGACTTCTCCACCCAGAATCTGTCGGGCAGTAACATTCGGCCCATAGCACTTGGCGTTCAGTGACTTGCGCGTGCAGATGACACCGCCGCTGAGTCCGATACCTCCGTATAGACCCTTGCTGTGACTGTATGAGTAGTTCGGCGCAATGCCGCCAGCCCCGACATTGAGTGCAGCACTAGCGGCGCGGCCAATCGGCCCCACCGCGATATCCAATTCCGAGCCCAGCTGCACTTGACCGTTCCGCGTGAACACCTTGACCGCACTCCGTGAGTTCAAGATGATCATGTAGTTGACAACTTCTCCACCCGCCATCATGCCGAACCCAAAGCCTCCGGACGTCAAGAAGCTGGGCGCCGACCAGCCTCCAGTCGTGCGCGAGATAATGAACCCCGTGCCGATTTTGCCCGAGAACAAGAACCCGACCTTGTACATGGTCACGAACACGAGTCCATAGGCTTCCGCCAGCAGCTCGTGCGGAATGGACTGGTCCTTCAGCAGCTTCGGGGTCAGGAACGACTCCACCACTCGCGTCGCATTGTCCATCTCCTTCTTCAGTTTGGCGGTGGCCTTCACGCTCATCGTGTGGCCATTGCCGGGTAGATGGGAGCGCATGGACTCCATCACCGCCAGCGAGTTGGAGCGCTCGCGTAGAGCCGCCGCCGCCTCTTCCGGCGTCAGACGCGGAGGGACCTCGGACGCCCGACTCAGCAGCGCGTCGTCCGCCGTATCAGCTCGGGCCAGCGTCGCGCGCTGCTGCTGCTGTTGATCCTCTTGCTTCTGCTTCTGCTGCAGGATCAGCGCCTTGGTGGACGGCTTCCGCATCGGGTGCGGCGGGCGCTGCGACGCGCTGCTGCTGCTGCTGGAACGGCAACTGGGGACCGATGACGAGATGGAGCTCGGCTTTGAGAGCTGTGGCACAGCGGCAGCGGCGTACGAGGAGTTGAGCATGGCTAGAGGGGAGAGAGGTCTCGGAGTGCCAGGCGGTTGCGACGTCCTGTCGAGCAGGAGCTGCGATGAGGTGGGAACTGAGCTGAGCTGTCGGTTCAATGGGGTTCCACACACTCGCTCTTTTTCTGAGCATGGAGATGGAAATAGACTTGACGGATTTTCCTTCTTTTTCCTAGACCGCAGTGTGGCGCACACCAACATCAATATTTCCACGTACCGAATGTGAGACCTCCTACGCCTCACGCAACAATGGCAGCTTTGGCTAGAGGTGACAGGAGGCGAGAGCTGCTTGCATGTTCCATCACTTTTTCTTCGTGTTTTCTTGTTTATTTCGTGTACTTAACGGCTCCCTGCACGCCGAGTCCCACATAGGCTTTGTGCTCCAGCATCCTCGCTTCACCTCTCGCTACAAAGTCCACGAGCCGCACGGCTGCACAACGCCACCCTCTTCCTCTCCATTCCACCAGGATTGACATCCATCAACAGGAGACCTGCGTAGTATCCAACCCTGCACTAGAAGACTGCGTGCCACCTGAGAGAGGAGAAGAGCGCCGCCGAGCTGCGCAGAGAGCTCCACTTTATCTCGGACCGCGTCCGTTGGCAGGCCGCAGCGCTTAGCTCCAGTGGGTGCGGTGCTCCTCGTCGTTGGCCTTGATGCCCCACTTGACGGTGCCCACGAGCAGGAGCGTGGCCGGGATGAGCACCAGGCCATTCTCCTTGATCTTGCGGACGGTCTTGTACGGCATGGTCGTGATGAGGCTGCGCACGGGGTGCACCTCGTACGGCGACAGGTGGCGCACCGTGCGGCCGTACTCGTTGCCGAACTTGGACCAGAACTTGACGAGGTTCACGCTGGGCGGCATCGTTCTCTACGTGGGCTGAGTCTGGGCTGCGCTTCCGCTTGTGTTTTTTGGTGGTGATCTCCAAGGGGGACGCCGCTGCGCAGCGGACGAGCGGCCAGCAGGAAAAACCTCTTGCGAAATGTAAGTCGTGCCGCGAGGACGTGAAAAACCTCGGGGTGCAGTAGTGTACCATGAACAGGGTACATAGTACCGCGACGTACCCGTACCAAACTAACGGTACACTATACCCATGATCATTAGGTCTCTAACCCAGCTACTGAGTAAATCGAAAAATTGTCGCCAAATGATGGATTATGCATCGATTTTGTAAATTTGCGAGGCTATCGACAAAGTCCAGTTACAACGCCAAATACGCAGTAATTTCCGTAAAGTGGTCTGTCTTTGAGATTTGGCTGGGTCTTCTACTAGAAGATCGACGCTTTATCGATTTACCAACTAATTCGTATCGGCGTCTTCGCTTTCAGTCAATAGAAACATGTTTTTCGCGGCTAAGAAAATCCTCGCGTTCCCCACTCTCCTGTCATCCCGGAAACTTGCAGGCGGACGCCCAATTTGAGCTGCGAGCATTCGACGCAAGCGCAACTTGTGCTTTTCGCGGGTGCGCCTTTAAACAGCAAGGCGCTTCGCGCGCGTTTTGTGACCGATCACGTGGAGACGCACAGGTAGTTCTGGTACTTAAGTTCATCGTCACTGCGAGCAGGGGGGAATATGCACTCTGCTCGACGTACTTGGCGGTCATTACCAGGTTGAGCTGAAGGGGAGACTCCTTGGGCGACTTCCACCGGTGGCAGCTGGTGGTTCAGCGCCTGGCTTCGCCTCCTTGGGAGGGTGCCATGGTTCTTGGTTTAGTGCGTGATGAATTAATAAATGAGTGAGTCGTTTGGTAGAATGGTCGATCCTCGCTGATTATCGAGTCCATTCTAGAACCACTTGCGGGAAAGGTGCCCTGTTTCGTAGCGTGCAACATCTTCCTGTGATTTGCCTAGATAGTCGCCTAATATTCAGAATGTGAACTAAAGGTCTATTTTGAAAAAGTCATTGGAATTTCCAGTCACAAACTTCAGTCGTGACATTTCGCCACTCGTAGAGTAATCGCAACACCACCACTGGCTTCCTGCAATCAAGCCACGGACGCGAAATTCGTGCAATTACGTGGTTGTGAGTTGGGCGCTTGGGTTGACTCAGTCGGCAGAGGTGGCAGTATGCGGGCAGACTAGCAATGATTTCCGGCGCAACCGGCCAATAATCGACAGCAGCGCCATCTGCCCGTCAACTATCCACTTCAGTCAGCGTAAGAATCAGAAACCGCCCACACCAGCAGTAAATGGTGGCAATCGCCGCAGTGGGCACCGCCATTGACCACTAGCCAATGCTGCAGTACCAGTATCCTTGCTCCGTTTCGCATTTTTCAAGCGAGGATGACGTACGTCTGAAGTAGCCGGTGACTGGCGGCGGTTACTCCTTCAAAACAAGACTCACCTCCACATCAGCAACAGCCAAACGATCGATGCCTTCTAAGCAAGCCAAACCCATACTGACGGACGCTCGCCGGCGCGACCTTGCTCTCTCATAAACATCCCACCGGCAGCTGCTGTGACGAATGTCTCGCGGTCGGCGGATTTTCACATTGATTTTTTAACCCATGCACCTCCATCTTCGCATATAATTTTCATCCGTTTCGCTCGTTTTCACTTTGCACTACTCCCACAAACCTGTTATAATAAATATGTCAGCGAATAATACCGGTTTCTCGCCCATGGGCGAGCCAGACGAAAAACGTCTGGAGACCGTCTTCAGATCATTCGCCGATTTCCTCGCTCGGCCCAAAGTCTCACCCACAGTCCGCGTAGTAAAAGCCCGACTATGGCATTCCGCAGACCTTTCTTCTTGCTCGTGGCGGCGCTGGCAGCCGCCGGCGTGGCCTCCGTCGAGCAGAGCGGCCACCACCACGCCCGCCACCACAAGAAGTCGGTGTCGGAGCTGCCCTCGTCCGCGAGCGGCAGCCTGGAGTTCGCCCCCGAGGTTGGCAGCGGCAGCGTCGACGTTGTGAGTCAGCAAGAGCCGGAGTGGAGCGGCAGCGACGACAAGGAGGAGGCAGAGGACGGCTCCGAGTCTGAAGAGAGCGACGAGGGTGAGGAGGAGAGCGACAGCGACAGCGGAGAGGACGAGAGCAAGAGCGCGAGCGACAAGTCTGAGTCTGAGTCTGAGTCTGATTCGGCCTCGGAGGAGCAGGAGGAGGAAGTGGTGGAGAAGCACAAGAGCAGCAAGAAGAAGAGCAGCAAGCACAAGAAGGACGTCGTGGACGAGAGCGTGGAGGTCGAGGCGTCGGCTTCCGGCTCGTACGCGGACGTGGAGGTTACGATCGTGGTAGAGTCGGCCTCGGGCTCTTTTGACGGCTCTGTGGAGCTTGAGGAGGAGGAGTCGGCGTCCGGATCTCTTGAGGGCTCGGTGGAGTTTGTCGGCAGCGAGGAGGGCGAGGAAGAAGAAGAGGAGGAGGAACAGGTGGAGGGAAGTGACAGCGACTCGGAGGAGGGAAGCGAGAGCGAGGAGCAGGACAAGAAGCACAAGCACAAGAAACACCACAAGGGCTTGATTAGTGACGCCATCGACACGGTGAAGAACGCTACGGAGAATGCTTACGAGCATGTGAAGAACGGCACGAAGGACGCGTACGACGATGTGAAGGACTACCTGAACGGCACGGAGTCGACCTCGGCTTCTGGCTCGAACGCCGAGTGGGTGGATGTCAACGACCTGGAAGAGGACGAGGAATCCTACGATTCCAACGATGAAGAAGTGACGGACAAGAAGAAGAAGAAGAAGAAGAAGGGCTTTATTGACGACGCTATCGACACGGTTTCTAGTGCTGTGGGTGACGCCTACGAGCACGTGAAGAATGGCACGGAGGACGCGTACGAGCACGCTAAGAATGCTACGGAGGAAGGTTACGAGCACGTCAAGAACGGCACTGAGGACGCCTACAATGACGTGAAGGACTTCTTAAACGGTTCGGAGTCGACTTCGGCTTCTGGGTCAGGCTCACTCGGCGACACGGTGACTGTGGACCCGCAGCAGCTAAATGACGAGAGCGTGGCTCTTGCAACCGAGAAGGCTGAGGAGAGGTCCACCACGTTCATGGAGTACGGTGCGATTGGTGGCGCATTTGTTGGTGTGGTCGCTGTCGCGTTCGCGTTTGCTGTCCGTACTGTGCGCACCCGTACCTCCGGCGGTTCGATGCTGAGCGGAGACGAGGCTACCGTTGCCATGGCCGCTGAAACCAGCGCCGACGAGGACGCATCGGAGGACGAGACTATGGAGACTGGCGCTCTGGTGAAGGACGATGCCACGGACAACAAGGACGAACACCACGACGAAGAGGAAGGCAAGTTTGAAGGATCCGTATAAATCCCAGAACAGTCGGCCGAGCTATAGCGTCCAGTGCACTTCGTAAAATGTATTTCTCTACGTTTCATCTTGCTTGCTCTTGTGTTGCACTAGTATCCATACTATCATACGTACTAAATGGCTTGGCGTGTTTGCTGCTGGTGGGTGAAATGTGCTATGCTGACTATGTTGCATTACCGACTCGGAAGGGTGAGACCTTGTCCACACAATATCTTGAGACCGAAACGTTTGACATGTTGAGATGAGCAGCTGACGTGAGCATAACGAAGATCTTTTTTCAGCGGCGACCAACTACAGCACATTACCGCCCCTGGTTCGGATTCTCCCGAACGACTTTGACAGATCACTCGGTGCAGCCGTAGTGGCTGACGGCCTCGCGTGGACACAGGATAATGGAGGCTCATATCGCGGAGGGGCCGTATCTGCCATGCACGACTCGACCTTAGCGGAGCGGATTTTGCGTCTCACTTCTGACCACGGCATCCAGAACGCGGCGCAGTGTCCTACATGTTCGAACAGCGAGCGGTGCACCACCTGGTGGCGCAGGTACATTTACTGAGGGGCGACCGGATGGGCAAGTGCGGCACCGCTGCCTCCACCGAGATAATCCAATCCTCAGAGTGTACCCATGTCAAAATGGATTTGGAGACACTCCAGCCAATCACGACGCGTCATTTTGTGTCCGTTGGACACGGCCAATTTTTCGGGACGTTTTACCCACTGCTCAACTAGCAAAAAGCGTAGGTACGAACTGTACTGTACAGAACATACATGCCCAGCGCCGCGGTTTGACTCCTTATTCATTCTGCAATTTGCTCCCAACCGTCCACACCACCAACTACAACAACAACAACAAGAACTCTCAGCCATGACTCGCTCTCCACCGTCCATGTCGTTGCTTTTCCTGCTCATGCTGAGCCAATTGTCACTTCTGGTCAGCTCCACAGACTCGGCCAGCGACACAGTCGAGTCCCTCTTCGACTCTGCCAAGGGCATCAAGGTCGGCGGCAGCATTCTGGCCATTGCCGCGATCGCAGCCGGTGCTGTGATGGTCGTCATGGGCTACCGCCTCTTCCGCGTCACGCTCTTCGCCGTCGGCTTCGTGGCCGGCGGCGTCGTGGTCGCCATGGTCGTGGAGCACGTCTTCGATGACAAGTCGTGGGTGATCACAGCCTCCTGGATCGCCTTCGTGGTGGGCGGCCTCATCTGCGGCAGCATCGTGGTATCGCTCTATACATTGGGCATCTTCGTTGCCGGCGCCGCTGCCGGCGTGGCCCTCGCCATGTTGATCCACAACTCGGTCGGCTACGAGATCTACCCGAGCCACCCACAGGTCGTGCTCATCGTGCTGTGCATCGTGCTCGGCATCATCGGTGGCGTGTTGACGCTCAAGCTCGAGAAGCCCGTGCTGATCATTGCCACCAGCCTCTTCGGAGCCGCCATCCTGGTCTGGGGTGTCGGCTACTTCGCCGGCGACTTCCCGTCCACCAGCGACCTCAAGGCGTACGCGACAAAGGACATCAACGGCGACTGGGTCTACTCGATCCCGGACGCCTGGTGGGCCTACCTCGCTGGCATTCTGGTGCTCTTCGTGCTCGGCCTGTTCGTCCAGTTCCGCAAGACCGGCCGCGACGGCGTGTACCACAAGTCGCGTGCTGTGGGCCGCCAGACGCCCAATGTGCAGTACGTGGAGGCTGGCACCCCACAGCCGAACGTGCACTATGGCAACCCGGTCAATCACGTTTAAAGATTTTGGGACAGAAACATTAGGAAAACAATACCACAGCAACAAGCAAGATATACCAGTAGGTGATGCCTTGACACGGGCCACACGGTTTCAGGCCGACAAAGAAAACCCTTTAAGAAATTTTTACACTTGGACGTCTGCTTGTTGATGGAGTTGGCATCAAATATAATTCGCAGCTCGAAGAACTGCGGGGTTTGCTTGTTTGTTTGCATCCAGCAACCAGAGATTACTACATGTAGCAGTTTGATGTTTTGCCACAGTACTTAACAGGGTATACCTGGCTCAGTTGACTGGGGTGTCGGCTACTTCGCCGGCGACTTCCCGTCCACCAGCGACCTCAAGGCGTACGCGACAAAGGACATCAACGGCGACTGGGTCTACTCGATCCCGGACGCCTGGTGGGCCTACCTCGCCGGCATCCTGGTGCTCTTCGTGCTCGGCCTGTTCATCCAGTTCCGCAAGACCGGCCGTGATGGCGTGTACCACAAGTCGCGTGCTGTGGGCCGCCAGACGCCCAACGTGCAGTACGTGGAGGCTGGCACCCCGCAACAGAACGTGCACTAAGGGTAAGGCGACCCAACATGCCGCACCAACCCAACATGCCGCACTAAACCCTGTCCAAAGCGATAGTGATACTTTCCTTTTAATGCGTCATTCGATGGGAAAGACACGCCAGGCCTTTCATGTGCACTTACTTGTGCAGCACCACCTTGTTGACAGCGGCGGCGTCCTCCGTCTCGTCCGTGCTGGTGGAGACCTCGTACACGACCTGGTCGTCAGGCGCGTTCTTAACCGGGGGTGTACGAGTGTCTGGGAGCTTCGCGGGCGCGCGGGACTCGACATTATCGGAGTCGACCACATCATGGGTCTCCTTGATCTCCTCGAGCTCCTCGGCGCTCTCCGCGATCTTCATCCGTGCGGCCGCCCAGGAAGTTGACGGTCACGTGTCCAGCGTCCTCGGGGGCCACCTGGCCCGTCAGCACGGCCGTCGACAGCGTTGGGTTCGACGCCTTCATGAGCTTCAGCTGAGGCTCCAGCACGGAGATACCAAGAACTCCTGGTTCAGCGCGGTCTGGTTGGCCGCGAACTCGAGCGAGATGTTGTCGTAGCTCTCGTCATGCAAGACGATGGTCCTCGATGTAATTAGTGACGGCCGACTTTGGCGATCAAGGTCCATCCGGCAAGTGGGTTTCGCTGTTCCTACAGCGTCATTCAGATGTACTGACCATACGGAAGGCTAGGATATTAGATAGCATGCGAGTGAATGCAGCCGACAAGCATGAGATTGAGTACTTCTTGGTACTCAATCTCATGCTTGTCGGCTGCATTCACTAGAATACATCGATTTTCTAACGAAACATTCTCCATCTCCTGCCCAATACAAATAATTGCTGTACAGTTCTAACCACGAAAAAGCCAAGTAAGTGGAAGAAGTGTCAATCTAGACCCATTACACCATCTGAAGCGGCCCTACTTGCCCAGGAGCACGCTATCCCTATCGAGATCGGGGCACCCTCCAACTCACAGGCCGTTTTTGTAGGTTTAGACTCTATCGTTGTCCCTTTTGCGAACGTTCAGATCAGGTGCGGCATGTTGGTTCGGCTCAAGATTGAGCTGAGAAAAGTATGTAAAGATTTTCATTTTGCTGGTATGTCGTCTCTACTTATTGGTTCTTCAAAATAAAGGTTGCATTCGATAGCTGACACACAGAGCTTTCGGATCTTACCATCAGATCGCGCTTATTCGTTTTTGTTGGCAAGATATTTAGTTTTTTCTGAAAAAGTGCGGCATGTTGGGTCGCCTTACCCTGCCTTATGGCAACCCGGTCAATCACGTTTAAAGATTTTAGGACGGAGAAGCGCTAGGAAAACACCACACAGCAACAAGCAAAATGTACCAGTAGGCAATGCCTTGACACCGGCCACACGTTATCAGGCCGACAGCACCTAGATAATCCTTTACTAAGTTAGAACCTTTTTACACTTGGACTTTTTCATGTTGATGGAATTGGCATCAAATACAACACGAGTATGAAGAGAAAGAGTAGGTCGGTCCTTGTTTGTTCAGATCCTACCATAATGCTATATCTATCCGATAGTACGTAGTACAACTCGGGACTCGAAGATTTTTTTTGTGGTTGCTTAATCTCTTGCAATGTTAGCACCACGTTGAACTGAGCAGCGGGGCGCTTTTGCTGACATACCTGGAAATGTACCAGCACATGGAACACAACATTGAGCTGGATGCTGGAGGAAAACAGCGTACCAGTAAGGACGAACATATTTTCAACGGGGTCGCAACATGAACCACTGATCCCCTGATCTACTAACAGCTACGCATAGTGATCCCGTGAAGCTGAAAGGCATTGGCACACATCTGAGATAGTGTCCCGTCCTCCCTACGGCGAATCCCTACAACCTTCACTCTGTCTTTCTCTTTGAATGGCTCCCATCCGAACGACTTCAGCTTTCCCTGCCCAGTCACAGTCGATATTACAAAATCTTTCAATTTGCCGCTCTCGACAACGAAGATGATGTCCAAAGCTTGGATCTTGAAACTTTCTCTAGATTCGGAAAGCGCTTTCAACCACGAATTAAAGTAGTTGATGTGAAACGCGTGCGTGTGAGAACTGGTTACTTGAACCATCTGCACTTGACGTTTTCCCTTATCCACCATGATAGCGTCGTATCCTCCTTTATTCCATTTTTCTGGTTTGATCCAAATGTGGCGATCGGCAGGAAGCGAAGGTACTCCATCCGACACCACAAGAGTACCCTTCATCCAATTGCCAGTTTTGTTTCCTGCCGCATCGACCATATCGAGACTACCTTCTCGAATGCTGGAGAAGAATATCATCTCCAGAATCCACCCATTCAATACGGGGTTTGAGCTACCTTGGTTCGTGTTCATGAACCTTTTAATTATCTCCGGGCTGCACCTAATGCCAATTGTTGCTGCAGCATAGCCACTGACCACATGTAACACTGTACTCACCCCGGAAGTTCCTTTGAACATTGCGAACACGCAGTTGAGGCTTAGAGATGAACGCGGGCCGGTAATAGCAACAGATGCAACATCCAGCGAATCCACTGCATGACTCAACTTCTCCATCACTCGAGCTGTGCTAAAGCAGAACATATAGCGACAGGATCCACCAGCATAGTAATACTTGGTCTGCACTATAGTCGAGCGATCAGCTGACGATAACCCAGATGCATCCAAGTACGGAAACACATTGTTGAAAATATCATCGTTGCTAGTCGCTTCAAGGTACTCGTCCAGAGTCCACGACCATAGCTTGCACTCCATCGCTCTAGTCATAAGTTCCAGATTATCACTAATTTTACCACGGTCCGCCACGGAACAAATAAACGCAAGCCGTCGTTTCATGACAATGTCCTTCTGTAAAAACCACTCGGTACACATGACTGTAAGGTCAGTGAAGGAGTCTGCAGCGGTCCAGTCATCAACCAGCACCAGGTGGTGCTTGGTGTCATCACCGAACTCGAGTACTTGCTTCAATTCCGTGATGTCAATGACCCGAGTCTTTCGTTCGTCACCAACCAAACGTACACACCGCCAGCCCAGATATTTGTCAACGTGAATCCAAGTCACTACCCATGCACGCCTGTCAACAGTCAAAGCAAATGCCATGGCGGTGGCTGACTTTCCCGTCCCTGGAGAGCCGAGAATCCACCCTAGATGACCTTCTTCCAGCACGTTTTTAAGCATGAACTCGATCTGCTTGTGGAACATTGGTCTGCAGTAGAGCATCAGGCGGCTCGGAGGAAGTCCTGAATCGTCCATAACCTCTTTCTCCAACAAGAAATACTTTGCCCCTGGGTCGTAGATGTGCGGCCGTAGCCGAGCTGACTGCCACCCTAGCTCACTTTTCCGTGGCACCACCACCAATACGTGGATTTGCCTCGACGTCGGAGCACACCCGAACCGCTCAGTCATGTTGTTGACTGCGAGTACATCCTTAATCTCCCACGTCGCCTCCAACTGCTCAACATCAGTCATCGTCTGGATGTCGGGATGAATCACTCCGACATTTAACTTGAGTGCAGCAGGATCATCGTCTCGCAGCCATGCGCCGGTCGTCGTCTTCACCGGGAAGAGCTGCAGTTTCTTCGCGTCGACATCCTTCAAGTTGTTTTTGTTGTCCAACCAGATCGCATCCTTCAAGTCCCCCACCGTCTGATCCGCGTCGATGTTCACAGGGAACGCGCTTTCCGGCGCACCAACGATCGAACAGAAGAGCTCCACCATATTTCTTCAATGTGGCAAATATTGTGCGACCGCCACGACGTTCTTTCGGATAATTCTCGATTGAGAGGGGGGGGGGGCTCACATTTTCCAGGTCAAGTCCATAGGCCAAGTTCACAAATCGAATGCAAACCGAAACCAGAACCGGGAACCTTTCAAATCAAATATCCTGACAAATACTTGCTTCAACTTGCTACCTCGGGCCCGTATGTCATGGCGCTCATTTGCCATCTTCATCGCTGGCGCCGCTGCCTGAGGGCTGCCGGTGGTGCTCATTGTGTGGTGGCGTGTCGACGCTCAAGATCGAGAATCCCGTGCTGACCGTCGCCACCAGCCCCTTCGGCGCCGCCATCCTGGTCTACGGTGTCGGCTCTTTCGCCGGCGGCACGTCAAATTGTCAGCCAACAATTTCATTGTGTTTCCACAGGTGCTTGCCATCCATCCGGCCAGGCGTCTGCAGCAACGTGAATCGAGGAATGCGAGCTTGCAGATGTCTACCGTTACGTACACAGGTTGCTGTGCTCAAATCAACCGTGGCTGGGCGAGTTCGATGGTTTCGCCGAGAGTCACTCGTCAAAGGGGCACTCGCAACCAAGTGGAGGCTTTCACATGTCGAAGCGTTTCCCTGCCCCTTATCGCAGTGTCGAGGCTCTCGACGCGAGAGAGCAGGTCACTTTTCACGTGGCTAATGCCAGCTGCCTTATCCTGTAGCATTGCAGTCCTCCACCATAACGAATGCAGCTTATTTCAGTGTGAAACGAGCCTAGGGTTTCACTGAGACTAGCCAGCTGTTGAAGAGGCTATCGAACCGCGTGCAGTCGTTGAGCCAAAGAGCCACAGCACGCAGGACTTTGTGGTCCGCAACTTTGTCAAGCGCCTAATGCTGCACCATGTGGAAAAGTGGTAGCGGAGCTCATGCCGCATGGTTCAGCTAAAACCAGTGCATTGCACAACTTAGCAGAGCCGACGCCCATTATCCGATTCTCACTGCACGAGTGCCGACTGCAGCGTCCCAGAAATGGCGTGCTCAAACATGCTCGTGGTTATGCTAATGCTGAGCCAATTGGCTCTGCTCGCGTCCAGCACACAGGCCGCACTGAATGACACGGCACTGAATAACACGGCGTCAGCAGCAGACGACTCGATCTTCGACTCAACCAACGGACTCAGTCTGGGTGGCTCCATTCTTGCGGTGGTCGCCGTGCTCATCGGTGGAGGAATTGTGACGTTCGGGTACCGGTTCCTGTACGAGACGCTCTTCGTCATCGGCTTCACTCTCGGCGCCGTGGCCATTGCGGTGACCACCGAGAGCATGCTGGCTGACAAGTCGTATAAGGCTCTTGGTTCGTGGATTGCGTTTCTCCTCGGCGGCGCTGTGTGCGGCGGCGTGGTCATGTGGGTGCACCCGAAGAGCAGCTTTATCGCTGGAGTGTCAGGAGGAATGACACTCGCAGTCATCGTCGCCAACTCAGCAGCGTACTACGTTTTCCCGGGAAAGACTCAAGAGTTTTTCACTATCCTGTGCGTGGTGTTTAGTGTCGTGTTCGCAGCGTTCGACCAGAAGCATGGCAAGCCGATTCAGATCGTCGCGATCAGCCTCTTTGGTGCAGCCGGCCTCGTGTGGGGCGTTGGCTTCTTCGTAGGCGACTTCCCGTTCCCGAACAACCTCGAGAAGTACGCTGTCACGAACGCGAACGGAGACCTGGTGTACACTATTCCGACCGTTTGGTGGGCGTACCTCGGCAGCATTGTGGTGATCGCGTTGTTTGGCGCGTTCATACAGCTCCGCAAGACCGGACGCAACGTGGCGCACGCTGGCATTGACGACGAGTTCGAAGGCTTTGAACCGAACGGATTCGGATATCCGATCGACGCTGTGCCGTTCATGGAAAACGACAAGCAGCGCCCGACAATTCCTGTGCTTGGTCAGTCACAGATTACCACCACAACGCGAGAGTCCGAGGTCGCGTCGTCGTACCCTGCGCACGAGTCGTTCTGCCGACTCTACTCGCGCAACACGGAAGCACAGTCGCTCAACAAAATGCGGTTCAAGTTCTTGGAAGCGAGAGAAGATTCTTTAGCGACGAAGAGTCCACTTGACGTGAGACCAAGCGTGCAGCCGTCGTCATCGATTCAAGAACAGGAACTCTAAATAAGAAGGCAAACAAGTAGTCAAGCGGAAGGCACTTATTTAAACAATGCAGCTTTTTGATTCAACATTCTTGGTTGTAGCAGCAGTACCGTACAAGTAACGGGTTCTTCCGAATAGTGAACCGGTATAATAGCATTGGCGAGCCCGGGACGGTTGTCACGGGGGAACCACAGTTCGTTAAGAAATAAGAAAATAAATCTACGCTGAGAAGTGGAGATGGAGTGGAGAATGAATACCCTGTAAATTAAATATCGGGTTTTAAATCAATTGAAAGGGGTGTAATAATAAAATCAGGTGTAATAAGTATCGTGAGCGAAGTAGGAATTAATACCTCGGAAATCTGATAAGTATCATCAATGGCAAGCTTTTGAAAGCTGTTTTGTAGTTTTGACCAATCAAGTAGTCAATTGTTTCGGCCAATTAATGGAGAGCGCATCTTATACACAGCTTATGTAGACCTGGTATGCAAAATGACCAAATAAGGAAACACCGAAAGTTTGGGCAGAGCTGCTTCGTGCAGCTCGCGACTTTATCTTGAATTGTTAAAAGCCGTATAGGGTTCTTCCCTGGTGCTTGAGAGCGAACAGGACGTCCATGCGCGTGACGGTCTTCCGGTTTCCATGTTCTGTGTACGTCACGGCATCTCGCACTAGGTTGGAAAGGAACACGCGCAGCACTGCTCTCGTCTCAAAATACACGAGCCCGGAGATCCGCATCACACCAGCACGACGGGCTAGCCGGCGTACAGCAGCGTTAGTGATACCTTGGATACCGTCTCGAATGATTTTTCGGTGGCGTTTGGGGCTTATCTTGCCGCGCGCTGTCATGCCTGTTGATGTCCGAGGTGAATCAGCAAATGAGACGCAGCTATCGTAGAGGCTTAGCTGTCAAATACAGTCAGCGGGATGAAACATATTTGGCTGAGCCATCTGAACCAATACCACTCAACTTCAACGGCAACGATTGCTTCTTTAACGTGCGTGCAGCTACACTACCCGTACGGCTTGCCGTTCCACTTATCCGGCTCGGCACGATAAATTAATCCCAACAAGCAAACAAGCTCTCTAAAGTAACCTTCAGCAGAGCCATACTCTGCAACAGCTCTTTGTGATGACGCCTGGCCGCTCGCCGATCTGATTTGCGCTGCAGGAGAAGTTCCTTCAGGCTCGGAGCATCCCTTCCTTCGCTTGGTGGGTGGAGTACAAAGTGCTCCTGCAGCCATGACAACAATTGCTTGACCTCATCGGTTGAATGCAGAGCTGGAGGAAGACATGACTCCGTTGATCTCGCAGGAAGACTTGACCCCGTCGACCTTGGCTCTACGAAGCCATCGCGCACGGGAGGCAGCTCCGAGGAAGCTCGTTGCACTTGTGAGGGAGGGGTCTCTGTGATGCGCCTCTCAATCGCTCTCTGACGTTGCTGCTTCATCATCGTTTGCACCCAGCGCGTTGCATCTGCCCATCGAGAGTCACCACTTTTCGAAGGCAAGCCCATGCTGCGGAACTTCCGCTTCAGACTGACCGCGCCCCGCTGCTTCCATTGGGGTTCTTTGGTTGCGTTATACGCTGCTGACACGTCGATCCACTCGGGCTTCGTGGCGGGAAGGTGCTGACGTACGAGCGCCAACAAGTGTTCCATCTCGCCGCTGGAGTAGTTCGTTGATCCCTGCCGTTTTGTCATCTGCACATTTGCATTAATACACGAGTTACATGAGCCGCATCAAGGCATCATAGCACTCACTTGTCGTCGACAGCGCAACTTGAGGAATGAGTTGGAGCTGCGGAACGGTCGCAAGTATGTACCCATTCTAAATAGGAGCGATTAAGCTAATTCGAACCTCGATTAAAACGCTCTTCAAATTACTAGACATACCGGTATGCAACACATTTCCGCATTCGTACACTACAGCTTCTGGCCAATCCAGCTCATCTGGCTCAGTCGTGCTGTCAGTTGGCATTGCGTTTTGCCGTACAATCGTAGGTTGTTGTACTCCTTGATGTCAACGATGCAACCGGGTGGTGGAAGAAGCTCAGAGCCGCTCTCCACGTTCCACAGTGTTGCAGTCAGCAAAAGCGAGTCAATGTCCATGCGGCGCTCTTCGTACGGGTCACGAAAAACCTACAAACCACGTAACGTTAGTTGTGCAAGACACAATGGATATTTAAGCGAACCTTCAGTTGATCCTCGAGACTTTCAGGCGCATTGGCATCCACCAGATGAAGTCGAACCAAATTCCACTGCTTGTACGTGTGATCCGAAACCCAAAGGAGTCTCATTCGAATCACACCACTAACCACATCGGAACCGCTTTCATCCTGTTCTTGTAGACGGGCTTTCAATCCTAGGTGAAGCAAAAGCGTCATCAGTGCCCGCTACATCGATAATATTGTGCACAAACAACGCATACCTTCCACAGTGTTCATGACGACGGTGTCTGTGCGATCATCTTTTGCAGCAAGCAACTTTTCATGCGCTCGTACGGAGTCAGTGTCGCTAGGCCCGACGTACCATTCTCGTCGTTGGGGTGTGGGTCAGGGGTTGTTGTCGCTCGGATCATATTCTCGTCGTTGGGGTGTGGGTCGGGAGCGGCTGCCGCTCGGATGACATTATCGTCGTTGGGGTGTAGGTCAGGAGCGGCTGCCGCTCGGACGACAGTCTTGGGAGCAGCCTTCACCGATTTCTTTGGCAGCTTGGCAGCTTCACGAGGCTCGCGGGACTTCCCAGCCATGGTTTCAATTCGATAATGACAGACGCTTCATGATTCAATTCCTTGGTAATATGCAGAGGCCTGGCTTATCGTCAAAGGGTACATACCTTTAAAAAACGCGAGGCTGGATGTGTACTGCATTGGTCCGTTTGGTTTAGATCTAGACCATCTAGCCATACTGAAAAACATGGAAACCAGAACTCTAACAACTTCAACCAGCGCCACGCTGCACAAGCGCACACTACCGTTTATGTAGCTGAATACGCCGCAGCCGATGCATAAATTCAATAACGTGCATGCGTGCTTGGTATCTTGGCGTTTCAACGGCTGGTTGAAGACCCAGCATAATGTGAGCGAGCCAATAGGTACTTTCGGCAGAATGCTGGCGTCTCCAAAGGAACTTCGTGAGCGTTGTGCTGGTTGTGCTTACTATCCGTACGGGCACCAACGCACTCTGGGTGGCTCTGCTACATATTCACCAGCGCTGGCGCACATCGATTTACATTGTCTGGTATGCCCTGAGCTATTGGCTAGGCTTACCCCCCACTTAGAGCTGCTGTATCGGTCCGTTTGGTTGAGATCTTCGACCTCTAACAACTTCAACCAGGGCCCAAGCATTTCACTGTGTACTGCATTGGTCAATTTAAGTTGGATCGGACCATCTCGCCACATTGCAAAACATGGAAGTCGAACTCTTGAGAACCCACCCCAACACAAACTCAACTAGCGCATCGAAGGCAGTACATCTGCGTTTGGCGTTTGAGTCGCGCTATTTGCATCGCGGCGTGTACGCTGCGGTGTGGGTGCCGTGACGCAGACGCCGGTGTTGGTAAAACCTACTAGAGCTCCTTGTCAAACTAGCACGGCAAGTGCCTGCACCAACATCGACGTGGGCGAAGCATCTCACTCTGTACTGCATTGGTCCGTTTTATTTAGATCGGACCTTCTAGCCATATTGAAAAACATGGAAACCAGAACTCTTACAACTTCAGCGCCACGCTGCACAAGCGCACACTACCGTTTATGTAGCTGAATACGCCGCAGCCGATGCATAAATTCAATAGCGTGCATGCGTGCTTGGTATCTTGGCGTTTCAACGGCTGGTTGAAGACCCAGCTTAATGTGAGCGAGCCAATAGGTTCTTTCGGCAGAATGCTGGCGTCTCCAAAAGGAACGTCGTGAGCGTTGTGCTGGTTGTGCTTACTATCCGTACGGGCACCAACACACTCTGGGTGGCTCTGCTACATATTCATCAGCGCTGGCGCACATCGATTTGCATTGTCTGGTATGTCCTGAGCTCTTGGCTAGGCTTACCCCCTACTTAGAGCTGCTGTATCGGTCCGTTTGGTTGAGATCTTCGACCTCTAACAACTTCAACCAGGGCCCAAGCATTTCACTGTGTACTGCATTGGTCAATTTAAGTTGGATCGGACCATCTCGCCACATTGCAAAACATGGAAGTCGAACTCTTGAGAACCCACCCCAACACAAACTCAACTAGCGCATCGAAGGCAGTACATCTGCGTTTGGTGTTTGAGTCGCGCTATTTGCATCGCGGCGTGTACGCTACGGTGTGGGTGCCGTGACGCAGACGCCGGTGTTGGTAAAACCTACTAGAGCTCCTTGTCAAACTAGCACGGCAAGTGCCTGCACCAACATCGACGTGGGCGAAGCATCTCACTCTGTACTGCATTGGTCCGTTTTATTTAGATCGGACCTTCTAGCCATATTGAAAAACATGGAAACCAGAACTCTTACAACTTCAGCGCCACGCTGCACAAGCGCACACTACATAGCTGAATAAGCCGATGCATAAATTCACTAGCGTGTGTGCGTGCTTGGTATCTTGGCGTTTCAACGGCTGGTTGAAGACCCAGCATAATGTGAGCGAGCCAATAGGTACTTTCGGCAGAATGCTGGCGTCTCCAAAGGAACTTCGTGAGCGTTGTGCTGGTTGTGCTTACTATCCGTACGGGCACCAACGCACTCTGGGTGGCTCTGCTACATATTCACCAGCGCTGGCGCACATCGATTTACATTGTCTGGTATGCCCTGAGCTATTGGCTAGGCTTACCCCCCCACTTAGAGCTGTTTGGTTTAGATCTTCGACCTCTAACAACTTCAACCAGGGCCCAAGCATTTCACTGTGTACTGCATTGGTCCATTTAAGTTGGATCGGACCATCTCGCCACATTGCAAAACATGGAAGTCGAACTCTTGAGAACCCACCCCAACACAAACTCAACTAGCGCATCGAAGGCAGTACATCTGCGTTTGGTGTTTGAGTCGCGCTATTTGCATCGCGGCGTGTACGCTACGGTGTGGGTGCCGTGACGCAGACGCCGGTGTTGGTAAAACCTACTAGAGCTCCTTGTCAAACTAGCACGGCAAGTGCCTGCACCAACATCGACGTGGGCGAAGCATCTCACTCTGTACTGCATTGGTCCGTTTTATTTAGATCGGACCTTCTAGCCATATTGAAAAACATGGAAACCAGAACTCTTACAACTTCAGCGCCACGCTGCACAAGCGCACACTACATAGCTGAATAAGCCGATGCATAAATTCACTAGCGTGTGTGCGTGCTTGGTATCTTGGCGTTTCAACGGCTGGTTGAAGACCCAGCATAATGTGAGCGAGCCAATAGGTACTTTCGGCAGAATGCTGGCGTCTCCAAAGGAACTTCGTGAGCGTTGTGCTGGTTGTGCTTACTATCCGTACGGGCACCAACGCACTCTGGGTGGCTCTGCTACATATTCACCAGCGCTGGCGCACATCGATTTACATTGTCTGGTATGCCCTGAGCTATTGGCTAGGCTTACCCCCCCACTTAGAGCTGCTGTACCGGTCCGTTTGGTTTAGATCTTCGACCTCTAACAACTTCAACCAGGGCCCAAGCATTTCACTGTGTACTGCATTGGTCAATTTAAGTTGGATCGGACCATCTAGCCACATTGCAAAACATGGAAGACGAACTCTTGAGAACCCACCCCAACACAAACTCAACTAGCGCATCGAAGGCAGTACATCTGCGTTTGGCGTTTGAGTCGCGCTATTTGCATCGCGGCGTGTACGCTACGGTGTGGGTGCCGTGACGCAGACGCCGGTGTTGGTAAAACCTACTAGAGCTCCTTGTCAAACTAGCACGGCAAGTGCCTGCACCAACATCGACGTGGGCGAAGCATCGCACTCTGTACTGCATTGGTCCGTTTTATTTAGATCGGACCATCTAGCCATATTGAAAGACATGTAATTCGAACGGTAACAACCCCAATGAGCGCCAACCAGTGCCACGATATGTACGTGCATTTGCATACGGAGTTTGCGCCGGGGTAGTGCGTGTACGCTGCGCAGAGCAATCTCTCATCTTCTGTTCAATTCAGTATGTGTTGGTATTATTGCCCGGGGCCTGGGCGTCGCGGGCGGCAATTACCATGCAGCAATATCGACGCCAGGAACGCATCGTTAGTTCGGCACGCACCTAGTACCTTGACGTTTCAAGTTAGTGCATGAATTTAAATGAGCCATGTCAAGCCTCGCAAGGCACCCCTGTACCGCCTTGCACTTGCGGCATCCGGATAAGTGCCGTTCAAAGTCATATGCACCTCCGTGCATATTTCTCATTTCCCAACTTGCTCTGCATTGCGCACCACTCCACTCCGCTACCCGCTTCCGGCACACACGACCACCACCTCCAAGCCATGCAAGTGCGCGAAACATTCGCAAGAGAAGGCTACGTCATCTTCTACGATGCCGTGTCCGAAGACACTATCGACGAGTGGCGAGCATCAGCGCGTCAAACCCAAACCGAGGCCTGGTTCACCGATGTCGTGCACGACCTGCCCGTGAACGAAGACCCAGTCGAGGACCACGATCTGATCAACGATGAAGGCCGCGTCAAGGCTGTCATACCCGATCAACTTGCTCGACGTCTGTCTCGCATGCTGGCGCGCTTCTACAGGACGTTTTATCCTGCCGCTGACGCTAACGACTGGGAATACCAGAAGACCCCAGCCGGAACGAATGACCTGCCTGCCCGACGCGAGTTCGCGGCCGTGCCGGTTGGGACCAACATTATGGACACTAGTGCTCTGCCGGGTTCCATTTTTGTCGCTACTGACAACGACACGAGCTTCTACACGTACGGCTGGAACCACAACATCGTACTTCGCTCCAACCGCCGGCAGATTGAAGTGAACAAAGGAGACATCCTTCTTATTCACGGGGACTTCGTCATTGCGCCGGTCGGCTACGACACCAACCACATCTGTCTTCACGCGTATTTGGACTCGACTTTGTCAGAACGCCCTCAAGATCATCACCCCCAACTTGTGAGAGTGATCGATGACACGAGGAGGATTACCGATGATCCATTCTGCCTTGTCTGGAACTGCACGTTCAAGGGGAATGCAGTGTCCCTTCGTCGTCACGTGATTCAGTTCCACGGGATCCGCATTCGGCGCATGGTACGTCGAGTCCGCCTTGAGAACGTGCCACGCATAGTGGCGCCCTAGCTGCCGGAAAGCTGCGACTTAAGTTACCGCTACATATTTCATCTTTCCAGGATAGGTGACTTAACTGTGAACATTGTAACCACTGTTATCTGGTTGGCGCTACTTTACTTGGCTGGTCGTATCTCCGCTCATTTGCTTCAAGTACCGCACGTCGTCTTGTTCGTCCCAGTGATTGTACGTACCGGTAGCACACAACGTGCATGGCACTATGGTTGGTCTAGGTAGAGCCGTCTCGAACGTACTTCTTGGTGGTCGTCATCACGCAGGGGCGATTCAGTCCCGAACAATGCATAGCTCGTCGTGCTGATGGTATGAAGCGCGAAGGGCTATTGTGCAAGTGTCCAGCGAAATACTTCACGTCACTTCGCACTTCAACACTCACAAGCATGAATCGACCAATCAAAGTGCGCTCATCTTACTGACAGCTTAGCAACAGCTCATCAGCAAGATTTGACAATAAAAAACCAATCAAAGTGCGCTCATCTTACGGACAGCTTAGCAACAGCTCATCAGCAAGATTTGACAATAAAAAATCGAATATTGACCAATCAAAGTGCGCTCATCTTATTGACAGCTTGTCAACAGAGCTCATGAGCAAAATTCGAAATCAAAAACTCGAATTTTGATAAGTTAAGTGCGTTTATCTTCTAGACAGCTTGTATGCTGAGCTCATGTGGAAGATAAGAAAATCAAGATGCTGTCATTTAGCAAGCCAAAATTGTTCGCCCGACAAAGCTACTAATCGCTCTGTTTCTCCAAGTTTTCCACGCGACGTTGAATCGAGACGCAACGCTGGTGGAACGAGGGGTGGTCTGTCTTATCAACAGCACCCGGTTCGTGGCACAGCAAGTTCCGCGTTTTAAAAAACTCATCGAGGTCTTGTTCCAGGCTGGCTGCGTCTTCCGGTTTGATTTTTTTCATTTGCTCGACGACGACACGGCATTGTTCCAGTCTTGGCATTTTCAAGTCTGTTTGTAAAACCAGCAACACAACGTAAGTGAGCAAGAAAGCAAGTGCACACTACATTCCAAAAAATACGTACGATCATGGATGTGTTTCCCGACAAAGGATTCAATGCAGTGCTCCGTGTCGCAGCATGCAGCGTACGAGGTCAGCTTCATCTTCAATTCATTGGCGCGTTCGTTCTCACGAGCCCATTTGTAACGCAGGCCATTCACGTTTTCAATCGCAACTCGCGGTCATATTTTGCCGTGTCAATTGCACGCTGCCAATCAGCATAGCGTAGCACTTGGAAATCGTGTCGGGATTGTTCCCTTTCCAGTTTCGCCCACTCGCCCTTGATACACTCGAGCTCCGCTTTCAGGCCCTCAGATTGTGCGACAAGCACCCGCTCCTTTCAAGCAAGTCTGTTGTCAAACGCAACTAGCTCTGTTTGTCTGGTGGTCTCTGCTTCCATTTTTTGTTCCAGCTCTGCTACTTTATCCTTGACTTCATTCTCTTCGCCTCCAAGTTCGGCAGACTTGCCGCGACCCGTCACCACTTCCTTGAGAGCGCTGTTCTTTGCCTTCACTTCGTTCAATTCGTTCTGTAGCTTCCCAATTTCCACTTCGTAAGACTCCTTCAGCTTCGAAATCGTCAGACTATGCTGCTCCTCCTGCTGCTCAATGTCCACTTCGAGCTGCTTGCACTTCGCAACGTCTTCCTCGTGCTGCACGTCCAACCTCGCGACCTCTTCTTCCAAAGCTTCAATGTTTTTCATGGGCTTGCCTGCATCAATTTCACGCTGCTCAGCCAACGCCTTCTTGAGAAGCACTTTCAACTCGGGTTCCTTGGCCCTCAACTCCTCTGCGTGGCCCTTGAAGTCCTTGAAATTTGCCGTGGTTGAAAGTCTTTGATAGTCCACGTCTTTATGGGCGTTTCGTGCCGCACGATATCGATGAGCGAAAACATAGAACAGAGATGAACTCAACTGGAATTTGTCACCTGACCTGCGTTTTCCCAGCTGACGCTTGCCGTCTCTCATTCGTGCATGCATTTTTTTCAGCGCCGGCACCGCCTCGGCAAGATCGGCCAGTGAAAGTTCTTCATCATCACTTGCCTGCCGTATCGTTTCACCCTCGACGCCTTTGGCGGCTTCGGCCGTCGCATTTCTGGTCACTCTCGCCGTCTTGTTCTTTGCTGACTCGTCATCGACCTCGTCCTCGTCTTGGCCGCGCTTTCGCTTGCTTTGACGAGTGCCTTCAGAAGATGCTTGTGAAGGCTTGGACTTGCTGGTTGCCCGAGGCCGAACGTTAGTGTTCTTGCCGCTCGCCTTGCCACTCTTCTTGGTGGCTCTGGGCATGTCAGCAACAGCAGAAGAGCGCTGAGTAGCAGAAGAACATTGTGAACGCTTGGACTTGCAGGGTGCCTGGGGTCGAGCTTTAGTCTTCTTGCCGCTCGTCTTACCGACAAGTAAAAATGTAGAGCAACGGGCATATCCCAACGATTTTCAAAACTGATAAACGGCTAAATCGAATATGATTTAATTGGTAGGCTATAGTTTTCTGAAGGACAAGCTTTTTTATGTATCTTGCACAGAACTCGCGCTCGTTACTTGTACCAACATCAACTTCATTGACCGCCATAGTTGTTTCCGCTCGTGGCCTGCGCTACGATGGCACCTACACCGTGATCAAAACGTCGGACGGTTCGTGCGATCCTTAATCGCACACCAGCACGACGTCGTCAGCCTCGATCTTCGCGCGAACCGTCGTGATCATCTCCGTCGCGAACACTTTCGGCATGATCATGTATCCGTCTTCCCAGAAGCACTTGAGCAGATGTTCCACCGCATCGTCATCTATCACCGCGCTCATGGCGCTTGCTAGCTCCCTTGCGATTTGTCGAGTGACCGAAGATGTCCCACATCGAAAAACCGATCTGGGACATGATCTGTGATTTGATTGGCCAATAATACACACGTCTGCTAGTATTGCACAACTCAATCAATCTTCCATGGCCAGAACTAATCGCAAAGCTCCTCGCTCGACGGCGGGCACCGCTATCCGCCTGCGGCTCGCAGAGCTCGCTCGGTTGATGGAAAACCCCTACGACGCGCCGAACCCCATATCTCCAAAACCTGGAGACGCCCGTGTCGCTGCTCCAAAACCTGGAGACGCCCGTGTCGCTGCTCCTGGACCCCATGACCGCGCTGCTGTTGCAAAATCCGGTGACGCCTACGCTGCTGCAGAACTTGGTGAAGCGCAAGCTGCGAGTGCTGACGAAGCCTAGCTCACCTGGACTCCACTGTCAGCTTGTGTACTCGGAGGGTAGCCTAGAGTAGCGAAGTTGACATTTTTACTGACATGCGTGATGAAACATTGAATGGAGCTCGTATTTTCAAGTTGCCATGCTATTTTTTTCAGCTGTCATTGCTTCTATTCTGTCTCGCTACAGATCGACGTCAGCTAGTCGTGCTAATGGCAGGAAACGCGGAGAGTACCGCAGTGTGAATGTGTACGGCAAAAAACTTGACGTCACTCGCACTTCAACTCTATCACTGACAAGCATGGATATTTGACCAATCAAAGTGCGTTCATCTTACTGACAGCTTATCAACAGCTCATCAGCAAGATTTGACAATAAAAAAATCGAATATTGACCAATCAAAGTGCGGTCATCTTAGTGACAGCTTGTCAACAGAGCTATGTGCAAGATTTCAAAATTAAAATGATGAATATTGACCAATCACATCTGTTTGTATCCACATTGCCTTAAAGTAAAAGAGGCGGTCGTGCCGCCCGTTGAGCACGCGCTGGACACCACACTAACCTGTATCACCTTGTGGCCACAGGGTAGTTGTCCTCGTGAGAAGGCAGCACGGCGATGCGCGTCGTCGAGGCAAACGACCACGGGCGTTACCGGCTCCATGAGACGACGTCGCCACGAGTTTCTGCTCCATGGTATCACACAAAACACCGCCAAAAAGTCAGAGCGCAGCTACTGAAGGTTGCAAAATGCGACCATGCTCACCATTTGCGACGCTGACTCGAAGCTTCCGGCGGCGGTGGGGCTGCCGCTTCGACCGCCTCTGGCCGTAGTCCGCGCTGCAAAGGCACCCCAAACATCTCAAATGTTAGTACGCAGCAAACGCAAGCTGCCAACGCGGCCAGGCTCACCTTGACACCTGCTGGTATATTGCTTCCGTTGGTGGTGGTGCTACCGCTGCTTCTGGTCGCGCCACCGCGCTGTGAAAGCACGAAAAAGATTCACACAATCAGTAGGCAGCCCATGCATGCAGCGCGTACGGCACGACTCACCTTGTGCCGGCCCCAGCTTGCTCGATACCGTCGTCCCCATGCTCGCGGCCGGTGGTGGCGGTGGTACTGCTGCCGCTGCCGCCGCTGCTAGCTGGGCTGGGCTAGCACACACAAAACAATACCATGCACACCATCAGTAGGCAGGCCATTGCATGCAGCGCGTACGGCACGACTCACCTTGTGCCGTACCCAGCTTGCTCGATGCCGTCGTCCCCATGCTCGCGGCCGGTGGTGGTGACGCGGTACTGCTGCCGCTGCCGCCGCTGCTAGCTGGGCTGGGCTGGGTAGCACAAAACGAAAAAGATTCACACAATCAGAAGGCAGCCCATGCATGCAGCGCATACGGCACGACTCACCCTGCGGCTGCTGCTGGTCACGTTGGGCTGGTACACGCAAAACAGCAGCATTAGTACGTAGCCAAACCGAAGCAACCGCAAAATGCGGCAACAACGCACCTTGTCTCCGACGCGCCATATCCGGGAGTGAGGCTGGTCGGCATCCGGGCGGCATGCATGCAGCGCGGGGGGATGGGGGCCGCACCCATTGAGGGTCCAAAATCTTTAGCGCAGACCTATCTCGAGTGCCGCACACGAGGTGCGCATCCTCGTCAGCCGCATTCTGGTCTCCATCTTTTTAGATGGACCCTCAATGGGTGCCTTCGAGACGGTTGGCGGCGGTTGGCGAGGGTCCGTGCGAGGGGGAGCAGCCGCTTCGTGGCGAACAAATGAGCCGAGCGGACCCGTTCGCGACGGTTGAGCGGTTCGGGCCCGTGGCTCTCGCGGCGGCCATACAGACCAATCCCTGTGTCTTTCCCTTTTCATTATTCCATGTATTTAAAGAGGCAGCGCACAGAAAGGGCAGCAATAGAGTCGGCTCCCGGTGCAACCCCGAATCGATTCGCCGGGTTTATGGGTTTCTGAAAGGGGAAAGTTTCATTTTTTGCCTGTAGGTGATTCGGCCTTTTCCGTGTGGCGCACACGCTAAGCGCACTAAAAGTACGGACAAACACACGGCAGGTACAGACGGGTCCGTGGTTGGAAGAGCTGGCGCCACACAATCGTGGCTAGGGCCTGCATAAACGTCACCGGTACGTACCGGTGAAATGTAGCCATGTCCATTTTTGCCCCAGAACACGAATACTATACACAGTTCTTAACGAACTGTGAAATAGTGCACCACTGACAACGGATTTTCTACTCGGAGGGTGTTTTATTTGGAGGGCTAACAACTCCCAGACCAACTCGCCGTCCTCATCTACATGTATATCATCAACCTCCTCGGCGCTTGCTTCGTCCAGACTGCGCAGCCATTCCGCACCAAATATATCGCCGTAACTGTTATGCTTACGTTGGGTATAATATTTAGAGGGTATTTAAACTATAATTACACTAGTCGTTATGGTTTTGTATTCGGAAGGGTACAATATTTGGAGAGGGTATTTTAATCGGAAGAACCCGTTATATCAAAGTCGCACGGGGTGCGAAGAAGCTCTGAAATTTAGGTAAGGTACCCAACCAGTAGTCCGCCACCTTTCCGATTTTCCCCGCGAGGAATTTTATAGCTCCGGATCTAGAGCCGGTACGACGACAAGTAGGGTATTGTTGTAAGGCTGAGGATTTCCTCTATCTCGCTGATTTTTTACGCATAAAGCTGAGCGCTCCAGGCAATCCAAACCTTCAATTGAATACGGAGACTGTTCAGAGCGACCCAACCAGTTGCCCGCCACTCTCTGTTGTTGGTATCGGAATTGTCGGCTCAGCATTGCTGAGCCGACAATTCCGATAGCAATGCTGAGTCAGCATTGCTGCCGCGACCTTCGCGACCCTTCACGCCAGCCTGCCTAAGTGAGCCAATGAGATCGCAGAATTGCTATGATTGGACAAAATCCAGACATTGGTCATGTTGGGGCGCCCTCTGCATAAGTCTATATCCGTGCCAAACGCTGGACAGTGTTTTGGTGCTTCCATAAGCTTCTGAAACAGTAGTCACTGTCGGGGACCAGCTACAGACACGAATGCAGCTAATAAAATGATAACTACAGCCCGAGCCACCACAGACCACAACAAAGTCGAAAACAAGGGAACGTCCGGCAACTCACTCCAAGGAGTCCGCCCCAGCAAAGAGCCTGAGGAAGAGGCACTCCCAGCTCGATTGCCAGGAATGTCCCTGCCAATTCGAGTCAAACGTCGGCCACTTCTTTGCTTCGGCACTGCAGTTGGCGACCTGGACGACATGATGTTTGGTGTCGTGAATCCGATGCTTGAGGTCATGCGGAGTAAGGCCTCGTACGTCGACGACATCAGTGGCGCGGTAGTGCTTGTTCCAAGCTGGGATGCCGAAGCACGGTTGGTCAGCCCGGCACCTTCGTCATGTTGATGGGTGCCGAGTGGGAAGGGGACCGGCTGGGACGGAGTGTCGTTGAAAGAAAAAGAACTAGGTTTTAGTATGCTGCCGGTCGCGTAGGACAGAGACTCAGAGTACTCGCGTCATCACTCGCAAAGTGGACCGCTAAGGCGCAGGCCGAGCCGAGTGGCGGGGGCGGATACACGACCGGCGCTACTGCTGACGTCGGGTGCAAGTGTGTGAAGAAGCTGGAGGGGGTGAACAAGCTGCTGCTGCATCGGAGGCCTGGCTGGCGTGCGAGGGATCAAGGCCACGGCGGGCAGGTAGGATGTGTTTGTAGGATTTGTAGCGACGGTGAAGGGCGAGTTCCCGTCGTAGCAGAGTGCTCAGTCGTGAATCTACCTAAACGGACCACACAGGTCCGGAAGAAAGGAACTATATTTTGTATTAAGAATTGTTCTCTAGCTTCTAGTCCTGTGCGTTATACCCAGTGCCTTCAGGCAGCGCCGAGAACGCTCCCATACAGCGACTGCCGGCCCCCAAAACCGGTCCAAACAGAACGACTCGCGACACGTGGTGGAGAAGCAGGGTAGTGTCGTCGCTGTGGAGTGAAGTGTTGAGAGCCTGAAGATCAAGAGTATGAAGTTGAGTGCCTGAGGTCAAGCGGCTGTACCTGGTGCCTGAAGGGCTTGCCCCCGCCCGAGATTTTGGTTTATGGTGTGTTTGGAGGGTCCCGGACCCGCACACGTGTTTGTATCGCGCTGGAGAAGTGTCGAGAACGGTCAAGAGGGAGCAAAATTCAGTCCCAGTAGGACAAGGAACGGTTTGGTGTAGACGTAAGAGTCAAGAGTGCAAGGTAATATCGAGAAAGGAATTGAGTGAGCAAGAACGGAAACTGGAAGTGATTTGAATTGGCGATTGTAGAGAAATGATGTTGGAGAGGAGAACAAGGCGGAGAAGTGTGCGGTGCTGGGAACGAGCGTCGCGTGGGTGAACGTGAAGTCGGTCACGGAGGAGAGCAAGCCCGGGCGGAATGGCCTGCTGTGCGATGGTGTTGGAGTGCTCGGCGCAGTTCTGGTCAAGCTGCTGAATATCTGGGTTGGGGTGAGAATGCGCGGCGAGGAGTATGTGAACCGTTCCTGACGGAATCTGAAGAGCGTGACATGGACGACGGTGGAAGACGGCGGTTTGAAGATGGGATCGGTGGCGATTGTTTGGTTGAGTACGGTGACTACAAGGATAACATGATGAAGGCGGAGTACAACATGCGCGAGCTGATTCCGTACTTTGACTTGGACAACGCTAGTGTAGAGAGTGCTGAGGACTTCTGGTGGGGCTTTGAGATGGCTACGGAGTGGTTTGACGATGCAACTCGGTTGCGGATGTTTGCGGCACGGATCCGCGGAACGGTTGGAGAACGGTGGCGCCTGAACTCACGGTTGACAGACTTCGAGACTCTGAAGCGGCGGTTCTAGAATCGCTTCATCCATCTTACGAAAGAGCAATTGTTGCAGAGACTGTTTGAGGCGACGCAGGAGTCCGATGAGCTGGTAGACGACTGGGGAGACGAATTGCTCGATACTGTGATGAGGCTCGGTTGTTTAAGGAGGCGCTGAGGTACACAGCGTTCAAGAACGGTCTGCGGAGTGATCAATTGCGGAAATGCTTGGGTTGTCTCCCGGAACACTCGATTGAAAGCGCTTGCGAGAGGGTCGTGGCAAAGGGGTTGCATCTCCCGGAACGTGAGGATCGCGGTGCCGATCGGCGAGCTCGGCGTGATGCGCAGGAATTCGATGCAACGAGATGTGGTAGCGGTGTTCACGGTGACTCGGAAGAAGACGGTCAGGAGGCTCGGATCTACGGTTTCGCAAGAATTGTGAAGGATATGCAGTCAGAGACGCAACGACGGATGGAAGAGCTGCTCAAGTATGAGGAAGTAGTACGCAGCTGGACGGTCAAAGACGATAAAGCTGTGCGGTGTGAGAAGGCGGTAGTCGGAACTACTACGTCGGACGTGACAAGGAGGCGTCCGTCAGCCCGAAAGTGGATCATGGACAACAAACATAGTGAAGGGAGTGAGGTATCGGCTGGTGCAACGCGTGAGTTTGGAGCGGATATCGAGACAAAGGGTGAGCTGGGATGCCAGGGGGTGATAAGTAGGTTTGATACGGAAGAAGTTGACGAAGAAGATCAGAACGAGGTGGGTCCGGGCAAGCAAGCGGTGCTCGTGGTGCGTGCGGAGTATGATGTGTCCACTGTGCGCGTGGGCGAGACTGTTACTTGCACGGATGCGAGAAAATTCGTAGTCACCGAGAGTTTGATGAAGGAGGTCGTGGAGGCGGACTCGGTCGAGAACGAGGTATCCGCCGCCGCACATGAATTGGATGCGAGAACGGTTGCCGTAGTGAACTATGAAGATATGGTACCGGTCGGACCGTTCCAAGAAAAAAACATGAGTCGACTTGGGGGTCCTGCACAAGCTGCCAACGTTCCGGGGAAATTCATCGAGAGCGAGGAGTGTGTTTCTGTAGACCGTGATGCGACGGAGACCGTCTTCGACAGCTTTGGTCTATTTCAATTTGACGTCTCGTGCTATGATAAGGCCGTCTCTGGTGAGAGTAATTCGGACGGTTCAGTAGCCAAACCCGTCGATTGTGTGAATATTGATGTTCCTCTCGAAGAAGGTGAGGAAGTGGGCGCTGCCGATGGAGATGCTCTTGATGCTAGTTCTGCGGAGTCAACAGTGATCAGCCCCTCGGAGATGAAGGGCATGGCGTGTAAGGCGGTGTGACGATTGCTAAAGGATGAGAAGTGTGAGCTACAAGACGGCCAGGAGGAGGAAGAAGCACTGCCTGGAGATACTGGAACGGTTGATGTTCTGCCTTGGCGTGATAAGGCTCCGGTATTGAATTGGGAGCTGGTTCGATGGCTCGGATATTGCGTCGCTAAGTTGCTGAGTGTCGTGAATGACTACTGGAAGCTGGTCATGGAATGGATTGGCAATTGTTTCGAGGAGAGTGCAGCTCGAATTTGGACAACATTGGCGGGACGGTTCACAGAGACCCATCGCCCTCGGCGTCGCGACTGGCAATTCGTGTGCTTTGACTGTATTTTGCTGGGCAGCGGCTATGCAGATGTTGTATTCGTTCGCTCTAAGGGTACGAGTGATGCGTCGAACTACGTGCAGGTAGTCTACCCTGAGCGTCCACCGCCTGAGCGAGACCGTTCGCAAGTGATAGCGGACACTGATGCTACAATGAGTCACGTTGATCATCGCTTGTTGAAGCTGTTTGGACGGTCGGCTAAGCTCTTGAAGCCGTGCGATGGTCAAGGTACTGCTGCTACTGGAGGATTCGAATATGAATACCGAAGGAACGGTGTGTCAGTTGATGTAGACAAAGCAGAAGTCAAGTGGGAGGCGAAGATCACTGAGAGGAACGGTCAACACGTCGATGACTTACCGGTCGAGTCGAGCTGGAACGGTCAGGTACAAGGTCAACACGGTTGTGGTAGACATGACGGCACTTCGGAGGAAGAGTTATGCTCGGTGACTAAGAATCACGCAAGGACTGCGTGCTGTTCGGAAGTATCGTTTGGTGCACTAGTAGGAGGAACACTGGTTGATGATGGTGCGGTCTGTAAGGGACTTGGGGAAGAGTCGGATGAAAAGAACGGTTTAATGCGGCGACAATGGGCTTCCGGGATCGTACCACTAGTATTGGCGAAGAAGTCGTCGGTGCATTAGATGGCGAGTGCTTTGACACGGTGGTAACCGTGATCTCGTGCGACGCGTTCCCGGAATCGAGTGAAGACCAAGCCAAGTGGGCTACGGTTAGCTGCCTATGGCGAAGATGACGGTCAACTGTAAAGATTATAGCGCTGTGACTGGACGACAATCTGAGCTGATCAGTCGGTGTGAGCTGGAGAACGTGTCGAACAAGTCCGGATGGGCTAACGTTGTAGCGGTCCCGGTGATTGAGAGTTGGTGTGGAGTGCCCCCGGAGAGAGACAAATTGGCTCGACTGTGGTAGTCCAAGGTCTACGAACTTGCAATGCAGGCTGGTGGAGAATGTGATTTCGGCTAGGGAACGGTTTGACTCAGCGCGAGTCGGCGATGCGGAAGAAGGCGTGGTTCAGTCCCGGTCGGGGAGCAGTAAAAAATGTCACCATATGAAGTTGGAACGGTCCGAGGGATGTAATCGATCCGGTCGATGGACGAGATATGTGTAGTTATGGGGCTGCCGTTTGATGGTTGTGTTGGAGCGGTCGAGAGGGCGGTTCCCGTGGTGCGCGACGGCACTTTCGGTATTTGCGTGGGCCTGTTGTGCAGGAGCAACCGTTCCGGACCAAGACGGGAAGGGTATGCGAGGTTTTGCTGTCGATTCCGACGTATTTCCTGGGGGCAAGGAAGGTGGGCTCTACTATTACCTAGGTGCCTAGCACGAGTACGGGAGCCCTTCGCCATATACTGCCTGGTGTGTGGGCTTTCATGCTGGCTAGTAAGTAAGCGTTGCAAGTGGAGAAGAGTCTGTGAGCGACAAGTTGGCGGGCGGCTTCATACAAGTCGTATTTACATGGTGAGCGGTGTTGTTGAGCGTCGTAAGTCGCCCTGGGAGAAGCTACGAACCTACTGCTCGTGAACGCTCGTGACAAGAACCGGATGGAGAGAGCTACGATGCCTCGTGTAAAAAACCTGAAGAGCAAGAGGGGAAGCGGAACGGTTGAATGAAGTGTTATGATGTACGGATGACTATGAAGATCTACGACAAGTACAAGTGCGCGCGCTGAAGGGACTGCCAGTGGTACGCCGAGCGCTGCGGGCGAAGCGAGGACCGAGTCGCAATGCGAAACCTCAACGAGGACGTCGAGTTTCAGTCGGGGAGGATGTCCCAAGCTGGGATGCCGAAGCACGGTTGGTCAGCCCGGCACCTTCGTCAAGTTGATGGGTGCCGAGTGGGAAGGGGACCGGTTGGGACGGAGTGTTGTTGAAAGAAAAAGAACTAGGTTTTAGTATGCTGCCGGTCGCGTAGGACAGAGACTCAGAGTACTCGCGTCATCACTCGCAAAGTGGACCGCTAAGGCGCAGGCCGAGCCGAGTGGCGGGGGCGGATACACGACCGGCGCTACTGCTGACGTCGGGTGCAAGTGTGTGAAGAAGCTGGAGGGGGTGAACAAGCTGCTGCTGCATCGGAGGCCTGGCTGGCGTGCGAGGGATCAAGGCCACGGCGGGCAGGTAGGATGTGTTTGTAGGATTTGTAGCGACGGTGAAGGGCGAGTTCCCGTCGTAGCAGAGTGCTCAGTCGTGAATCTACCTAAACGGACCACACAGGTCCGGAAGAAAGGAACTATATTTTGTATTAAGTATTGTTCTCTAGCTTCTAGTCCTGTGCGTTATACCCAGTGCCTTCAGGCAGCGCCGAGAACGCTCCCATACAGCGACGGCCGGCCCCCAAAACCGGTCCAAACAGAACGACTCGCGACAGTGCTGTCGACCATCATAGAGCCCTTGTTGGAGTCTCTGTTCAAGCCCCTGGTAGTCAAGTGGATGGAGTTCGACCTCCCCTTGCAGTCGGCGGGTCTGTTGAGAAACCACGACTACGTCTACGTCAACCATTATTAGTCAGGGTCCGACTAATTAGCGTGAACGGTGTAATGTCGGAGTAGAAGTGATAAGTAGTTTCGATTGTCTACAGCTACCGACTGCTGTGCCATACTCTTGGTACTGTCACGGGTCTCTCTAGTATTTTTGTCACGGGGCTTTAGTATCTCCCATTTGCTACCACTGCCGCGCCATCTCTACTTTACACGTTAAGCTTACCTAAATTTCAGAGCTTCTTCGTGCCCCGCACGACTTTGTTTCATTATAGGGGTCTTCGCCCCAACAAGAACCATCGTTAGTTTCTCAAGTAATCACGTCTTCGCGAGCCCGGGACGACCGAAATAACGTCAGTAAGAAGCCTTTGGCACTATGAGCTGTTTGCAAGCGCTGCCGCACCATCTCTACCTTTAAACGTTAAGGTACCCAACCAGTAGTCCGCTTCCTTTCCGATATTCCCCGCGAGGAATTTTATAGCTCTGGATCTAGAGCCAGTACGACGACAAGAAGGGTATCGTTGTAAAGCCGAGGATTTCCTCTATCTCGCTGATTTTTTACGCATAAAGATGAGCGCTCCAGGCAATCCAAACCCTCAATTGCATGCGGTGACTGTTCAGAGCGACCCAACCAGTTGTCCGCCACCTAGCAATTTGTATGGAGCAGGATTTACGGTTGTGCTCCTTAAAGGTACGATGGTTAGGTCTTTGGGATGCCAAACGTTACCTCCAATAGACTAATTCGCTTTGGATGAACAAAATGCACAGTGTATAAAAAGAAAAAGGTTTGCGACTGTTCATGATCTTGAAGCTGTGGCACACGTGGCCAAAGCACGTGCTGTTGCTCTTGCCAAAGGCACCAATCCTTCGGCTGGTGATGGGGCTCACGCACGTAACGCAGACGAGTTCGTGGTTGGGAGCTCCAAGCTCTTTGTATTCCGTGTATCGCTTCTCCAGCATGTAGACAAGCTTCTTTATCTAGTGCGCATACTTCAGTGTCGACAGGAACACCGTCGCCATGTTCGGGACCACGAGCTTGCAGATCATATCACCATCGGGATCCATCAGCCCCGTGGCGTAGATTTCGCACGCGTTAGGCCGCACTTGGCGAAAGACGCCGCAAATCGAAGTGCTCGCCCGGACGCGCCCCGGGCGATCGTGGGTCTCAGGGAAGGAGACTGAGTGGAGGATGTGGTAGCCCACCTTCTCACCGTTCGTCAGGTGGACGACATCGGTAGCTTCTACGATTTTTGTAGTTGAAAGTAGAACAATTGAACAGTTCTTGTAACCGTAATATTTGCTCTCCTAGAAATCTAAGACCATGATTGGCTTCAGCTCGCTCAGATCTGTCCAAATCCGCTGTCCGTGAGCAATTTTCAGCTATTTGAAGAAACTTTGTTGTCCATCGTGTCACGAAAAAGTACAGGAGCATGACTAATTTCGAAGCACGACTAAATAGCGTAAACGGTGTACGGATTCTCCGGAATACAAATTATAGAGGTGAAAGTATTCAGCCATGTCCGCAACAAATTATCAGTGAGCTAAATCCGCATATAGAAGTTTGTGTGCGATAAATTTAAGCAGGTCAGCTGTATGGTCCATATCGCATGCGACACGAAGATTTTCGGAAAGGGTTGGGGGACCAGATATACATCTCCGAAGGAGAACGCGTGGCTGCCACCAGCCTTTCATTCCGAAATCGGCGGCCGAGAAGACACCATCACTCTGGCGCCATGTACGCGTTCGAGAAGTCATTCCAGCAGATATGGCGCGAGTTGACGAAGAAGAGCTGGGCCTACAAGAGATCTACGGGACTCAGCAACGACCAAAGGTACCTGCCACCCGGTGGGAACGTCAAAGGAAAAGAAGGCGTCGACTACTATGTTGGAACGTTTATTTTAGCGTATTGAGATTGTTCACGACTACAAAACTCCAATTTACTGGTCAGGTGAAGCTAGTTTGCTGCGATACTGTCGGCGGCAAGGCTGGTTGGCCTTTGGGCAGCCCACGGCGACTGCTGGGACGGCTCTGACATCCACGGCAACGGATGCGACCGCCACAGTGACTGCTGCGACGGCCACAGCAACTGCTGCAACGCCCACGTCGACTGATGCGACTGCCGCGACGGCTACAGCGACTGCTGCGGCGGACCGGACGGCACTGACAGGCACGGCGACTGCTGCGACGGCCACGGCGACCTAGTCAGAGTACGGCAGGTCCTGACGCGCTTCCGACAAGCTGGATTCAAACTTAAACTGAAGAAGTGCCATTGGGGAAGGAGCCACGTGGCGTTCCTGGGGCACATTGTCACCCCTACTGGCATCCTACCTAGCCCCGAGAAGAAAAAACAGTCATGAATGTACAGAGGCCGCGAGACATCCACGACATTCGCTCCTTCCTAGGGCTGACCAGCTATTTCCGCCGAAAAATCCCGGGGTATGCGCTAATCTCCACGCCATTGGAACGGTTGAAGGCCAAGGATGCGCCCTTCCTCTGGACTGAGGACTGCGAGATCACCTTCAGACAGTTGAAGAGAGCACTCGTGAAGCATCCTATCCTGGTTTACCCGGACATGATGAAACGATTTAAGCTGTATGTCGACTCGTCAAGGTACGTGGTCGGGGCCTGCCTCATGCAAGAGGTCGAAGGTCGGAACCGCGTGGTAGCCTACGCGAGCAAACTGCTTACTGGGTCGAAAAAGAACTGGATTAGTAACCAAAATGGAATTTCGGAGATCGAGTGTTGGGGCATTGTGTGGGCGACGAGGAAATTCCGCTGTTACCTGGATAAGCGCGAATTTGATTTTTATACGGATCACCAGGCCCTCACGTGGGTTTTCAGTCCGGGGAACCGTTCTAGAAATGCAAAGGTAGCCCGCTGGGCCATGGAGCTCTCGAACCTGCAGTTCAAGGTGTTTCACAAACCCGGAACGACAATGGGACACGTCGATGGATTATCGAGGTCGCCCATGACGACCGTAAACGCACTAACCATGGCGGATTTACTGAATCCAGCCGAGGGGGGGCTTGCGACTCAGTCGGGGAGCCGTCAGACCCCGGAGTCGTGCCCTCTAGCCTCTCGAACGGCCCGGACCACGACCGAGACGCCCGCGAGGAGGTCCTGGACGAGAGTCCCCCACTAGCCGACGATGAAGTACCCGCCGACCAATCCGCGTCGAATGTGGATCTTTTTGGGCTCTACCTCGAGCAATTCAAGGCGGAACAACGCAAAATGTCGTGGGTCGTGGCTCTAATAGCCTTCATCGAAGATGGTGCCCTGCCCCTAGACCCCTATTTGCGAGTTCGAGTAATGAGAATGGCTCCTAAGTGTGGAGAATGGATTACTGATGCGACGAGTGAATCTACCCGAGAGAGTAGGACCCGCACGGACACTAACCGTTCCGGTGGTCCCTCTACCCTACGTCGAGACCGTTTTACACTTCTGCCATGCTGATTTACTCTTTTCTCACCTAGGCCTGACTAAGATCCTGGAAAAGGTCAAACGCCATGCCTACTGGCCGGGCTGGCACCGAGACGTCGAAGCATATTTACGAGATTGTGATAAGTGCGGCAGCGGGAAGGGCGCTCGCCCCTGACGCGCAGGGCGAATGCAGCGTATACCAGTTGCTAATTTGACGGGCCCATTTTCGCTCCTCGTAGTGGAAGCCATCGGACCCCTCCCCGAGACGAGTAGGGGGAATAAGTACATCCTGGTCTTTGTGGATTACTTTACCCGATGGGCCGAAGCGTTCGCTGTAGACCGATTAGACTCGAGTGCCGTCGCGCCTCCTGAGCGACAATGGATCGAACTTCACGTCCGACGTGGCCAAGTCGTTTTATCAGACTCTAGGTATCAAGAAGTTGTATGGTGCAGTCTATCACCCACAAACGCAAGGGCTCGTGGAACGGTTTAATGAGACGCTCATCGGTATGCTACGCATGCATGTGGGCGAGGCACAAGACGACTGGGATGTATATTTGCCTAGGGTCGTATTTGCCTACCGAACGGCCTACCACGAAGCCCTGGGAGATTCGCCGTTCTTCTCGCTATACGGTCGAGACCCTGTCCACCCCTTTGATGTCGCCTTCCTAAACTTAGGCTCCAGGTGGAAGAGCAACGAGGTTGCCCAGTATCGTCGGGAATTGTACTCGCCCCTCCGTTCCTCGCGCCACCTCGTGGAGCGCCAACTACTCAAGGCGCAAGACCGCCATGAGCAGCGCCTGGAAGGAAAGGTAGCAGTGCAATACGAAGTCGGCGACCTCGTGTGGGTTTACCAAGCTTTCAGAGCGCGTCGTGGCGAAGCCATGACGAAGTAGCTCGCATTTTCTTGGCACGGTCCTTACCGAGTGGTGGATCGAATGGGCGATAACGCCTACCGGGTTGATATCCCTACTCACCCCTGTAAGACCGCCACGATCAACGTGAACTGCCTTAAGAAGTATCGAGGGAAGTGGACTCGACCGTTCATGGACGAAGTACCTGAAGGAGTCGCAAATACGGCAGAGGGAGACAACAGCCCGTTAGAGGAGGCCGACCTGCCGAGATCCAGTTTTGCGGATCGGTTGACGGTTGGTTCCGACGACACCGTGATTGCCGGAACGGATGCCCCTCTTTTGAGTATAGTCGCGAAACGAAGTAAGAACCAGCTCGTGGAGTATCTGGTATTGACCACCTCCTATAAGATGTTTTGGCTATCGAGGGAGGCCCTCCTTCCCGGATACGCCTCGCTGATCGAGACTTTTGAAAAAGCCGAAAGGAAGAAAAAGGGGCTGCTGGAACTACGTCGGAGTAACCGGCTAGCTGACGCTAATGCCGAGGTTGATGACAAATATCTACTCCTAGTGTAGCCGGGTACAAGGATCCGCTTGCGTCGAAGGAACGACTGGACATGGAATTGGACGATCCAAGTGGGGAAAGATGCGTGTGATTCTCTCAAGTTTACTTTTGAGTGGAGTCTTCTGCTCAAGCAACAATGAAACTGCGACCGAACACAAGAACGGAACGGTTAGCAGAGGACTTCGAAAGAGTTCCCCAAATTGTAGATGAGACGGATTTCTCAAGTTTGTTTTTATATTGTGTGTGACCTTACTGCTGGGTTCCTAAGCGTAACCGTGACGAATGGAGAACAAAAAGGAGAGGCATGGAACCTCTCGAAGAGTGTCGGCCCGCGAGTCGACAAAAGAAATGTGAAAAGAGATCAGGGCTCGGCTGCCGCCGGCACTTGCGCACCGCCCCTGTCCGACGACTTCGACTCAATCGTGGCGGCCGGTGGCTTGTCTTCCGGGGTGCTCGAGCCTGAAGGACTCGGCAAAGGAGCTGTCTTCTTGCCTCCTCCGTCATCCCCGCTCTCGGCCTTGCTGCCACCTCCCGCGTTTCCGTCGCCGGATTTGCCGGAGCTGGTCTTGTCCCCGCCCGACTTCCCGCCACTGGACTTGCCACCGCCTTCGTCGAATTGGAAGCTTATTGCCCGCCTTTGTGCCCGTGACCGGAGTCGCGCCGCCACCTTCATCGCCCGACGCCTCCGAATCTTCGGTCAGACCCGTGTGCGACAGCTCCCCCTCGTCGCTATCATCGTCCGACGTCTTCGACATCTGAAGCGAAGGTGTAGGCGCCAGGGCAATGTACTCGCCATCGTCCTCGAAGTCGGAGTCGTCCTCGCCCTGCTCCAAAACTTCATCTCGTTGTACATGACCACCCTTTTCTTGGCGATCAGCAGGCGAACCACGTCTGCTTCAATGGGCCGGAGAGTCCGATCCGAAAGTAGGGTCTTCCACGACCACTGGAACGGTTGCCCACCCAGTAGTGAACCGGAGGAGGACGACTCGCGACGTCCAACTTGATTCGAGCCAAGGCCCGGTTCGAAAGGCGGAGGTGGAGCTTGCGGGTCGGATCGATGAGCTGGGTCTGCTCCAAGAGCTCGGGGATTGAAGCGTAGCCGTCCGCGTCGATCTCCTTCGGGTCGAGGGCTCGCGCGATCATTTGGTCGTAGCGCGGGCGATCCTTGGCGAAGAGCACGGCCAGGTCTTCCGGAATGGGCCTCGCTGCATCCTTGGCCCCCGGGGAATGCTTGACCGCCTTGCCGCCCATCCACATCAACTTGTCGTGGGACCCGTTTTCGAAGAGCTCCAGGAAGCCGTAGTAGTCGAACTCCTCGATGTTATTGCTCAAGAAGCGGTTCCGAGCCGTCGTGGCTTGAAGCTTGAGCTTGCGCCGCTTCTCGGAGTTCTTCGTCGGTGCATACAAAGCGCAGGCGAAGAACAGTGGGCGGTGACGCATCCAGGTCCTGTAGTACTTCAGGTGTAATTCTGGGTGCTTCTTGGGGTTGTACCAACACCGCTGACCCACCCACGCGTAGGCGATTCGAAACGGGACGAGGCCTCGACTGGTCGCAACCTGCACGATGGCCGCTAGGTCGAGCTTGACCTGGGCTGGGGTCGTCCCCGTCAAGTTGAAGCTGTAGATCACCTTCTTCGGCGCCTTGCGTTGCTTCTTAGGCGGGGCCTTAGACTTACCCATCGAACGTGGGGCTGGACGCTTGGAAGACGCGGGCGGCGACGCTGCGTCAGGGTTGAAGAGCACATGGAAGGAGCAACCCCCGCCTGCATCGCATCCGGCGGAGGCAGCAGCAAGACGGTCCCCGACAGAGTGGCCGACTCGTCTCCCTGCAGGATCACCACCGCGAGGTGGTCCAGCGACTCCAGCCCAATGGCGGCGTCGTTCTCTGCCACCCGGGCGCGAAAGTCCTTCCAGAAGTCGGCTTGGCCGGCTAAGACGGCATCCTCGTCGTTCCGGCTGCTGAGGAGGGCGGCCAGGTTCTCCGCCTCCTCGTCGAACTTGGTCTTCTTGGTCTTCCGGGGCATCGTGGCGTGGGGCGAAGGAAGACTGGCAGGGAAGTGGTCGATACGAGGCAAATTGCGGAATGAGCGGCTCGAAGGAACCGTTTTCGCGACGGGATGTTCCGAGACTTGCCGATGGATACCCTAGTTGGAACCCGACCGTCTGAGAAAAGGGTACAGGCATTTTCCGGACAAGCTCCAACGACGTTGAAGTTCGTCGCTCGTCCTACGAGCGACACCGGATGCTTCCTGCCTCTGCAAGTATGGATACTCCGGTGATTTGACTTAACGAGGGTTTCCTGAAAAGCTGAGGAACCCCCCGGTTGCGAGGAGCGGAGCGGCCTACGACACTGAATTCAGCTAGCGACGTACTCGAAGGTCGACGATTGGAACGGTTTGACTAACCCTTCGGACGAAGGGCCCGGCGAGATGTCAGTTTGGAACAAGACGCCTGCGTAACATGGTGGCGGTCTCGGACGTTTTGACGCTGCTGTTCTACTTCGTGGCCGCTTCCGTCTCGTCGGTTGGAGCGGCCTGCTACGAGTCTCGCTCTGAGTTGACCTGGTTGGCCGCGGGGGTCGTGATTTGGATGATCACAGAGCCCATACGCGGAAGCGGCTCTCGTCTCGTTTCCGAGGTTTCAGCGTTCGCTCTCAAGTGGGGCCTGTTGGCCAAGCTCTGCGTCCGTCGTTATTGCCGCTGCGTTCGCGTGCCGGCCGTCCAGGGTCAACCCCTCCGAGTCAAGTCCTGGAAAATGTTCGAAGCATTGCTGGCGACCCCGATGGATGTCCTGGAAGCACGGAAGGCCCGCGACGACGGATTGGACCGTCTTCTCTACAAGTGGGCTGAAGCTTTCTACGAGTATTGGTGTGTCTTCTTGGGCGACGCCACAGGCAACACGCACGTAATATATAAGATAGTAGAGTTATATTGACTTCTGTAGACTGACAATTCCGTATCACTAAGATTAAGTGAAGACTCTATTAATGGTATCAACAAAACAGTACATTAATTACCAATATATCAAATTATGGAGAAAAGGACGGTCGGCGGGATCGCCATATTATATAGATATTCACAGCCATCAGTATTTACAGCGATGTGAATGCGAGCTTGTGTTGCCCAAGCACCGTGGCATCATGATGGCCACTGTCTCTTCGCTATACATGACCTCGGTATGATCGCGGGCGCGGTCGTGGCAAGATCCCAGATACGCTACAGTACTGACCTCAAACCTTCTCTTGTTGAATTCTGCGATGGGGGAATGAGAGGCGCTTTTGATGAATTCGCAGTGTCCCAAGCTGGAACAGTTGCCGCCGTTTAGGCACGGTTGACCGTTCTGAGTCGAGAGCCGCCCCTGGGCACTCGTGGTCCAGAGCAACAGAGAAGGACGTCCGATAGAAGTGAAATTTGTCGGGTCGACAGCGGACTCGAGTTGTCTAGAAGTGGCCGTTTCATGCAATTCTGTACGAAATCTGTACAAAATGGCCGCGACAGATCCTACGGGAATCGACCCATTACCAGAAAATTCTTTTTAACAGGCGATCTCTGTAAGAAGGGAACTTTTTCACCCCTTCCACACCAAAATTAAGTATAAATGTAGCCATGTGTCAGAAATTTGGCTCGTAAGTTAAAATAGGTGGTTCTAACATCGTCACCCGAGCGTATCTATAAATCCGGTCGCGCGTGGCTATAAGCATTGGGGCCCCTCATTACAGATTATGGCACTCTATCTCTCGCAAAACGATTATTGCTGGAGCTACTGGGGCACGAATGTCCGGTCGCTCGCTAGTGAAATGTGGTACAAATATGAATGGGTAGTGGTACCATACTTTAATTAAGTCAAAACTGATACAACTGGATCCCTTGGGATGGTGATTGACATCCGCCCCGCAGAATTTGCTTCATATATTACAAATGAAGTTGCCAGTAGAGCTGACTTTTGATTGGCTTAAAACGTTTCAACACGAGCTTTTCAACGATATACTGCAATGCGATAGGGTCAAAACAGCGGATTTAAACGGACCAGCTGAAAATTCCCGACCGACCGACTTTCCACCTTTTTACGCCCCCTTCTTAGCGGGATCTCCTGTTAAAGGTCCTACGTAGGAGTACAGACAACGACGGTGAAATCCGCCTCGGGTTTTTATTGACCAATAATGCTGAGTCAGTCACAAAGCCAACTATTTAACTATTTGAAAAGCACAAAATCAATTCAATTTGCAGCCGATATTACACGTCAATAGTTGGATACATTGGGATAGCTTTCTGAAAGCTCTTCACAATGACATCTTCCGACAGTTCTTCCCACGCCTCAATCGTTCGAATAATGGTCGCGAGGCGCTTCTCCGCCGCCTGGTTAGTCGTCTGTCGGTCGCGCACTGATTGTTGCTCGTCTGTTGCTACGTTTGAGCGAGGGGTCACTTCAAGCATCCAGGTCCATGTCGATCTCGCACGATTTCAGGCAAATGCATTCTTCGTAGCACAAACACGCGTCTCCGTAGCATACACACTCGTCCCAACATACGCACTCTTCCCAGCACACACAAAGCTCCACAAGCCCGCACTTGCGGCACACACTCTCGTCTTTTACCGCCGTGGGCTGGCTATCTTCTTCTGGTACGCTGATGTCTGCGAGCCACTTTGCGGTGATCTTCTTCTTCAAGGGGCCCATCATCCCTACATCCAGGGGCTGGCAGATTGCGGTACTATTGGCAGGTAGCTGACATACAAGTGCACATGTTGTCTCTGCAACAACATTGATGCCCTCCTCAGATACGAGGGCATCGAAGTTGTCAAGCAGGAGAACGGACGGCGCGTCCACTTCGCACCGGAACAGCTCACGCAAGTAGAATGACCACACAGTAGAATTCATCCATCCATTTTCTTGTACTGTGTACAAATGCCCTCAGGGTACGTTGGTATTTTTTTCCCGACAGGTCCTCCTGGCATCGCACGTAAAATAAAAAGAATCGGAAGTTTTTTCCTTGACACATATATTATAGTTATAAACGTGCAAGCGGTAAAACGATAAATAATAACGAACCATCAGATCGAGCAGTAATAACCGCTGTCATTCTCCCAGAATGTTTTTGTGTGCGCTTGTCTTTCGCCGAACCTTTCCGTCCTTTCAACGCCCAAATTTTGTGAGGTGGCATATCGTAATACACTGCTGTCTCGTCGACGTTGTAAATTCCATTTGGCGGAAACGCTCCATATTCACTCCAGAACTGCACATCAAATTGCCAGTGAGTTTCACGCATGTCCGCTTCGTTCTTTTTGGCGTATTGGGGCTTTTGTACTGTAAAACTATGACTAAAATTGTATATGTGAGCAATAATAATGTGAAAAGATTAAAGAGCAAGTTACCGAGCTGCAAGGCGCTGAAGCAGCCTCATCAAGGCAGAAAGCCCACTCTCCGGGCTCTTCTTGTTCGTTAGAAACTGTCGCAGCCACCGGGGCTACACCCTTTTCAACCATCAAACCTGTACACAAATACTATAAACTCATTAATATCAGTTAGCAACACGAAATAGTTTGCGTATTCGATGGATTGAAAGCATACCTCTTCTTCCCGCCGGCCGTCCTTCATGAACGTCACCATGTCGTGAGCAAAAGGCATGATTGATTTAGCGCGTTGCCCTTTGAGCGTCTTGCTAGTTTGTGCTCCGGAAAACTCATCGATGTTCTCCTTGTTGTCGAGCCAGTCGCGTAGTGTACGGCGCGGAACTCCCAGCTTCTCTGATGCGGCCTTGCAGTTACCTATGGCCTCAGCCGTTGCTATAGCCTCCTGCTTCGTCATAATTGAGTACGAACGTTGCGGGCCCATTTCCAAAATGACTTGTGGTCTTTGAGCGATTCTAGAGCAGGTCGTACGACCCAATCAACACACTAACTTTTCATTGGCTAAAACTATTTATCTTGGTTTCTGAACTTCAACTGGTTATGGCGTGTTTTCATAGTGTGACGGATTTCACCGTCGTTGTGTGTACGTAAGACATCCTAAAAGACAGTCTGATGGTCATTTAATCTTTTGTCTCCAGGTTAAAAGCGTACGGGTAGCATGGGCACAATCCTACCCGTACGCGCGAGCTCTCATAGTTTTATATAAATATTTGTATAGAATTGCGTATGGTCGTTTTCTCTAATCCTGAATCCATATTCATTGCTTCGTTTTTGTCCGCCATACTTTCTACGAGGTATTCGTAGGAATTTTTGATACCCTCGTTTGACTCGAGAACTTATCGCATTGACCGATGTCGATACCATTAAGAATCCCCAGACATTCAGCTTTCTTATCCACTAGTGCACTGGTCGATTGCATCATTGTAGCTTTCAGAACTTTATTCTGAAGAAATCTACCAGACCACCTGACTTCAGCTTTCATTTTCTCCACGATAACCCCCGGGCGATGCAGAAAAACAAAATATAGATTATGTAGGATCCCCTCTTTATCATACTACTCTTGGATTTATGTCTGCACCTCTGCAGCCTTCAAATTTTATTTTTAAAGTTGAGCCTACCCGTACAGGCACGAGACTCCTTATCCTACCCCTGGAGACAAAAGGTTAAACTTAGCATGCCCCAGCTCCTTTATAGGAGTAAATGGCCGGCAAAAAAAACATTCGGGCCTTAATTGGTGAAAGGTACCCTTTAGACCAAAGGTGAGCTCATACGTAGGACTTTGACATCAGTCAGACACAATGGTGAATCCTAGCCATCTGCATCACAAATCCTACCCAGAGTCCTAACCCGTCCTGCTTAGGACCTACCCTTTGCAGTCCGGTTGACCATTTGTTTGGAAAGGCACAATATAATAATAGCAGGATGGCAGTATATCGATGTGGATCATATCGGATTTCAGGCGCATTGCGGTGGGCAGCCGGTTGCAACATTATACTCCGCTCGGTCGGCTCAGCTTACCCAGCTCATTTCAATGCTCGTGTGAAACTTCCCGGATTTAATCCACTCAATCTCGACACCAAATGATATGAGACTGTGTCCCGAGCTGGAACGGTGGCCGTCGTCTGGGCACGGTTGACCGGTCCGAGTCAGGTGCCGCCGCGGTATATTCGAGGTCTGGAAGGACTGAGGATGACGAGTTTTGTTATGGAGCGTTCTAAGACGGTAGCTGCGTCGTACATCGCGGACGGATGTCGCTATGGACTCTTTGGTGGACAATTGGCTATTATCAGTGAGGTGATGGCAGGAATTGGAGATCCCCGATGACCCGCTGACGTGCGCGAAGATTGGACCACTGTGGACAATTGGGATTTGTAGACCTTCGTTTAGAGTGATCTCAGTTGTGAATCTGCCTAAAAGGACCAACACTGGTCAAGGAGTAAGAAACTTTACAATTACTTTTTGTATTCTTTTCTAGCTTCTAGTCTAGTGTAAGTAGCCCAGTAGCCTTAACCCCTCTAGCCCCGCGATTTTGGGCAAAAGTTATCCTGTATTCTACAGGATAAGGAAATTACTTGGCTTAAGTATTGCGGAGTTTTTGCAAGGATTGTGAAAATCACAATCATTTCTTGTTATCTACAGTGTGCTGTACAGGGTACCATTAGCAGGTGTCAGGTGCTACCCTGTATTCTCCGAATCAGAATTATAGGTCTATAGATAAAAATGTCAAAATTCAACAAATACCTTCACTCACAACAATCTGCATTCATTCGGGATTATTGGCTACATCACTGGGGCCACGGCTAGCACTCTGCGAGCTTCGTGCTCTACGTGACCTGACACTTGAGCTTGAGCTGCTGTCGCTATCACTGGAGTTGCCTCCACCATCGCTGGCTCGCTGCACGTGACGTCCCAATGGTGTACGAAGCCTGATCGCCTTGAGTCCTGGAGGAATGTTGTCACCACTGCGCCAAAGGTCGTGCCAAATATGGCTGCAGGTCGCAGAGTTTGTCGCCACGCTTGGGTCGTGCTGACGAACCTTTTGGCAGAGGTAAACCTTTCCTTTGGCACATGCAGCGTCGCCCGTCACTCCCTTTGACCTCGCCTTGGTACACTCAACGCAGTAGAAGGTCGTCTCCCACGGAATCTTCCCCGGCCGAAGCAGTGAGCACACCTTACTGGCGGCGCTTCCTCGTCTCTTTCCCGTTCTTCCCTCGCGCGACACGGTAGGTATCCACTTGCTTGGTCGCGTGACGACCTGGTAGCGTGTATCGTGGTGTTGGCGACGGTGGTACCGGTGTGTTGACCAGCGCTTGCACATACTAGTCGCCTTCAAAATCCGCGGCCCCCACTCCCAGCAGCGCTGTCTGCATAAACCGCATGGGCTCTGCATGCGTCGGCGCAGCTTTCCTGGGCGCCCGTTCGGCTTGGACACGCCGGTAAATGATGTACGCGTTGATCAACGCCATGTCAATCAGCCCAAGAAAAATGGTAAGCTAAGACTTCCTCATTTTCATGGCGCCACGCTACCAGCCGGAGATCGACTGGTTAGTCCGTTCGGTTCGTCGGCTACGACGTCAGTGAGGTGTTCACTCACCTACTCATCGCCCCGTCGCGCCACGTCACAGTCGTGGATCGGACATCCACGACACAGCCCCCACAACAGAAGAGCGATGGCCCTCGCTGTGTGGAGTGCGCGGCCTCCGTCATTGGTCCATTCAGCAACACGCCCTCGCGCGCTCGCTAGGGCGCGAAGAAGAACACGGTCGAGAAGTGGTTCCCGTGCGAGAAGAATGTGGTCGAGCAGCGGCTCCCGCACGTGAAGAACGCGGTCGAGCAGCGGCTCCCGTTCGCTGATGATTCCGTCGCGCAGCAAGACCTGCGCGACACCGGAATGGTCGAGACCGAGAACCCATGCCTAGACGAGGGTGAAGTGTCATCCAGAGAATCCTCATCCAGCGAGACTTCGGGCTCGAGCAGTGGATCAAGGCGACTGATGAAGTCCAAGCGCAACCGATCCGGACCCGCCGCCTGCGACGGAGGTCTACCGCAGCTAATCAGGCTCCATCGAGCGAGATCCTCAACGACGTCGAGTATTCGGAGGGATCTCCGAACCAGGTTCGCGCGGTCGAGGTGGCGAATCCTCCTTCCGACGCGACGACCATCACGCGGCTTCCAGGCCTCTCCTGGAAGCATTTCCTGCGCGGCCGGTGAGATCGAACACGCCTGTTTTCTTACCGGCCCCGACGAACCCACAGTGTTCGCCAACGTAGCCAGCGACGATGCCTCGTCGTCGCGACCAAAGGCGGCTGAGCCGAAGTCCGTTTGCGAGGCACGATTCGCCGCGCAGTCTTGGTCAGCCCTCCAAGACTCGAACAGTCCCGGCTACTCGCTTGCACGCGAGTTCGAGGACATCTTCCCCAAGAAGATTCCGGCGGAGCTTCCTGCTGAGCGAGGTGTCGAAGTACTGCGTGACGCGGCAGTGGCCACTGCCGCGGGATCAGGTCCAAGCCATCGAAGACTTCTTCGAAGGCCGCCGCAAGGCTGGCCACGTGCGAGAGAGTATCTCGCCGCACTCGAGTCCGACGTTCTGCGTGAAGAAGGCGACTGGCGGGTGGCGCATCGCCCACGCCTTCAACAAGTTGAACGACGCCACCATTCCCGCACAAACGCCCATTTCCCGGAAGGACATGGTCCTCAACACCATGTCTGGCAGCGTCATCTACAGCGCGGTCGATCTGACAGAAGGCTTCTATCAGATCCTGATGAGAGAGAGCGACATTCCTCTCACGGCCGTCAGCACCCCCAGTGGCATGCTCTGGGAGTGGCCCGTAATGCCGCAGGGTTTGAAGAATGCGCCGGTCGCCTTCAACAGGATGGTATCTCATGTGCCGCGCTGAGGACGGACTCAGCGCCGTCGACGTACACATCCGGCATCTGCCGTTTTCGAGAAGATGCGCGAGAACAAGCTGTACGCAAACGTCAAGAAATGTGTATTCTGTGCGCCGGAAATTCCGGTGTTAGGTTGCTACGTTAGCAAGACCGACGTTCGCGCCGACACTGAGAAGATCTCGTCGATCTGTTCGTGGCCGACGCCCAGGAACCAGACGGAGCTGCGCCAGTGGCTGGACCTCGCGAATTACCTTCACAAGTACACGAAGGATTACGCGGGCCTGATCCAGCCGATGTCATCCTTGTTGAAGAAGGACGTGGCGTGGAATTGGCGCCCTAAACATCAGGACGTATGGACAAGCGACTTCGCCATCGGATGCGCCCTCATGCAGTTTGATGCTGAGGGCTGTGAGCGCGTCGTGAGTTATCAGTCACGACAGATGAAACCGGCGGAGAAGAACTACCCTGTCCATGTCAAGGAGCTCCTCGCAATGCGCTACGCTCTGTTTAAATCAGAGTGTACCTCCTCGGCGAGCAGACGTTTTGCAGTCTACACGGATCATGCCTCGCTACGAACGGCGATGAAGAGCCCGCATCTCTCAACGCATGGCGCGGTGGCTCTCGTTCTTTGCCGAGTACAACTTCGTCGCGCACTACAAGCCGGGCAAGAATAACATTCTTGCCGATGCCCTCTCCAGGCGTCCCGATTACGATCCTCGGTGGCTGATGCGTCATCAGGACATTCCTGACGACGATGACGATGATGACGATGATGACGACTGCGCGACTTGCGTGACGCTGGGCATCAACGCCACAGTGTCAAGCCCCGTTCTGCCGCTGCGTCAGCAAATTGCTGAAGCGTACGAAGAGGACGCCTTCTATTCGGTATCTGCGTAATCCGACGGCAGATACGCTCGCCAAGTTGACGCGCCCAGCACGTGATGCGATCAAGCGTTATGACCTCGACGGCGATCTCCTGACGTACACCATTGACACATTCGACACGCCGGTGTCTTCATCCCCGCGGATGGCGACCTTCGTGCTCGTCTGGTGCACGAGTACCACGATGCACCCGCCGGTGGTCATCTCAGGCGCGAGAAGACGTTCGCAGCACTCTCGCGTGACTTCTTCTGGCCGAGCATGTACAAGTGCATACGGAAATGGGTCCACTCCTGCGAGATCTGCCAGCGTGTGAAGCCTGCAGTGTCCAAGCAGGCTCCGCTTCGTCCGCTGCCCATCGCCACGAGCGCGTGGCGGTCCGCCAGCATGGACTTCATCTTCGTCCTTCCACATGACGCTGAAGGCCGCACCGGCGTCCTCGTCTTCGTGGATCGCTTCAGCAAGATGGTCCATCTTGCTCCAGTCGCGGCGGAAGTGACGGCTGACGAGTCGGCCGAGCTGTTTCACGACCTGGTGTTCGCCACCACGGCCTGCCGGAGTCCATTGTATCAGATCGTGATCCCCGCGTCACATCCGCGTTTTTTACGCGGCTGTTTGCGCGGCTGGGCACCCGCTTGCTTATGTCAACGGCGGCCCATCCAGAGACGGATGGGCAAACGGAGCGCGTCAATCGCGTCCTCTAGGACGTATTGTGTAGCTACGCGACGTCTTTCGCCTCCTGGAGTTCCTTCCTGCCGATGGCCGAGTTTGCGCTGAACAACTCGACCCACACGTCGACGGGTCTGACGCCGTTCATCGTGAACGACGCGCGGCATCCGCGCGCTCCAGCCCTGCTGGTCGTCCGAAGTTCAAATGCAGCAGCGGTCTCCACTCTTGGTCGGGGGGGGGGGAATGGCACCGACATCGAAGTCGGCGCAGGATTGAGCGAACCTCTGCTGCCCCAGTCGGTAAAGTCGAACACAGGAGACGCTACACTCGAGGGCCACGCCCTTTACGGCGTGGCATACGAGGACTTTATCGCAGTTGACGTGGCTTCGCCCGCCACATCCGCCGTCGCCAACTTCGCCCCGGCAGCAACCCCGCGGCCGATCGACCGTGCAGCAGTGTCCGAGTTCCTTCTACACCGCCAAGCCGTCACGCGGTTTGTGCCAGACGCGCTCCAAGCTGCTGTGGATCGACAGAAGGCGAACGCATATCGACGGGGTTGGAAGAACATGTCGTCCTCCCGGCGAGGCGAACGAGTACTTCTATCTACGGAAGGCATTCAAGGTACTGCAGTGACGAACTTGGGTGCAAACAGACTCGCGCTACGTTTTATTGGGCCGTTCAAAATTTATCGGTGATGCCTACACGCTAGACATTCCAACCGCCATGCGACCGCACCCGACGTTTTACGTCGGGTGCCTCAAGCCCTACGTTCCTGCGACGATTCCTGAGCCGGAGGCTGAGTCTCCGCAGCCGGCGCGTAGTCGGAGCCGCCACGCTGCCGACGCTGACACCGAGTCGACCAGAGCCCTTGCTCCTGGCGCGAGTGCGTCGCCGAGCGTGGCCCGCCGCACACGACAAACTCCAAGTGACGGAGCCTCTCCATCATGTCGCGACACCCCTGCTCCGATCGAGTCGCAGCAGTCTCTGCCGCCGCAGCACGCGCGCGCGCAGACTCAGCGAGGTTCTGAGCCTCCATTGCGTCGTCCCTCGCCTGGTCAGTCTCCTGCACCATCAGTCAGTATTGCTGAGGCGTTAGGCGCTCCGAGGCGTGGACCCGCTCAGAGTCAAGCGGCGCTGCAGCAAACTCGTACCAGCGCGATAGGCCCCCGCCGCTTGTGGATGCATCGGGGGCGCGGCGATACGTCGTGGAGCGCTTGGTTGATCACGATACTCGTGCCAACCGCGAGAGTCCCCCTCGCGGTTCGGCTGGTACTGCGAATACGAGCACCACTCGACGGCAGGCCCCCGAGAAGCACTATCGGGTGCGCTGGCTTGGACACTCGCCGGCACAGGATACTTCTTGAAGACGTCCCCGATCTCGTGAGCGACGACGAGGCCTCGCTCGCGCATCTCACGACGTCCGCCGCCACGACTTGCTGCAAATTCAAGATCTCTGCGGCCCCGAGCCAGCGACGCTCATCTTTGCTCAGCGCCCAGCTCATCAACTGGCGCTCCCCCTCTTTGCGCGTCGGCCTCGGACGATCTTGGCACCTGGTGCAGCCTTCGACCAGGTGCACGTAGCACATACGCCACTCGCGCTGCACACGCGCGTACGAATGTCCCCAATAGAGCGTGTGCTGCACGCGGCTTCACGGTCTTCGACCCACGACGTGAAAGACAGGCCTTCACGCCCAGCGGCGTTCCAGCGGTGGATGAAGGCGCACCACGAGCGCTGCAGCGCGTCGTGCGTGTAGGCGTTGTTCGTCTTCTTCCCCCGGATCAGCCGATAGCGCGTGAAGTACTACTTCATGACGTCGAGGCACTCGGGCTCCTCAGCGCCATCGAGGCTGTAGAGGTCCCAAGACTTGAGGTCTCGCTCCATGACGTGGTATGCCGAAGGTCCGGCGCTGCTGCCGCCGGACTCGCTTGTCGACGACGTGATGGTTTGCAGAATGAGCACGCAGCACCTCCGCTGCGTGCGCCCGTTGTCCAGTTAGCCGCTGCAATCACTGTCCCACTTGCGACAGCACTCACTGTGGGTGAGTGCAGCTTTGAGAGGGGGGTGATGTAACGGGCTGGTTACAGTTACGTAAATAGGTAGGCAGAGTAACATAAGTAGGTAGGAGCCTCATGGCTACATGCACAAAAGTAGGTACAGGCACACGGCTAGCGTGTGCACTGTTGTCATTACCTGATTGGGTGAAAATGAAGAGCCAGACCCATTTCAGCCAATCAGGCATCGACTTAGATTTGAGTGGTTCACAAAGAGGACGGGAGCCCCCGCTCCGGTTCCATAAATAAACAGAGTTAAATTTTCCCCAAACCTGACACTTGGTTCTATTGCGAGCTTCCTCTTACATATATTGTGTACACTAGTGATAGTACCATCACGGTACTTCTTACCCCGTTATATTCACCGCGTGAGAGACCATCGTAGACAAATTGTAGTCATTATTTGGAGCTCTCGGCTGGCCTTGAGTCGCCAACCGGGAAGGAGTCTGAGGGGAGAGGCTAGTTTGCTTCGACAAAAAGGGGGCTGTAGGTCCCTAACTTGGCTTGCCAAACGGGGCAGCAGTCACACTCCCTCCATAAGGCATCAGCCCCCTTCAATGGGGGTTCCCGTAAGACAGCGTCTTGTACCGAGGAGGGCTGAACGCGGCCTGCTTGGTTGGCGTCCCCTGTTCATCCTAATCAGGGTACCTGGCCGCTTGCCTTGGGTCCCTCTGAGCGCTCCAACTCCAGCCGAAGGCGGGCCTGTCAGTCCGGCGGGTTTCGGGCCCCGTACAGTGAGGAATGAACCCGCTAGGGCTACGCTTCGTAGAGGAAGGTTCGTCCAGCGCGCCGTAGAACTCCCCTTGGTCTTCCTCCGCTTTCGTCAAAGGTTCAAGGGCGTAACCTCTAGGGGGTTGGCGAGAAGGTTGAGAACGCAGCCGTTCTCATTGTCGGCTGGTCGGGACCCCATTCTCCTCTTTCACCCCCCCTGCTCCGCCTTGACTTAAGACACTTGAGCAACTTGAGCTGGTGGTTCGGTCTTGACGGGCGGCTTCTCCTCGAGGTCTTCGTACTCGTCCTCCTCTTCGTCTCCTTGCAGCTCCTGCCTGACCTTCGCCACGGACGCTCCTCGGGTGGCAGCGTCCGCAGCTCGTTCCCACCACTCGAGGCTAACCAAACCAGCCCTAGCTGTATCAGGGAAACGCTCCTCGACCTCCAGGTCACCAGGACTAAGTAACCAGGACTAAGTACAGACAACCTCTTCGGCCAAAACCTCGTTGAGTCATTGACTTCAGTGAAGCTACGTATCGCTTCCGACTGTCGGTTCGTCATCTCCCAGGGTCCACCAATGTCGTTGCCGACGCTTGGTCTCGCTGTTCCAGTCCTACTTACTTTCGTACATGTATTGTCGTGTTCACAGATCCCAATTCCGCCAGCCGCCAGGAAGCTCTACAAAGCATTCTCCACCATCTACAATCCCAAGCACTCGCCGCCGGGAGACACTGAAAGTATGCGGCGACGTCGGAATCATCCTGATACCTTTCCACCAGCGCCGGCGGCTCATCTCCGTAGGGCCTGGTGCGCGCTCCTTCTTCTTCTCGGTCACCTCGCGACGATTTCATCTTCTCTCTTGTTATCTCCAAACTATTCTTTGTCCTTCTAGACTACAGAGAGCTCTGCTCGCAACCTCCTAACCGTTCTTTCCGCTTCTCCAGTGCGATATCGACTCGTAAGTGGGCCCTGGACCATTCCTCAAACAGTTCCTTGTTCTCCAGGGGCTACGACGGACTGTGCTCGCACCCTTACAACCGTTCTCGCCGCTTCTCCAGCGCGAGGTCGACTCTTGCACGCCCTCTTTAAACAGTTCCTTGCTCTCCTCGGGCTACGACTGGCTCTATTCGCGCCCTTCTTGACCGTTCTCACCGCTTCTCCAGTGCGATTCAAACTCGTGTGCGGATCCTGGATCCCCTTGACACACTCCTTAACACGGCCTCTAAGCTCTCAGCACACTTCGCTCCACAACGACGACTTTACCCTGCGTCTCCCCCACGTGTCGCGGGTCGTTCTCTTTGGACCAGTTTCGGGGCCGGTCGCCGGAGTGTTATTAGTGCTAGAAAAGGGCTTACCCTGTATTATACAGGATAATAAATCAGACAAATCACCCCCACACTTTAATCAAATGAAATTATACAAATATTAAGTGAGCCGAATAGATCGCAGGATAAACAAGGCTGTTGCTATGCTCGGGGGGTATTATTCGTGGCTCAGGTTTCTTGAGATTTAGGAAAGTTGCGCGCGCCCAGCGTTCGCGCCATTTGCGAATCGGACGGACAGATAGCAAGAACAAGAAGACATGAGATGGGGAAACGCAAGCACATCAAGCCACTCGCCTGGTCCAGGCTCTCGACAAAACTCAATAAGCTTGGGTGGCGGTTTGAGCGCCCGAAGGGTCTCGCTAGCGAAAATCGCTTCTACACACCGACCGGATGGAAGAAACGACCGAATGCAACACACCTAGTCGATTATTTCGACGGAGTAGACGAAGTCTGGAAGCACTTACCAGCTCAAGGTACGCGGCAGTTTGTATTAGTAGCTCTATTGGTTTGCTAACGCTACGCCAGTTCTGTACGATGAGGTCCCTCCTACCAAACGCCAAGCAGCTGAAGCCTCTGAACACAACAGGCCAACGCCCGCGGGGACGACGGCGGCGACGGCAGTGGTGTCCGAGTCGGCGGTTGAAGCTCCCTCGGCAGTGCCGTCCGCGCCTCGACCTGCAGAACCGAGCTCGAGATCTCCCGCCACGTCGCCTGCCAAGGCACCGGCGAAGACGCCCGCCAAGTCCCCGGCGAAGAGACCGGTTAAGTCGACCGCCAAAGCGCCTACCAAGTCACCAGCAGCGATGACCCCAAGGAAGCGCGCGCGGAAAGCAACTCCGTCAACACCAGTCATCTCTTCGCCACAGGACCCTACACGTGTTCAACCTCCTCGAAATGCGCGTAGACCAGCTGAAAGCGTCGACATCTCTGCCGGCGACGATCAAATGGACTCGGGTGATGACGATGACTACAGGGTGGAAGAGGACGATGGGGAATCTGATGTCGAAGGTACAAGTGAGAGCTTCGCAAGCGAGGACGAAGCGACAAGTGACGAATAAGATGCCGTGGATCTATCTGCAGGGACCTCGTTCGACAAGATGACGAAGGACCAGTTCAGTGAGCACGCCAAGACTGGCTGGACGACGTACTTCAAACAAGACAGCAAGTGCCGACCTGTATTCTACATGATATCTGTCCGCGTTATCATGTACGAGACACTAACCCAATTTGTTGACTCGCTGTTGTGGGTACTTCTTTACAACTACCTGCTGCCGAGCTGACACATGCGTCTGCTGCGCGACGGAGCTGGCGAACGCTCTGGGGAACAGTGTAGAGGGGCTGTTTTTCATGTTCTTGCCTAAGTCGATGAGGCTATCCATTGCAATCGAGTCGAACCGTTACCAGCTACAGTGCCGTACGTAGGCGGCAGACGAGATCATGGCTCCCCAACGACGCATCAAGGCGAGGTGCCCAGAGTATAATATGAAGACGTTGCAGCAAGTGCAGGAGGAGCAGAAAGCCTTCAAGTCCATACAAGCGCACGAGCTCATCACTTTTATCGGCCTTTTGTGCGCTCGGACGCTATGCCCTTTCCGAGAGAAGATGGCTAAGCACTGGGCAGTGGATGCGCAAGGTGCGGTCCCCAAAGTGACCTGTGGACGCTACATGGCAAGACGGCGTTTCGAGGAGATTGTAAGATTTCTACACTTTAGCGACAACCACGGCCCCGATGCACGCAAGTACAAGACGTGAAAAAAAAACCAATCGCGGACACGATCAACACTACCTTCAAGCGTCATCGCTGGGGCCACCGACGGCGTGCCTTCACTCATCTCGAACTTGGTAATTGGAAGGACTACGAAGTCCTACCAGGTGTAACGGGTAAGAAGTCCCGTCACTAGCGTACACTATAGATGCAAGAGGAAGCTCGCAATTGCAGAACCAAGTGTCAGGTTTGGGGAAAAATTAACTCACGCTAGCCGTGTGCCTGTACCTACTTTTGTGCATGTAGCCATGAGACTCCTACCTACTTATGTAACTCTGCCTACCTAACGTACTGTCGCGAACCGTTCCCTAGGGGGGACCGTTCCGTGCGGTGTATGGGAGTTGAGACCAGAGGCTAGTAGGCAAACCAAGATGTACTCTAACAAGCTACCTGAAGAATAAAGGAACTTGTTAAGTATAGGGTAAATTCACGACTAACCAACCTTTCTTCATGTCCTCCTAGTTTCCTTGGTCTCTCGCGCCACGCTCCCGCGCCCTCTTGATGGCCCGAGTCGCACGCCACGCTTGTCGACCGCTCCGCGCATCCGCTTTCACCCCTCCCGGCGCCCGACCCACGCCCGCTTGTCCTCCCTTGCTTTCTTGAGTCCTGTCGTCCGTCCTTGGTCTGTGGGCGCCACCAGATCCGCCCTGCACGCGCGATCAGGAAATGGCAACTCTTCGCCGCCAATAGGATTCCACCAGCTACGGCGGAGGCCGTCCCATACAGGGACGAAGTCAAATCAGATGTCCGTTCTCACGCCTCGTTGCCCCATACGGGGTTTAGCTTCAAACAGCTGTTCTCCGGGCGATCTCGAGCGAGGACGGATACCGCTGGAACGGTACGGACCGTTCTCACTCGGGACATCCTCCCCGACGACACCTCGACGTCCTCGCCGAGTCTCCTCCTTCGCATTCTCGGCCTTGGCAAACTCCGCAGCGCGGACGCTCTCCCATCGCGCACGCTGCAGGGCTCTCGACTCTCTCAGAGCACGACGGTCAGCGTTCGCAGCTCGCACGGCGTCCCCGTCCATACACTAGAAGGCGTCCGCGAGTCGCTCGGCTTGCTCTTGCTCCTCCATAGCTAGCTGCCACTCTCGGTAGCGTTCGCTGACCCTGTCCAGCGGCGAGGGCTCGTGAGTTTCAAATAGGTGCCACAGGCGGCTAGCACAGCCGACCAACACCACGCCCACGCTCGCGTCCACCACCGCTCTGTTCAAAGCGACGCCCTCCGCGATCACTAGTCCTTCTTCGCCACAGAACAGGAAATTCACCACACTTAGGACGCCTAGAACGCCCAACCACCCTTGGCAAATGCCTTCCACGGTTTCATACACGAACAGCACGCAGACGCTCAGAGCGTACAAGCTCACCGTGAGCACCGCCCAAACCGTCCAGATAAGGATCCCAGCACGGTCAGCCGTTCTTGCCGACTCGACGTGTAGGCCTTCCCAGTAGTGGGCTGATGCCCAGCATGTCGCTTCCAGGGTGTCGGGCAGGAATACGCACCACCACGCATCTTGAGTGTCCAACCATTTGTAGAGTAGCCGTCCAAGGCCGTCGAGGTGTTCCTTCCGGGCGACCAGCACCACCATAGGCGTTCCAATCAACGCTTCGGCCGACTTGTGCCAGCGAGAGTACCACGGTTGCTCCAACATCTCCGGCTTGCGGACGTACTTGCGGTAACGGTGTAGACACGCCTTGGTGATCTCCGTCCACTTGTAGACGAACGAGCTCGTAGTTAGCAACAGTCGCCCAATCAACCCACGGAGTGGGGCGGTGACTGTCCACACGGTAGCGAACACCGTGAGCACCAGCCACCAATGCCAGTGAGCAAGAGCGAACGCCCAACCAGTCGCCACGACAGAGATCGAGCCTTCCAGGCTCCACATAAGAACATCAACCACCGTCTCCATGACGGGCACCGTTCGAAAACAGAAATGAGCCGACTTCACCGAAAGCCAACGGCGTTCTAGTCCTTCATTGTCAGGGACGCACAGCACTTCAACCGCCCAGGTTGAGGAAGACCGTAGACATCACCGATCGCTTCCACTCGCGGTCTCTTGCGTCCAGGTACATCAATTTCCCGAGTAGAGAGAGAGAAATAGAACCACTTTGGAACGGTTTACCGTTCCGAGGGAACCGATCCGTACGACAGATGGGGACTGACTGACCACACTTCAAGGTCATTCCCCATCAACGGCAACATCTCACTCACCGTCGCCATTTTCTTCGCATTTGTCAATTCACCGCTCCGGACGCACCCCGCCGCCGCAGTGCACGCCTTCCAGCCATGGTCAAGCCCCGCACTCGCTCTACGACGGCCTCTACCGCCACCACGATCGCCAAGGAGCTGCGCGCTCGCCTCGACGCGGATGACGACGACGAGCACGCCACCCTCAGAGCTCAAGTCGCGCTCTGGAACCGCATTCGCCCCATCCTCGCAGCCAACGACGCGTCTGTGGGGCTCGAGGCCCTCGACACGCTGGTCGTGTCCGTGCTCGCGGAGGACGACGTGTTGCTGCCTCTCCTGGACCACACCGTCGTGGTTGTTCCGCATCCCGATGTGTCGGTGCGCGGCGAAGTCCCCGCGCACCCTCTCTTCTCGTTCGTCGCCTCCCCGTATAATGGGAAACGCCCCAGCGCTCGTAGCAGTTCCAAGGCTGCGGGTCCGGCTAAGAAGAAGCAGCGGCAGTTGCGACGGGCTCCCTCCATCCTGCAGAACCTGTCTACCCACGTCTCGGCGAAGCTCCGTTCCGACCCCGAGCAGTTGGATCAAGCGGCCGCTGACCTGGGAACGGTCGTCGTTCGCTTGGCGTACCGTTGGTGCGGCCAGCGTGCCTGGTACGACCCAGTAGCGTACCGTGACCTCTGCCTGGCGCACTACCGACTCGTGATGCAGTTCCGTTCCGTATTCCTGGACTGTGCGCTCTACGCGCCCACGACTAAGGCGAACGAACGTCGAAAGCAGAAGCTGAACGCCATCGTGGCGCGGTTCCAGTTCCTGAGTCGGAACGTCGAGCTCTTCGGCTACTACGGCTTCCTTCGCTTGATCGAGAAGGGAGCCCACGACAACTTGATGTGGCTCGGAGGAAAAGCAGCCAAGCACTCGGCCAGCGCCAAGGCGGCCAAGGCGGACCACGACGAGGACGACGTCCCCGCCCAAGAGGATCTGGCAACCGTTCTCCGCACCAACCCAAGCCGTTACAAGGTGATCATCGGGCGTATCCTGGACCCCAGCCGAGTCGACGAGGACGGTTATGCGTCCATCCCGTAGCTTCTCAAGCAAACGCACGCTCTTGACCCCACGCGCCCGGAACGCCTGCGCCTGACGAACCGTGCTTTGGCTCGTGTCGTTCTCGACGTGCAAGGCAGCGATCCGCCGTACCCCAACTGGATGGGGAACACTAACCGCGGCGACTGGAAGAAGCTGCTGGCTAGCGAAGACCTGCAGGCAACCATCGACGAGGTGGAGCAGCTGCTGGCGAACGACGAGCCCGTCGCCATCTTCAACCAGAAGCCGTACCAGGACACCGAGAAGGGCGAGGACGACTCGGACTACGAAGTCGACGGTCTTCCGACCATCCGTCCCCCCACGAGTCGCAAGTCCTCGGTCAGCCCGACGCCAAAAGCCTCCCAGAAGAAGAAACGAGTACCCTCGGAGCTGACCGAGTCCGAAGCCAGCGAGGACGAGTCTAGTGACGCCGAACCGGACGACACTCCCAGCGACAAGACCCCCAAAGGCAATCTCTACGAGAGCTCGGACGACGACGAAGAAGACGCCGACTCCAGCGCCAACGACAAGGCGGACAAGGATGCAGCGGCCACTCCAAGTTCCAGCGCAGGTCCCAAGACGCCCAGCCCCAGCGAAGACAAGTCCAGCGGCAAGGGCCACGACAAGGAACGCGACAAGAATCCTCGCAAGACTCCGTGAAAGGTCGTCAGTCAACCCCGGAACGCATCCTCTTCTTTTTGGCGTTTCTAGTTTCTTCAAGCGTTCCGTTCCAAAGTAATCGTTCAACAAAGTAATTCAAATTTAACACGCACACTTGCTGCATTCACCAAACCGTTCCTGAAATCTCCGTCTTGACTGTCTTCCATCTTATCTTAAGCATTTCAATCTTTCTGGAAGCACTTCGGTGAAGATTACACCAGCAGCAAGTCATCATCTTCCACGCCTTCATCGGCGTCAGCCAACCGGGCACTCCTTCTCAATACAGGAAGTCCTCTCTTCATCCGTTCCGACCGTTCGAAAGCGTTCACTAATTCCGCGTAGGCCGGCAACAACGTTGATCTCGGCAACCAGAAAGTCTCATAGTTGGCCGTCAGCGCCAAGTACTCCGCCGCACGGTTCACCACCCGCTTGGCGACCACATCCAGTAAAGGAGCGTCAGTTCCGGAGTTCGCCACCTCATCCCTCCCTACGGTTAACCGATCTGTGAAGCTCGAAGCGGGCAGATCCGTTTCGTCCAGGGGACCGTCTTCGACTTCTTCTCCGTTCTCAGTTATTCCATCAGGTACTTCATCCATGTAGGGCCAGGTCCATCGCCCGCGAAACTGCTTCAACCGGTTGACGTTGATCGTCACTATCTTATCGGGATGCGACGGGATCTCAATATGGTAGGCGTTCTCCTCGACTCTGCATACGACACGGTACGGACCGTGCCAGGAGAACGCCAGCTTCTTCGTCCGTTTCTCTCCGCGCTTGGCCCTGAAGAATTGGTAAACCCAGACCGGGTCACCCACTTCGAACTGCACCTCTACTTGGGTTCGCAGTCTCTGTTCATGCCGATCTTGTGCTTTCACTAGTTGTCGTTCTACGAGGTCTCGTGAGTCCTTCAAGGAACGGTACAGTTCTCTTCGATACTGTGCCAATTCATTGCTCTTCCACTTCTTGCCTAGGTTCAGGAACGCCACGTCCAACGGGATCACTGGATCACGGCCGTACAACGTGAAGAATGGAGTGTCTCCAAGACCTTCATGGTAGGCCGTCCGATACGCGAACAGAACGCGCGGTAAATACACATCCCAGTCAGTCTGCGCTTCGTCTACGTGCATCCTTAGCATTCCGATTAGCGTTCCGTTAACGCGTTCTACCAACCCCTGTGTCTGTGGGTGGTAGGCGGCTCCGAACAACTTCTTAATTCCAAGAGTCTGATAGAAAGACTTAGCAACGTCCGACGTGAAATTACGACCGTTGTCACTGAGTAACCGTGACGGCACTCCGTGACGAGACACTAAACCGTTCACCATAGCGTCCACGAAGGTGATAGAGTCCAAGGCTACGACAGCGAACGCCTCAGCCCATCTCGTGAAGTAGTCCACAAAGACGAGGATGTACTTGTTTCCCCGCTCGGTCTCAGGTAACGGTCCCACAGCGTCCACCACCAAAAGCGAGAACGGCCCCGTCAGATCGGCGACCGGCATTCTCTGCATTCGGCCTGACGTCCAGGGTCTGGGCCCTTTTCCCCCGCCACACTTCATACAATCACGCAGGTATTCAGCAACGTCCTTGCGCCATCCAGGCCAGTAGGCGCGACGTCTAACCTTCTCTAACGTCTTCGTCAGCCCCAGTTGGGAAGAGAGCAAATCACGGTGACAGAAGTGCAACACCGTGTTCACGAACGGAAGCGGAACCACTGGGACGGTCACCGTGCGGGCTGGCCCAACATTGGCCGGCAAATGAACGGTCCGCATCAACAGGCCGTTCACGACACAATGCGTCGGTGCCATCTGCACGATACGCCTTCGTAGGAACGGATCCAGGGGCACGGCCCCGTCTTGTAGCAGCGCCACGAGCGCCCGGATCCACGTCACCTCCTGCTGCTCTGCCAGGAACAGTTCCGAGTCCAATCCGAACACGTCAACTGACGATGGCGTCACGGGCGTAGCCGAAGCCTCACAAGTTTCCACCTCCGTAGGCTCCATAGCGTACTCCAACTCCAGCTCGTCGTCATCCTCGAGCTCAGGCTCGCTGTCACTGTCGCTCCTTCCTTCAGAATCTGGCCCGGCAATCTCAGGTTCAGGCACGGTCTCCGATGGCTCCCCGACTGAAGACGGAACGCCGTTCTCCTCAAAGCGTTCCGGGTTCAGGAGATCAGCCATAGTCAAAGCGTTCACACTCTCCATAGGTAACCGTGACAAGCCGTCTACGTGTCCCATGGTGGTACCAGGTTTATGATGGACTTTGAACTGTAGATTAGACAACTCCATAGCCCACCGTGCCAGCTTGGCGTTCCCAGTACGGTTGCCAGCGCTAAAGACCCAAGTCAACGCTTGGTGGTCCGTGAACACATCGAACTCGCGCTTGTCGAGGTAACAGCGAAACTTGCGCGTCGCCCAGACCACGCCCCAGCACTCTATCTCGGAGATGCCGTCTCGTTTCGTGATCCGGTTCTTCTGCGACCCCGTTAACAACTTGCTTGCGTATGCGACGACACGGTCGCGGCCCTCAGATTCCTGCATGAGGCACGCGCCCACGGCGTAGCGTGACGAGTCCACGTAGAGCTTGAACCGTTTCTTCATATTAGGGTAGACCAGGATGGGCGGTTTCACCAAAGCACGCTTCAGCTGCTGAAAAGCGCTCTCACATTCTTCGTTCCAAAAGAACGGAGCTTCCTTTACTTTCAACCGTTCTAGCGGGGCTGAAATCAACGCATACCCCGGAATATAACGGCGGAAATAGCTGGTTAGGCCGAGGAACGACCGTATTTCATGCACATCACACGGCCTCCGCACGTTCATCACCGCCTTGACCTTCTCTGGGTTCGGCAAGATGCCCGTGGGCGTCACAATGTGGCCGAGGAACGCTACTTGACTGCGCCCCCAATGACACTTCTTCATCTTTAACTTAAATCCCGCTTGCCGGAAACGCGTCAGAACTTGTCGAACCCGGATCAGGTGCGAGGGGAAGTTCTTGCTGAAAATAACACAATCGTCCAGGTACACGAGACACACGCGCCACTTCAAGTCCACAAGAACGGTCTCCATCAACCGTTCGAAAGCAGGCACAGCGTTACAGAGGCCACACGGCATCACCAACCACTCGTACAGACCGTACTTGCACGTGAACGCGGTCTTAGCCACGCTATTCTCGTGCATCGGCACGTTTCAGTAGCCCGAGGCGATGTCCATCGTAGAGAACAGTCGGGCATCTCCCAAGACGTCAAGAATGTCGTCTATCAAGGGCATCGGATAGCAATCTTTCACGGTTCAGGCGACGGTAGTCGATACAGAACCGGATCCCGCCGTCGGGTTTCCTGATCATGAGGACCGGACTCGCCCAAGGGCTATTCGAAGGACGGATCAACCCCAAATCAAGGTGCTCATCCACTTCGGCTTCCATAACTTCACCCTCAGCGACCGAGACACGGTACGGTTGCTGCTTGATCGGACGGTTATCCCCCGTGTCGATCTCAAACTTCAGGAGATCCGTTCGCCCTGGTTTCTTCGAAGACTCCACGAAAAGGTCACTAAAAGCGTTCAATTCATCCTGGACAACGCCTTCTGTTCTCCCGACAACTTAGAGTCTGAAAAGTCGGCTTCGGCACCCTTGTCCGGCGGAATGTCCGGCTTCGAGGCCTTCACTTTCTCCTCGGTACGCTCTTTCCGTTCTTCAGAAACCGACCGGACGGCTTCCGGCTTATCTTCTGCGTTCCCAGCCTCCTGCTTTCCGTTCTTAGGATTCCTTTCTTCAGGTTGAGGGGAAGACGCGAACGCCGACTCGGGAATCACGGCAGTAGAAGCCACCACGGTCCCCTTCTTGATCCAGTACTCGTCCGTGGACGCATTGCAGACTTCGACGATCACTTGGCCCTTCTGAACCGTGCATAGCGTGCGTGTCACGCAAAGTGTCGGAGGCAGGCCCAGAGAGCCTTCCACTAACACGGTAGCGTCGTCAGCCGCCTCACCGATCGCGTTCGTCATCACCAGAGCTTGTCCACGCGGCGGAAGCCGTACCGACACAGCCATAGCGGTCATGTAAGTCTCTTGCACCACGGTCACCCCTAGAGCCAACACTTCCTGAGTGCTCTTCAAAGTCATCGTCCGTTCTGCTACATCTATCACCGCTCCGAAAGCTCCCAGAGCGTCCATGCCCAGGATAGCGTCGCAGTGCAACTGGTCCGCCACCAACAAACTCATCGTGATCTCCAACGAACCCAGGCGGATCAGCAAGTCCATCCAGCCACGGATGCGCAGACGGTGTCCCGAGGAACTCCGTACCAGACCATCGTAGGGCTTTAAGGGTTCGCTTGCCCGACCCAACCGTTTCAGCACCTTGGTATCAACCAGACTCAGAGTCGCGCCGGTGTCGGCTAACATCCTCGAAAGTAAGCAGTCGATCATCCCTCCCGAAAGAGCCTCAAAGCTCCCTACGGCACAGACAACCCGTCGCCCACCTTTTACGACCTCAGGAAAGTCGCACTCGTCTTCTTCGTCAGCTTTCATATCAAAACCGTTCGGTAGGTTAACCGTAACCACTTTGACTAGACCGTGTTTCTCTTTCCGTTCTGGTCGGTGACGTAGCGGACCCACAACACTCACGTAGTGTGAGACGTCCTCGTCGTCCTCCGGATTCATTCCCAAGCCACCCACGGCTTCAGCACGGTCGACATACAAAGCAGAACAGTCAAAGCGCACCCTCTTCCGGTCTCGACGCTTTCGTCGACGAGAGAGTGACGCCCGAGCTCGGCCCGCGCGATCCCACAGCTTGTCCCAGATGCTCGGAGCGTTTTCTGTGTAGTATTGTTCCGTCCATTTTGAGAGACGGTCCCAGTAGCGGCTCGGGAGCGCCAGCTTCTCAGCAAGACAGCTTGCTCGCCGACGGAACAGTTCCCAGTCCACTAGCGGCATCTTACCACGCACCGGCGGCCCCTTAATCGCTTCTTCACGGTCCGGCGTCCGTTCGTTCAGGCCGGCCGTCCCCAATTCACCGTTCTTGTAGTCTTTCAGCATCTCGTACACAGTCAATCGGGCAATAGACTTCACCACTGACGGATCGATCTCTTCAGTAGTCGTTTCCGGGGGACCAACAACGCAGCGTCGCTCCCACTATCCAGCGGAGCCCTTATACTCGCCACCACATCTGCCTCCGCCATCAACGCGGCCTCTTGGTTCTTCCGTTCTTGTCGGTCTTCTTCGTCTTTGATTCTTTTCTTCGACATACCAAAATCTTCATACACGACTTCCGCTGCTCCCGGTACGCCTTGCATGGCCCTTGGTCCGAGGGCTTTGAAGTCTCGGTTAGCCCTCTTCGCCTCCTCGGAAATCTCTAGCGTGCTCTGAAACCATTCTTGCCAATACTCTAGTGACGACATCTCATCCGGAGACGCTTCCTTCGTCCGTTCTAATACTTCCACTGGCAGGTTCAAATGCTTCGCCATGTCTTCGAGGGACGGCTCCTTCTGCGCTTCAGCGTTCTTCTTAATGCGCTTCAGGAGCTCCACTTCATCTAGCGGGAACAGACGGTCTTCCAATTCCTTGTCGTATTCTTCTTTCTCAACCGCTATTTCTTGACCCGCTAAAACAGTTCCTTCTTGTCCCAGAGAGCTCGCTTCCATCGCGTCAAGCTCTTCGTCCGTGAACAAGCGCTGTTACTCCTTCTGTTTCATTTCCACCGTCGAGGCTCCCTTACTTTCCACGCTACTCGACTCGTCCGTTCTGGACCGGCGTCTCGTATACGGGCTCCTCGGCTTTCTCTTCTTGTGCTGCATCATTCTCTACGACGGCCGGTTCGGCTCCAACGGTCACCTTGTTCACTGTTTCCTCAGGAACGACAGTCTCCGTCACAGGGACGGCCGACTCCTCTGTTCTTGGTTCTTCATTTACTTCCTTCCCGATCACTCCTTCTTGGACAGCGACGCGCTCGACCGTTCTCTTGGTCCCCAAGCCCGCTCCAACCGTCTTGCCCACGTCAACTGTTCTTGTTTCCTTCTTACTCTTTGTCTCCCTCGGCGGCAGCACCGTTCTCTTGACTGCTTTCACCGACTTCGACTCCGTTCTGCATTCACTCTCTCTCTTTACCACCTCTCGAGGGACGGTAACCTCTGCACGTTTCTCAATAGCTAAGCGCCCGCGATCACCCTCCGAGCCGTTCTTCGGGCCAGAGGAAGGAGCGGCCCTCCCTTCCCCTTCCTCTTGCCGTCTTCAGAGACGAGGTTCGGCTTGGCTCGCTGCAGCGTTCTGCTGAGCGTCCAAGGCACGCAGCCTCGCGATAGCAGGACACTGGTTCGTCGAGTGGCTGTTGTCGTCACAGAAAGCACAGTGACGCCTCTCACTCGAGTAGTAGCCATAGTTGGACGGTTGCTCACACTCAGCCATGACGTGGCCGAATTGGTTGCACCGGCGGCACGTCATAGACCGTCGCTGACAAGTCTCACGACCGTGCCCCAGAAAGTGACAGCGTCCACAGATCGGCGCTCCGTCCTGAGCACGACTGTCCTCCTCCATCCGTATTCCCCGGAACTGTCGACCGTTCCCTTGCTGCTGCGGCGGACTCGGACGCGCGGGCGGAGCCGGCGGCAGGATCGCGGCAACAGTAGACGGAGCCTGATAGGAGTTCTAGCGAGGGGCTTGCAACTGGTTATTCACCTTGTTCCTCCACTCCTTCTCACCTTTTACGAAGGTCCTCACCTCTTGCGCCAGCGCATTAACTTGATCCAGCACAGGCAGAAGCAGACTGGACTGATCAGACTTGGAACCGCTCTTCGCAGGCGTTCCATCGTCGAAATCCTCGTCTTCTTCTGCCGGACGATACATGTCCTTTGCCATAAGCCATTCACACGCCTCAGGGATAGCACAGGCGGGACTTGAGTCCAAGATGGCCTGCATACGACGGTTGTTGAGTCCACGCCGGAAGAGCTGGTATCTCATTCTTGGGTCAGGGTAATCCAGGGAGTCACAGAGGTCCGACACGCGATCTCCCCACTCCTCAATGGACTCTCCTCGCGCACGCTTGGTCGAGTGCAACCGTTCCCACAACTCGTCAGCCGTTCGGCTCAGGAAGTGGTTATGAAAACGGATGTTCAGCGTCTCGAAAGTCTTGATGCTCAAGTTGTTCCACCATCGCTCGGCTTCACTTCCCTTGACCTTCTGGCGGAACACTAGCAGTCGGGAACGGTCCGGAAGACCTCTCGTAGTGTCTTCGAACGCCTCCCAAAAGTCTCTCGCTTTCTCAACCGTAACCCCAGCCGAGTGGAACAGTGGTAACACTTTCACCGCGTTCGACACCGTATGCGTGAGGGCAATCGAAGTCAGAGGTGCGGCCGATTGGGATCGGACCGTTCGAGGCGCTATCCGAGGCGTTCCCGTACCTCCAACCGCTCCACCCTTAGGCTTAGCACGCACCACCGGCTTCGTCGACGTAGGGGCCTTAACTGGTGTGGACCCTGAGGGTCTAGCAGCAGTCGACATCTTCAACGACGGCTTCACGGGCAGCGATACAGGTTCATTCTTCACCGTCACTTGCTTCTTGGAGACGCGCGGCGGAACAGTTCGGCTCGGGGCGGACGGAACAGCCGTTCGTCTGGGTACAGGCATCCCGCCATACCGTTCTTGCCATCCCGGAGGGGGTCCATGCATCCTCGTGGTCGGAGGTCGCAGCGCCCTGGGCGCCGAGGGTCTCCAGCTGAAGGTAGGTTGCTCGACCCTCCTCGTCTCGGGTCCCGTGTACCTCGTGATGATGCCGCTCGGCCCCCGATGGTACCGAGGCTCCTCGTACGCTTCCCCATAGCCTTCATATTCCAATGGTTGACTGTAGCCTCCGTATTCGCCGTACTGACCGTACCCAGGCCCCGTGTAGTACACCCCACCATACCCCGGGTACGCAGCCGAACCGTACTGAGAACGCTCCTCTCTCGAAGGCCCAGTCTCGTACACTTCTTCAGTCTCGTAGTAGCCCGACTCCTCATAGGGCTCCGTCTCCTCGCCGTACTCTGTCTTGACCTCTGTCTCAGGCTCGGTCTTGACGCCGGCGTCCTCCTCTTCTCTCTCTTCATCTTCATTTTCCTTCAACTCATCGGCTTCTTCCTCTTCCCATAATTCTTCAAACACGCCTCTAAACCGAGGCTCTAAGCCGTGTCCAGCAGCCGTTCCGCCACCGACGTCTTCCGACTATTCATCCACAGTCTCTTCTTCAACATCACTTCGTTCTTCTTCCGAGTCTTCCATCTTCAATCCTAGTTCACGCTCAATTCTTCAGTCCTTGAAATCTTCTGACCAACTTACCCGACGCTTGATCGTCGTTCTTCTTCTTCTGTTCACTGGAGAACGGTCTGCTTCAACACCGTTCTTTCGGTCACTCCGTGCCACACGAACGTTCTTCGCTCGGCCCCCACTTGCGCTAGCTCCTGGAGCTGCTGGTCGACGTGTAACTCTTTGACACTGGGTCCTGGACTTGACGCTCGATACACACGTAACCGACGCTTGACTTGCAACAGACCTCCGACGCTGGCTTCTCCACAGCGAGGAACTGTATCCTGCTTCTCCACCACGTGTCGCGAACCGTTCCCTAGGGGGGACCGTTCCGAGCGCTGTATGGGAGTTGAGGCCAGAGGCTAGTAGGCAAACCAAGATGCACTCTAATAAGCTACCTAAAGAATATAGCAACTTGTTAAGTATAGGGTAAATTCACGACTAACCAACCTTTCTTCATGTCCTCCTAGCTTCCTTGGTCTCTCGCGCCACGCTTGTCGACCGCTCCGCGCATTCGCTTTCACCCCTCCCGGCGCCCGACCCACGCCCGCTTGTCCTACCTTGCTTTCTTGAGTCCTGTCGTCCGTCCTTGGTCTGTGGGCGCCGCCAGATCCTCCCTGCACGCGCGATCAGGAAATGGCAACTCTTCGCCACCAATAGGATTCAACCAGCTACGGCGGAGGCCGTCCCATACAGGGACGAAGTCAAATCAGATGTCCGTTCTCACGCCTCGTTGCCCCATACGGGGTTCAGCTTCAAACAGCTGTTCTCCGGGCGATCCCGAGCGAGGACGGATACCGCTGGAACGGTACGGACCGTTCTCACTCGGGACAGTACTTCCGATGTTTTACTCGGATACGGCCTCGATGGTGAAGCCTCGCGACTTTGGGAGTTATTTGAGGATCACACAGACGGCCCGATCGCTCGCGGTTGTTGGTATTCCGTCAGAAGATCAAAGGCCGAGAAGCGGAGAGGTGGTGGAACAATTCGCGAATCAAGTCGTTCAGGACGCTCAAGGTCCATTTCCACAACTTGTTCTTCAGCAGAACTGCTTACGAGCTCTGGGAATGGTTGAAGACTACGAAACGTGAGCGCGGCGAATCTGTGAAAGAATGGCGCGACCGCCTGTCTGACCTGTGCGAGCCGCTCGACTATTCAAACCCCTAGATGCGCTGTCAACATTTCCCTCAAGACCTAAGGAACAAGCGTATGCTAGCAACGCTGGATGCGAGTCCCGCCTCGGACATCCCGGAGCCATGCGAGTGGCTCATGTTCAAGGACATGTACCGCCCTATTGAAGGAGACGACGAGTTCTCTGAGGATGGATCCGTGAAGAAGGGCAAGTCGACTTCCGCAAGGTCCGCTTCGATTGAGGCACTCGTTCTACAGCTTAAGACATTCATGGAGCAACAACATCAGTGGCAGCAACAACTAGCTCAACGACAATGGCAACCACCGAGGTGTCCGCGAAACCGCGCGCCAGTGGTGGTCGCTGCTCAAGGATCAACGCCGCCGGATACCAGCCGCGGACAACAAGGCGGTGGATAACCGTTCCGCGGAATTCGACTTCGAGACGACAGTCGGACGCAAGTTGGAGTACCCGTGTCTGGGCGTGTAATTTCAAGGGCCATGAGCGCGCTACGTGCAAGCGGATGACGATAAGCTGCCGTCGCTGCGGAGTGCTAGGCCACATAGCCGTGGAATGCGAGCTACCTCTCGACAACAATCGATCCGTGCCTGCAGGAAATGGCTCACAACCCTATGGTAATTGCTACTTATGTTGCGAACCTGGCCAATCAGTGGCTACCTGCCCCGCGCCGGCTGTCTTGCACGACATGACCCCGACGCTCTCAAGACCTGGGGGCGCCCCGAGCAATCCCACCCCTCGACAATGAAGGGGGCAGGAGGAAGGAGAGGAGGGAGCCACTCTTTTCTCTAGACTAGTGGATGACTCAGGCGTTGGAAACGAGGAGAGGCTGGAGGAAGGGCCCCTCGTGGCCGACAAGACGGGAAGGAAGATATATGAAGGAAGGGAGCGGAGAGGAGAACCGAAACGAAGGAGCAAAACGGTTGAGAAGGATGTGGAAGCGAGACACCCCTCAACCAAGAAATGGATCATGAATAACTTGGGAGCGGAAGAGGAGCAATGACCGAAAGTAGAAGGTGGAACACATCCCCCAGGGAGCAATGGCGAGGATCACTCGACCGGAGTCGGAGTGAAACCTATTGTTGACCGAGTTGAAGCGGTCACGACAATGGGAGTGCCTGTGGGAAGTGAGAATGCCCCCCAGCAAAGCGACTTTACCCCGAAAAAGGTTGCGGCCGTAGACCTGGAGACGATGACCCCAACGGGAAAACCTCCGGAAGAGAAGGCGGGTGAGATCAAGTCGACGCCGCCACGGGGAATCTAGCCGACAGAGTACATGCCGAAAAAGGCGATTTTCGTTGGTCCGACACGGAGGAGGCGGGGCTGTCGCCCCCACGCGGCATACTGACAAAGAAGGAAAGTTGCCCTCGCTGGAAGACGGGGGAGCCCTCCCTGAAGTACCGAGAAGAGGGCGTCGCGCTAGGCGACACTGTCTACGTCGGTTGGGAAGATGCCTTTAGGGACGTCGAAGAGCCTGGGCTCGAGCCGGTCGCTGCGACAACTGAGCAGACTACTCTGGTGAGTATCGCCGCCGACTTGACCCTCTACAGCAAGCACGATGTTTTACACCGAGGAAAAGGACCAGAGCAAGGCCAGTCAAGACCTCTCAGCGAAGGAAATTCCAACGCGATCGCGCTACGACCGTCTCTTCACCGACGAAGAACTGGATGCAATGAAGAACGACCAAGGAGGAACGGCTCACACCAACTCCGAAGTCGCCCATGAGCATGAGGAGTACGACATGGAGCTTGAAGACCGGCTGCACCCCTAAGATGATGTCAAGCTGAAGAAAAGGGTAAAGAAAAATGCGGAGGCTGTCAATGAGGATTCCCTTGCTGATATGGCAGAGCTCTTTCGCATCCCCTTGGAGACGCTCAAGCGCACCAGAGAGGTGTCGCCGTCTGGAAGCTGCTCGCCCGAGTACTGGGAAAATTGATAGAACACCACTCTGGAGAACTCGGCTGAATCTAAGAGAGCCAACGGCGATTTCAAATCGTCAGTCTCGAGTTGCGTAGCGGTGAGCCGCGAGGCCACGGAGATGATCTACGAGGACTTCGGGATCTCACCCCGAGAAGATGACGTGGCAAAGGAAGGGACCCCGAATGGTTCGATCGACGAAGACGTAGTGTGTGCGAATATTGTGCTCCGCCTCGGATTTGAGGGTAGAGGCACTTCAGAGAGCGCAGCCCAAGACCCCTCCCCCGAGCCGGCGCGGTCGAAATCAATTCTGGAACGGTGAAGGCGGTATCCCGCCAAGCAGTGTACCGGGCACTGTCCGAGGCGAAATAGGAGTCGTCATAACCAGTCAAGCCTTCGAGCAACCCCCACGCAACGCCGAGCCTGAAGAGATCACCTCTTGGCGCGACAAAACCCCAGTGTTGAATTGGGAACGCCTCAGGTGGCACCCCTAGTGCATTGCCGAAGTCCTCGGCTTGGACGACTACTTTTGGGGGCAGGCCGTGACCTGGGTGGGGGAGGGTGGGGTGGGGGGCTACTTTCAAGAGAACGCCTCGCGAGTCGAGTCACGGCTGTGGGAACAGTTGTGAGAACATCGACCTCATGACGAAATGCCCCACCGCCGTGACCAACGATCCGTATGCCTCGACTTCACTACGCTATGTAAAAAATACGCCGAAGTTCTGGAGGACGCGGTCGCCCCCCCCCCCGAAAGGGAAGATGCTGCCTCCAACTACGTCCAAGTGATTTGTCCAGAACGCCCGCCGCCGGAATGAGACCGCTGGCCGGGCTTGGTAGAAGTCGCCACCGTCAACCTCCCAGACGGGTTTGGAATCCGAGTCGACGAGGAAGAAGACTCGAGGTCCTCAGAGCGACGTGGAGGAGGCGGACGAGTCGTGTGCACAATGGGGAACTATTAAGCTCTTTTCAGTGGGTACATTGACTGCCTCCCCGCGCAGGTGTTAGCAGACAGAGGGGTACGCTAAGTGTCGTCGACTACCGAGTCGGCAGACGAACGAGCATTTGAGACCGTCCGAAGGCCAGGTGCGAAGCTCGTCGGGGCACCACTTGCGGGTTCGAGGATGGATCCGCCTCCCCCTGAAACTAGGGCCTATGGAAGTGACTCTCAACCTACTTGTGGCCGACAAACTACATGTGGATGCCATCCTGGGTGTCGACGCTCTCGGTGCCTTCGGCGCAGTAATGGACGTAGCCGAGAAGCCTCTGGCGCTCAAGATCACGATGGAAATACTGCCGTTGGGTGAAATGATTGTGCACCAGTCGTACATGTCGAAAATGGCCGCGTCAGTCCGGCTTCCGCCACGAGGTCAAGCCCTGGTAATGGCCAATGTCGCAGGGGACGCCCCTGAGAAGGCTACGGTGTTAGTCGAAGAATCGCTCGGGCTGCCTCCTACTATCTGCGTGGCGAGAACGGTTTGTCCTGTCAACAACGGGCAAGTTGTAGTCGAAGTCTGCAACGCGTCCACTGAGGAGTCTGGATCCGGAAAGGGACGGTTGTAGCTTCAACGTCGGTTATCCCCGAGTCCGCTTTTGGATTGAAGTCTGTTTAGAATGTGTCGATCATTTTTGGTTTTACGCTTTTCCAACCAGAACGAAGCTCCCCAACACCACCCAAGACGACTGACTATGACAAATGCATGAAGAGGCGGTTAACGTTTTTTGGCACGTTGCGGATTTCCGACACTTCTTCGTCGCCACACGCCCTGCTGCCGACGTCTGTGTGACGTTAAATATGCTTTGTGTTTACGCGGAGCATCTCAACGGCAGCAATGCGACTCGGGTCACCCTTGCTGCTGCGAAAAAACGTGCTGAGTTCAATTCATCGGCGGCCTTCACAAATGCAGTGGGTAGGCATCAGTTGGTGCAGGTGACCATCTGTGGTGACAAGATTTCAGGCACAGCTGGCAAGTCAAACATCCTGTTCAGGCCACGAGCCATGCATTTAATCCCCGGGTTGAATATGTGGGTATCTATGGTGAATTGGCAAAGGGAAGTGTGCAGCTCGAGTCCAACAAATTTAGACAGGTTTGTGAGATTGTCCCCCCTCCTCCAGAAGCGTGTCAAGAGTTAGACGACGGCACGCCGCTAGTGAGTGCGACGACAAAGGTGTAGTTCATAATGAATCAAATCATAATTTGCAATTTTGTGTTGGAGGTGCGGCTAATAGCGAGCTCACTTCGGTGAAATGGGGTCCAGATTATAGCTACGAATGTTGGTGCAGGTTGATGTACGCTTTGTTGTTGTAGGGAAATTTGCAGCCGAACGCGTAGTGCACATGGCAACAAAAGAGCTGGCTACAAATGTAAATATTCGTGTGGACACGTAGTGTGCGCGGCAGCAAAAGAGCTGGCAAAAAAAAGATGCATTGAAGTTGCTTTTGGGTGAGTAGATCTGGAAACGTTGTGCGTGTGGCAACGAAAGAGCCGGTTAAGAGATAGGTTCAAGTTGCTGTTACAGAAGTAGATCTAGAAAATTGCTTAGGGGGTGTTTCATTTGAGGGTTAGATAAGATAATCTCATTGTATAAACAAATAATTTGGGAGATTTAAAAGTGAATTATTTTGCGGGGAATCGTACCAGTCCGTCGCCGCCACAAAGCCCCCACGTCGCTTCTCTCCTGCAGGCGCCGCCGCCCAGTAATACTACTAGTACCAGGCAGCCTAACAAGCCTACCAGCGCCAGACCACCAACGGAGTCGTGCAGGCGTCGCCGCCCACCAAGTCCAGCAGCAGAAGGTCGACGTCGCCGTCCATTATTACCCGCAGCCCTCAGCCCGTGCCGTCGCCAACCAAGTCCGGCAGCACCAAGCCCGCGTCGCTGCCGATCAAGTCCGGTAGCAGCAGTTCCTCGTCGCCGCCCAATAGGCAGCATACAAAGTCCGCGGTTTTTTAAGATGATTGAAGCTAACATGAACGTAGAGGGCATATTTATCATTACGATTGCACTTTTAGCAGCATTTCGGCCGCTCTAGGATCGGTCGACGGGAGAAGTTTACGTGGACAGGCAAGTTAAGTGTTCACTGTTGGAAATAACTATTTAGATCGAAACTTTGATACTTCCGAATAATCTTTTAGACGGCCATTCCGCATGAGCTAAGCTTGCTTTCGCAAACTTGCGAAGTATTTGCGGAAGCGCTGGCCTACCTACTACGGTCATCTTCCTGAGAGCAATCGAACAAAGTATTCGCTGAAGATGAAACTAGCTTTAACGCTTCGGTATCTGGGCCCTTGTGGGTCGCTAGCTGACGTTGCTGGGCAGTTTGGCGTTAGCATCTCCACAGCGTCAAGTGCTTACTTTCGTATCTGCTGGGTGCTGTATGATGATCGAAATCACTTCGTCAAGTTTCCATCGTGCGAATCTGAATGGGACGAAGTAGCAACATATTTCGAAAGGATTGCAGGGTTCGAGCGTCTGGTTGGTGCTGTTGATGGTACACTCTTTCGAAGGTCCCGCCCTGCTTATGTTTGGGGATGGTACTGATGAAAAACCTTTACGGCCTACAACATGCAGGCTATCGTTGATAGCAACAAACTATTCATGGAATTTTCTATTCGCCCCGGGAGTTGCAATGATTGCACACTTTGGAGAGGCAGCTGGATTGGGGCTCACGTTAGAAACGTGATCCCGTTCAACCATCATTTCCTTGGCGATGGAGGGCATATGCTGCGTGAATACCTGCTAGCACCATTTGAACACGATGCCCGTGTCTCGCCTGATATTAATGCTTACAATCTTGCACACTCGCGCACTCGTACAGTAGTCGAATGCGCATTTGGAGCATTGAAATGGTGATTCCAGATACTATAGAGAATTGGAAAGTAATTCAGAGCAAGTCGATGGTACGGTGATAGGTGTATGCATTGTGCTGCACAACCTTTGCATTCTACATGATCGAAATTCGCTTGTAGTTTACAAGAAATTGTTGATAGTGAAGAAGACAATTTGATGGAAGATGAGATGTTGGATCATTCTGACGAGGGTCATAGTGGGAGCTTTGTTGAAGTAGACGACGGAGAACTACGCAATGGCGAAACGAAGAGGAATATTTATTTACGAGTATTAAATTCAACGTAATAGATCTTCCTAAGTTGTTTTCCTGCTCGTGATTTAAGATGCGACACTAAGTCTTGAACGACGTTTCCCAAAGCGTCCACCTTTTTGTTCACTGATCCGATTTCGTTTCGATGAGATTTATTTCTTGTGCAGGAACAGCAGGCGTTACCACCGTGGATGCGTCAACTTGACGACCGAGATGGCCAATTAGAGTTTCGATAGAGTCGCAACTACGTTCACTAACGTATGCACGGTTGTGGTTTTCGCAGGAGGAGAAACTTTCTGCTTTTTTGTTTTTGGTTGCCCTGAAATTTCTTGCGAGCCGTCACGAAAATCCCTCCAGCTCCTTCTGGAGTAGCTACATGCTAGCCACCATCCTCAAGCCCACGCAACCCAGGAAAAGGCGCTAGACAGTCCACCAAAACATCCCAATAATCCGGATATCGGGAGCTTTTGCGGTTTCCAGTTGCAGTGAATTTTACCGATGTTAGCTTCTACACAAAAATAAAGAATTCTCTAGATTAAAAAAATACATAGCACATGTGTGTACAATAATGCTCACCATGTACTACTTCACCAGTGTTTTAAGCGATCGCGGCACTGCCACCCCTTTCTATGAGGGATCTTCGCAGCGACTAGCTTCCAATTATCATCTTCATCCTTTTTTCTGAACAGGACAATTGAGTTAGCTTATTTAATATATATTTGTTTTTATAACTTACCACGTTGATGAGCAAATTTGTTCGCTATGACCTCGTCTTTGAATCTCAGTCGGAGTAGTGCTAACTTCTGTATCATGAAAACTTGTAAGCACGACTAGACTATGATATAATAGTATGCGATCCAGCCGTACCCCCCCCCCCCGTTCAAGCTACGCCTCGGGACTGGCGAAGGAGACTACAAAGCGACAGTCAGCGTTGTGTCCGATTCGCCCTCACTTGAATCGCTTGCGCTTTCGCCTTCTGTTTGTTAATAGTGTTAGCTGTCTGGGTTAAAGCACGCTAGTTTTTTTTCACGGTCTTACCGTGGCCGTTAGCAGGATCACTCCCCGGAGGCACGTGCTCCCTTGGCATGGTCAAAAGTAAGAGAAAACCAACCTGACTGGTTGGCACTTGCTGTAATTTTTTGCTACACATCTCCACCAGCAAGCAACATCGATTTGAAAGGGAATTAAATACAAAATATATCCCAGCTGCCCTGAGATCAAAAGTCGGGGTAGCTGGGGCAACTTTTGGGTGAGTGTGATTGTCCCAGAAGTTGCCCCATCTAGCCCCGTATTCTGTATCCTACAGAATAAGCAATGTCACAGGATTTAATACCCAGCAAACTTGGCTTCGACTTCAAACTTTGCATATAGACTTTTGTATAGAAGATTTTTAGCACATTTTCCTGTCGGATTGGCGATGGGTAGATATACGGGGATTATTCTCTGGCAATAGAAAGACTGATATAACCCCCCGACAGGTTTGAAAATCGAGGTAGAAGCCCAAACTGGACGCGTGTCAGTCACTAGGTCTTTTCGTCATTTCAGAAGAACAACACCAGAGTGCGTACCGACAAGCCACGGTGGAGTGAGCCAATGCCCAGGAGGCCTCGCGGATGACCAAGGACCAGTACTACGTCTATATGCGATGCCTACAGCGGGGGGGATACGTTTCGCGTATACTCTAATATTGGGACTAATAATGTTCTGAGTGGCTTCAAGACGTTTGTGTATCTAGCACGTGACCGGGCCAAGTTTACTCTTTCTACGGGCATCTGCTGGAGGCCCGACAACCATCTTCTGCGATAGGGGATGTCACATGCACCTGTGCTGCTGACCTCGTCAGATCCAACCGCAACAAGCACCCCATGCCACTGAACAACAGTGTGGGCCAAATGCGTGGCTAGGACGGATTCTACCGCGTAAGACGGATCAACTGGAGTAGCAGCGACGGGAGATACAGCGAAAGCCGATGGACAGCAGGAGTTGCGACGAAAGCTACTGACCAAGACGACCTGTCTCCGTGGCTCCGACTGAATCTACAGAACAAGCGTCTCGACAGGGGAAGCTGCGGCGGAGGCTTCAGAACGAGCGTCTCGACAGGGGAAGATGCGGAGGAGGCTTCAGAACATGAGTCTCAACAGGGGAAGCTGCGACGGAGGCTACAGAACAAGTGTCTCGACAGGGGAAGCTGCGGCGGAGGCTACAGAACAAGGTAATACGGCGTGTAGGTATGATGGACGCGGGCGTCGAGGGCATTGTGTGCTGTATGATGAAAGATAATGCAAGATGCGTTGAAATGAGTGTGATATTCTTGCTATACCTCTCGTCTTGTATGTAGTGTATTCCGTGCGGCCTTGAGAGTGCAAATAAAAGCTCAGACGTGTATAGGAGGCGATGAAGAGGAGGAACAAGTGTATGAGAGTGTGTTGGGTCGGTTGTGACCTAGATACTGCGCTGCTGTGCGCAAGGAAAGAATCGCCCAGTTCCTCCTCACAAATCCGTTAGTTAGGAACTGGGCGATTTCTTCCTCCGCGCGTATTGCGACGTGCTACCCGCGCCAAAGATTGGTGGTTGACACTCGAAGCCGATGTCGTAGCAGCACTGAAAGGTAATGTCGAGCAACAGGTTTTGAGCGTCCTCTACGCTCGCCACAGCCAATAGAAAATCGTCATTTTGACAGGTGTAGGATATATTGACAATGTTATGTCCACTTTCGTTGCTGTTCTGTTCACGTTGCGCCCAGAACTTAACCGCAAGATGCGTAAGGGCTTCCAACAGCAAATCTTTGACAGGTTTTGAAGTATACTTTAATCAAGATTAATCCTTATTCTGTAGGATACAGTATAAGAGCTGGGGTTAGAAGGGTTAACCTGACCCCGAATAAAACACCCCCTTATGAGCACAAACGGAAGCCGTATGTGTGCGGCTATATATTTAGCACGAGAGAGCTAGAGATTACAGGGGAATTAGTTGCGATATACGCGTCGATAGCTACATGTTTAGTGCTGGCTATAATTGCTAATAAGTAGTTGTACAGCTGCAGCAATTCAACGATTTTGATGAAGCTCAGACACAAATTCAACGCCGCGTTGCATGGAACGTTGAATATCCGTGATTTGAAGGGTGAGACGCTTCCAGCGCGACGCTGGCGTTATAAGGGTGATGGAGTATGAAATCAGCTAGATGGCGCGGTAGTAGATCTTGAAATATACTAAGGAGTCGTGTGGTTTCGTTGCGTGCAAGGATGGCACGATGTAGTAAGCAGCAGCATGTCATGCTACTTGGCTGCATGATTGCAGACACGAAATAAGTGAAAGTTGGGATTGCGTTCATGAGATTATAGATGCACGATACAGCGCTATATATGTGTTATCGACGATCAAACTTAATAGGGCATCGCTCTTAAATAGAATAGGGCATCTATGTCTTATTGAGAGCTATATACCCTATTTGTAATTACCTGCCGGTGGTGGTCGGTAGAGAAGACGTAGTGAAGCGAGTGGAACTTTGGAAATTCAAGTTTCAACTGCGCATGTTGAAGATACAACGAATCTCAGTCATCCACAGGAAGGATTTAAATCGCTGCTAGATTCAGTTCGACAGCGCCGGGTTGTTTTGTGACAAGAGTCTCATATGCTTGGAGCAATTTACTGTGGCGAAGTTACTATCTCATGAAAAAGGATAAATTTATCGAGACAGTCAGTTTGCGAAGCCAGAGACTGATCATCTTTCAAATGTGGGTGTAGACATCGCTGGTGCTTTTGCTTAAATTAAAATCAAATTCATAGTAGTTCTAGAGGCCTTTACAGATTTGGAATCGATAAAAAGTGCACTATATTGGAGCATCTACAACCAGGTGACTTGATGATAAACCTAGTTGTTCTACCTCACGCTCACGCTGGCTCTGTATGGTCCCCGGCAGAGGACGCAGCCACAGCAGCCAGCCAGTAGTGCGCGCCTTTGTCGCAGCGCGTTCAGTTCTCAACCAGCCGGCGTCGGACGCAGGTGCAGCGAAGTCTTGGCCCTTGCCGCCTGCCGATTGCTCAGTCTTCTCTAGCCCTCTCGATCCGTGTGTGCAATGACCGCAGACAGGTGCTCCCCCACCCATTATATCTCCCCATACAGTCAATCGACCTGGTGCCTACTGTATTGCACCGGTTAGCACAGTGACCCCCCCCTCTCCTCGTCGCTAACATCGACTAGTCTCGACTTGAATGTTCACTGCTGCAAGCTCCAGGCCCCTTCGTAACACGCTGATTGCGTCGACATGGATGTGCCTCCGTCCGTCGCGACAGCAGCTGGAGGCACACGAGTCGACATGACACTGCAGATCCCAAGCCGACCGGCTGGCCATCGTATTACTTGTGAGAGGTCACGGCCCCAGCCAAGACTCGACGAAAGCTCCAACAGGCGCCAAGTAACACCGGAGGTACTGCCAGCCGGTGTCTCTGACCCGAATCGGCAACATGCACAACGTCGCCGGGCCACCGCAGCCTCGTGCCAAGCACAGGCACTGACGCATACCCATCCATCCCACACCAGCAACGACCATGCCCCGTAAGACCGAGTACCGGCAGCTATGTCATTATGAGACACCAACACCACGGTCGTATTCCTGTACACTCGCTGCAAGGCCTGATCAAGCTCATTAACAACTATCAGACCCCTGTCGGTGTGTACAACTACAGGATCAAGGCGGTGTTGCTGCTTATGATGTCGGAGCATGTCGTGAACACGTGCAGCTACGGCCAACGCTCTCCTTGCCTTGGAGTGGCACGTCCAGCCCCCCCCCAACCAACGTGCAGCTACATGAGGCTAGCTGTGGCAACCTAGTTGTGCTGCGTGGCTCGGCAGGGTACTACGTGAAAGCTGGATGCGAAGGGATGTTCGTGCGTGGAGGTTTTGAGTATAAAGGCACCACCATGTTCTGAGGTACCCCCCCTGTTGAACGGGAGCACGCAATGGGGTAGTGCAAGGTGCCTACGACGCGCCACGATTGGAAATTAATCGCTATTATGAAACGTTGTATTGCACATTGGTAGAGGAAGGAACGACGGGTTCCTCGACCCTGGGCACCAGCGTCACTATTGGGGCTGCAAAGGCATGATGAGGTCTTTGCTACAGCTACCAATTACCTACGCCACGCTGATCGACAATCTCAACGGAGTGGGGTTCAACTAATGAGGTGCTAATTCGCTGGAGCCAAAGTGGACTCCCTTATTTGTGTCGATCTTTTGACCAGTTCTCGCATAGCGGTTTTAACGTGAAATTGGGGAGAAGGTGGAGAATTGGACATATGTACCGATGCAAGAGGTGCCAGCTGACAAAGTTGTAGTGCTTTGCTTGCAACTTACACTACCCAGCTGCTGAGGGTTTTTGTCACCAGCCAGGGCGATCCCAGAACCATCGTCGATCCACTCGCAATTTAACGGCCCAGACGTTCAAGCTCGCGTCGCAGATCTCGCTCAACGCCGTCGGAGCCGAGCTGATGATTTAAAAAGGGGGTACCGCGACGGCGAAGTCATTTCCGTTTCCGATCAGGTCTCAACGACTCCTGACGTTCAAGACCTTGTCGGAGCCCCGCTCGTCGCGGAGCTGATGATTTTAAAATGCGCAGCATCAATAAGTCATGCGCCCGCCATTTTGGTAAGAGTAACGCGTACTATACTCGTCTATGGGTGGAGGAGATGGATGAGTAGGGATCAGAGTGGACCCATGTCTCAATAACTGCATTGACAAGTAGATATATGTAGTAGGTTTTATGGTAATGTTTTGCGCGACTATATTATCCGAAGCGTATATACTCTAGAAGCAAGATAACTCTGGGTGATCTGTTCACATATGCAAAACCCAACCGCACATCAGGGCAGGAACCATCATCGATCAACGTTGCATCCATCTACATGGGTATATCAGTTGACACTCCTGGATCGTATTAACTACAATCATGACGAAAGTGGCAATGAATACGCAGCAGCGAGCCGTATGCAGTCGCAATTGCTGTGACTGCATACGACTCGCTATTGCGTAGTATTCCCCACTTTCCTACCCCCACGGGTTCGTTCAGCGAACGTCAAGTGGCTTCGCTTCCCAACTATATATAGCACCTTTTTACTTTATTTAGTGCTATCCCAGTGTAATGTATGCTCTCAAAACGCAAAACATCTGCTACATTTCTGTATTTTTTAGCGTTATGATGTGTTCCTGTGGGAAAGGAGTATGTACCTGACAACTGCCGGCGACGAGTTTAACAAAAAATTCAACCCGAGTTAGACAACAGTTAATGCTACAATACTAATGAGACTAAATTTGTTTTCCAGCCCTCCGTCGAAGATTATGTCAGAAAGAGGGAAATAGATGCAAATTTAACGTAAAATATCATGAAACCTTCACATGTTAGAATTTGTCGGATTCGGCGAAAATAATCGCCAGTGTATAAGCTTGGGATGATTTATGTGAAATAGCAGAAGTCTTAATTGAACTTTGTGTGCAACATATTTAAATGATCCACACTAATAATGCCTGAATTAGTCCCTATTGGGCTGTACGTATTACGTAACCGCACCTCTTTTAGGATTTCTGTTCATAATATACATGTACAGGGCACGTCAACACAGTGCAGTCAAAAGTGTGATGGATCCCCGCATGTGGATAGATATCTTCGCTCGCCACAATACAGACTAGTCCGTTTTGCTTCTCTACACCTGGAATGTCATATTTCAGTAGATCGCGCCCGCGGGTTGAACTCAACAAATGATGTTATTGTTCGCGATGAACTGACAGTGCTGCGTCGCCTAATCACCAGTTTGTAGCTAGTTAATGCTTGACCAGTCTATTTTAGCTTGTCAGCTCAGTCTCTCCCTGCATTTTGGTTCTTGCGGTGAAACTTGCTACATATCGCACGATACTCTTCTAAGCGCTAAGAGGCGTGCAGCTTTGCCTCTGGTATGTCAGCAATAAATATGCGCGCGGGGATGAAGTGCAACGAACAAAGATATTTAACTGAAATTAGAGCGGTTGTCTGTGCTTTGGGCTGATAACCATGGTGTCGATAATGCTAGCTCATGCTTGAGCTCGCAGTGCCAATGCTACAAAACTTCGTCCACTTATGAACAGCTGTAACGAACTAATGCTTGACCAGTCGGTCTTTGCCCGCATGTCGTACTGATGGTGAAGCCTGCTCTACTACGAATCGATAGGCTAATATAATAGTATGAGCGCGAGAAGTTGCACCGAAGCAGGCATTGGGCTTGATCCGCTTCTACTAGAAGCAGGAAATGGACTCGGCAGGAGATCCACTGCTAGGTCGATGCTGCGCCAGCGGGTATCGTACGACGAAGTGCCATGTTGCTGCAGACCGGCTGCTGGTAGGCATTTGCAGGCGACGCCACAGGCAAGTACCCGCCTCTTCTTCACTACTTTAGTGACGAAATGACCGGATTTTTGCTGAAAGTGAGCAATGCACTGCTCCATCGCACCACTCGCTAGCTCCAGCCCACTTGAATCAAACTGATTCGGCCCGCTCGATTAAATTGTCGCCCGGCAGCGACAGGTTCCTCACCAAAATGCAGCTCTGCAGTCAATATCAGCTTAGTCAGCAATCAGATTGCACAGGTAGGTGCAAGTTCAGTCAAAATTGACTGTAACCCCATCAAACATGCTACTAAACTAGCGTCTTGCAGAGGCGAAATATGTAAATTATCGCCACAAAGCGGCATGACTCGGAGACCAGGTCACAGGCCCGGTCGCACCAGACCAACCACTGGCGGAGGGCTGCCTCGCTCCTCTGCGTTCCTTTTGCTGCCCTCAGTCGGCATTTGTTTTATCACTACGAGGCAAGTCCCTGCCTCGCCGTTTCATTGGGCGAAACATGTGGACACCTTGGTAGCGACTGACGACCACGTTATCAGGTCCCCACCCACCAGGATATCAGACCTGATCTCGGTGACTTCTCTACGCAAGGTATGGTTGACGATCTACTCACCGACTACACTCAATGGCCAGATGGTGTCTTCAATGGCGGCATGCTGACAATTCCGAGTCGACACCCGCATTTTAAAGTAACTCGCTAAAACTTTGCATTCCAACTACTTCTTCGAAGCGCTTCAGCGACGTGCTCTTCCTTATCCACTGCGGTACGATCATTGCAAATACTATAAACGTGTATTTAGATGAGCTGGTGTCACAGAACAAGCCCGCTCTGAAGGAACATTCTTCACAGACCTCCTACAGGTGATATTTCAAGCTAGGAGCTAGTCGTACGTAAGGACATGGTACCACCACTCTGAACTTTAAAATGAACTACAGCTGAACTGGTCAAATGTTTTGAGCTACCTGTACATATCGTAGTATTAAACCGAGTTCTTCGGAGCTCAGCAACGTCGTTGAAGCTCCAGATAAACATATCATCCCCACTTCTAGGAAGGCAAAACTCCATAAAGCCTGCCTAACGCAACGATAATATCCTCACTGCACCCAATTCACTGGTGCCAGCCTGTAGCCCGTATTCTTCAGTCTGTGTTAGTCTGCCACAGGCGAATCCGGGACCTGTAAAAAAGCAGAATGAGCTGGGTTAGCCGAGGTTGGTCCTCCATACCCGCTTCATTATCAAATATTTAACCAATTCTGCAATGTCTCTCGTGAAAAAGCCGTCACGATGTGATGGTCAGACGGCGAGCAACGCTAAAGAATGGATTTCACACAGGAAAGCAGGATCTCCCCGGCATCGGCAAGAGAATAAGCTGTGTATTAGCAGCGAGCAACGTACTACAACTGCTGCGTAGCTTACAGTGCCCGTGTTGCAACAGCCCCTCCGTAGCATCGTACGTCGTGGAAAGGCTCTCACTGCAAACCATGAACAGCCAGCTTTCACCACCTCTTGAACCAACTCATGCATGACCCTTTCAAACGCCTTAACGGCTCCGTTCAGCGCGGAGTACTGCGTGGAACTGGTAGAGGGGTGCGCCGATTGAAGGATCTCTCGGAATGCCCTGTTTACGACATGTCCGGGATTGTGTTGCTGTGCAGACCCGACCCGACAGCACGACGATTCGGCACGTAGTACAAACAGCATGTTCATCAACGGCTTTCTCGCTTTTCCCTTTGGATATTCCGATCATACCGGCCAATTTTCCCGCTGGTGTTTTACTGCACATCGCAAAAGAGACTAGTCGATGTCGGCTGGTGCATTCGCTACCTCAGGCGCGTGTGCATGAACTTGTGTGGCGCCGATTTCGTACCACAATTTGCAGATGGATGCGGACAAGGCTCAATTCAATGTCTGTGTGACGGAACTTCCACGCTCAGTGGTGCTTATGTGCTGATTTCACGTTATGCAAAAGCGTGTGGAAGTATTATTAAGCGATGACAGTCCCTCCGGTAGATTCAACAACTATATTCGCTGACCTATATGACTTGCACTACATTAGAGCGGTGACATTTCCTGCTTTGAAAGACAAAGTATTTACGAAATGGTAAACTTATGGACAGGGCACCCCAGCGCGAAAGTTAACCGACCATATTACTAAGATGTGGATAGCCAACTTCTGGATTAATCGCGGGCAAGCCTTTTGTACGGCCAGCGGGTATGCAGCAACTAATGACTCGCTTGAGGAGTACCATAAACTGTCGAAGATCCAGTGCCCTGGTAACCCGGCTACCACCACCGAACTGCATCGAAACCTCAACGGGGCTGGGATTGCGTGTCTGAGCCGAGACGCCACGTTCTACTTCGTGTCCACGGCATCCGAGCCATTGCCAAGTCTGTATCAACTGCAGTACAGACGGGCATGCTTTTCGGATACAAGGAGCAAGACGTACTCGTGCCCGTACAGCCGCAAACATGGTCTGTTGCCACATCATTGGTGCGTGTATACAAACTGGTGGCGCTCGCCCCGGCATTAATATAAACACACGGCTCTTTGTTCAGCCAAATTATGTTTTTGCTACCGAATATTCGGATGATACACCATCTGATCACGATACAGTGGATATGGTGACGGTAGCTGGACCAGAACCTGGTGCTGTCATAGAGGAGGCAAAATATCCCTGTATGTTTGACTATGTCATTATGCCACCGCCAGCAAGCCTAGCAATTTCTGGCTTCCACAATCAGTTTTGCGTCGGCTGAAGAAGAGCTGGAAGCGCAGCCTTCCCCGGCAGTTGAGAGCATGCGGTTGATCCATCAACAGGGCTCGGGGTTAAATACGCAGGTAATAAAACAAGTGACGCAGGAGACACAGCTGATTACGGCGTCGATTAAGCCGACGACAGATGCCGACAAAACGTGCGCTGGAATCGAGGTTGGAAATACTGACGCGATCGCGTGGCTAGAGCGCAGGCTGGTCTGACCTTCTCACGCTTGTTAACCTTACAAGAGGGAGCCCCAGCTCGACTACTCATAGTTGCACGAGCAAAAGCTCCGGCGCCTTCCTTCACGTTAGCTGAACCAGCTACAACGCCTTGCGTAGTGGGAGCCCGGCCTCGACCACTCTCATTTGTGCGAGAAACAACTCCAGCGCATTTTCGCACGTGAGCCGAACCAGCCACCACGATATGCATAGGAGGAGCTCAAACGCTACCACATCTCCCTGCGCGAGTGTCACAGCGTTCACGCTTTGAATTCCCACTACCCCCGGGACAAGCACAACTCGGGTGCTAACTACAGGACCACGTGCCCCAACTGGAGGGGTACGTGATTTTTGCGGACCCCTTCCACCCCCTGCCCTGATCCCACTAGCCTGTGGAGGAGCCCGTGGAGAGGTATGAAGGTGATAGCATCGACGGCAGTCTATACACATCCGAAGTAACGGCAAATGGCGTGCGACACACAGTGTTCATGTACATACCCGCCTCGGGAAGAGATGACTCGCCAGGGCTCTGTCCGCGAGGGGCTGATGGCGAACACCAATGGTGCGACTGCTCTAGTCTACCCCCCCATGATTAATAAGACAACGCTGAGATCATATCGAGCATCCATGTCCAAGACAATGAACCGTTCGACCGAATTTATGCCGTCAAAATTTACGTTTGGGGGTAATATAACCTTTGCGTGTCGACACAATAGAGCCCGTCGCCAAGCGAACAGATACATCGGTATTACACTCGGAAGCTTCTAAAGCATTAGCATACAGTGCACTGTTTCCGGCCTCACTGGCTTTCGTCGCAAAGTTGAAAGACGCTCCTGAGCCCATCAGGACTGTCACAGGTTCTTGGTATCCTTTCACGCTGGCAGTAACGACCACGAGGTTAGATCTCGCAGCGGTCACGAAACGACACATAAATGTCGTCCCAGGGAAGCTCCGTGACAAGTCTTGTAGCAAAACGCTTTCCTGCATCCCAAGAAGCTCGAACGATGGCGGTAGGCCAGGTTGGCCAGGCCGAAGGTTGAGCGCAGCTCCTTTTCCATGAACGACCACGGGGTGAAATACCCTGGAGACGCCGTCTCGTGGGCCATGGCTCACGTGCGTGCGCTCCCTCTAAGCTTGGATAGCGCAGACGCGACTGAAATCTAACCAGCGCTCAGTGCAATCACGATATCTCGAACCTATAATACCTTGCCATCAGATATCGGAACTGACACCTTGACGGGCTTTGTCGAAGTTGGTCGCGCAGCGAATGGGGCAGTGTTCGTAGTGAACGCTTGTGTCGCTCTTTGTGCCTCAGCCCGTATCATAACACGAGTAGATTCCTGCGCAGCAGCGCTTACTTGAACAATCAGCGACGACTCGTATTTGTCAAGCGATCCACGCGCGCCCTGTGCTGCTCGGCTGGAAGATTGGAAAATCCAGTGAAGGTTGCCTCGCCCAGAAGGCTGACCATCTTCTTGAGTGTAGCACAATGGACATCTGAAAGATAAGGAAGTAGATAAAAAATTATGATTGTTATTAAAACATTCCATTCAACTCAAATCAAGAAGTGGACAAGTTGTTCAGTACCCGGTAACTTAGGCGACAGGAATGGCGGGGAATTTTTGCATAGTTTTACGCAGAGACGCCAGGTGTCTGCAACGATTATCGTGTTACGCTTCCTCGTACTGTACATACGGTGCGTATGATCACTGTCACATCTAATCGTACTTGTACTCAATCCCGCGACCGACGTGATTTTTACGTCGGTACATCAGGGTCTCGTCGAGTAGGGAACCGTCAGGGGGTTGGTTGTCGGTGCGGCAGGACTTGCATTCTATCTGTATACTAAATCCCTGTCTAAATGGCGATCTGGTTAGCTCATGTAAACCCATACCAGGAAAATCCCAACTGAGTTTGACCGCTTCCAACCAAAACCGGTCCAGCAACGGTATTATGTTTTTGTTCAGCTGTAATTTAACCTCACGATCGCCGATCGGATTCTCGGCCAACAGTCCAGAAGCTGCCAGGTTAGTGCGGCAAGACGTGCAATGCTGCTTGTGCTGACTGTGTTGCTGTTATCTCTGCGTGAATAGAGGCGCAGCTGGCTGCTGGGTCGTGTGTGCTGCTGGGCCGTCTGCGCCTCTAGCCCGTGTGCGCTGGCCTGCGACTTACCTGCGCCCATGGAGCTCGTGAGGTTGAGCACCAAGCCTTCGGACCTGGAGGATCGGGTTTAAACCCCGGCATGGGCATCAAATGTGATTTGGTTTTGCTGGTCTTTTCAGACAGTTCGGCTACGCGAGTGCATGCTATTCCTATTGTACGTATTGCATATCTTATTGACCTTTTAGTGTGTTGCGTGTGCATTTAGGTAAAACGCTGGAATGGCGGAAGGTCGGAATTGGGCGTCGGGTCGACGACTTCGCCTTCGTAGTAGCGCTCGCGGAACTGGTCAAAGAGGATGGAAAGATGGGCTGTTTTGTAAAGCGCCTTCATGGCTTTGATGACCGAGCCAACGGCTACAGCCTGTGAGCATTGGACAGCCAAGTATTCAAGGGTCTTCTTCTCGGCTTCGACTGCAAGTGCGGGAACCTCCGCCTTGTACGCTGGTGAGGCCGGATCCAGCTTGAACCCTGAAGGTAAGCAGAGCATCATGAACGCAACGGCGTGGCGTGACTCGTGAAGGGTAGTTTTGCTAACTGTTGTTGATTCGTACATGCGTGGTACAGCAGTGAACCACTCGAACCATACTGTCGACAGCGCTTTTGAGACACGTTTGCGTGCGCGCTTTGGCTGCGGCTGCTCGCGCTCTTGGTGCTGCTGCTCGGAAGTGTTTGTTTGCTTGTCAATAGATTCTGTGTTCGCCCCCAAAGGTGCCAGCTTTTCTTCTACGCGCGTTTGACGGAGTAATAGCTCGTCGAGCTGCTGCGACAGCTTTACGCCGTCCCGTCAAGAAGAAAGGTCTGGAAGTCGCGCGCCAGCTTGCGGTTCCATCCGCTCAACTGACGCGCAACTTGCTGATCTTCGTATGTTGTGTTCAGCATGTAGGAAAACGCTTTGCTCACGCGCGACATATTCCAGCCTCCGCGTTCAACATCACAGTTAGGACTAATACGACTAGCGGCGTTGGTGTGCATGGCCCCGCCTCGTCGGAAGGAGTGCGAGGTAAGTCCCTTCGTGAGTCCACTCTCCTTTGCTGCTGGCAGTCCACTAAACACGACTAATAGTCTATTGATATAAGCTTGAGCACCAGGGGCTGAGTTGGCTCGACGTGGCTGTGGCGTCTTGCCTGTAGGCGCTTCTCCGAGCTCACTGTCCAGCTGCGCAATCAGGCCCAGCTCGCCATCTTCGTCTTGACCTTTGGACGCGGACAGCACAGGTACGACAGCAAATTGGGGGAAGATGCGAGTTCCTGGAGCAGGTTGAAGGGCGAGAACGACAGCAAGCACGTCTAACGGGCATGTGAAGGGGTCGTTAGAATCTTTAAATAGGGAGATACCCTGTTGCGAGGCAGTCTTCACACGTTTAAAGCGGAGAAATATCATACCGCCTTGCATATACGTAAAGATTTGACAGCTTTAATCTATGGGCTTAATCGATACAAACGAATTAGAAACCTTGTACGATTCCTTCCTGGGTAATACACACAGCTGAGCCTTTTCCAATTTGTCAGCCTCAGAACCACGACCGTAGAGGTACCACATCAACGCCACTAGCGCAGCAACAAGGTAGTCGGAGTTGGCGGAAGCGTGCATGTAGAGAGCCGAAATGATAGTCTTTATATTCGTTTTAGTGCATGGTGGTGCATCTTTCGTGACACCTTGCTCCAGCCTCTTTTCGCAGTACCGATCTAGAGTTGATAGCATCTTTTTCAGCTTCTCAGAGACACATTGGCTCTGCTGCGGGTACAGATCCGCCAGCCAGTTCTTCACATTGCCGAAGTAAGATAGAACAGTATTCTTGGACAGAGCTACCTACTTTTTTCGCTAAGAACCATACATACTTGTCCAGAAAGACAAACAACTTTTACCTGTGCTGTCCTTAGACATGCGATCATGCACTTCTGTGAGCGTCACCTCCTTCTTCACGAGGAAGTCTTCGAAGGACTTCACAGCCGTCGATCTGCTTCGCTGGCTGTTCGCAGGAACTAGCGATGTCACTGACATGCCTGTTTGCGTCTGAACGCAGAATGGCGTCGCAGATGAGCTAGCGGGGTTGTCAAGTCGTTTATGGTGCTCGATGTCTGCTCGAACACTTCACCCTGCGTCGCGTCGGTCAAAGTGACGCGAGTTCCGTTTCCGGCATGCATACGCTCGGCATAATGGCAGAGGTAGAGCGTAGACATGTCATCGGGATTCGGGTGTGTCGTCAGGATGAATTCGCGAAATCCCGCCGTGATGAAGAATTTATTCACCGCTTCATCCTTCTTTTGCTTGAAAACGTCGTTCTGGGTGCCTTGGGATCGTCTGAAAGCGTGTCGTAGACCAACGAATGTGAACCGGGTGCGCAAAAGTTAAATTGAGCTCTACAAAAAGGAGCGCTCGATTGAATTTAAGATCGTAGTATTTAAGCATCACGAGTATTAAATGATACCCTATTTATGTTTAATGTACTCGAAAGTCAATCCATTCACTCTGAAAAAGAAAAACCAACATGCAAACAATGCCATAGTTTTGTGCTAATGAATGTATCTATTCACTCGGAACTTGTGCATCACAGAAGTTATGTGCGTTTATAATCAATATAGCGCTTTGGTCCTGCTTGATACAACATTGTGTGAATTCAAAATGACTAATATCACAAATTCCTGAACTTTTAAGCGACGATGGGGTCGCTCGATTGAAACCAGAAGTTTTCCAACAGTAAGCTAGTTCCGCCAGAAAAATAGACGTATTATCTCGTTTCGTGTCGTAGAATTGGGCAAATAGGATCCAACGACAATATCAACAGTATGTGTAAATCGTCTGTCTTATTTTGGCCTGTGCCTCCAATAGCTTCGATATAGGTCCGCTGTAAACATGAACATGTCGTTGGTGTTGGCGTTGTTCGTATTCCCAACGAACACTCACCGTAAAATTAAAGTTGTACCGTAGTACATTCACATATGGATGCTGCATCTGCAGGAATGTTGCTTCGGTACAGCACAAATACGCTAACCAGCCAGCTATATAGTTACAAAGTGCTGCATAAACGGTTAAGAAGCCATTTCCCGTAGCCTTCCCGAGTTCGTGTTGACAATGTACTACTGCCTGTTAAAGCCGCATATTGACTGAAGTATGACCACACCCACGCATTACCGTGGACCCAATCCGCTGCCTAATTTTTAGGCATAAAGCCATTGCTGCGCTTGTTGCTATTCCGCGACTCCGTGCGTCATCTGCGCAGCAAGCGGTTCATCACTCGGGTGATGTCTCTGTCTGCCGTGGTCCCCCCCCGCATCAGAGTTTCGATGGGAGAGTGAGCATTTGGTACTTCGACGAGCACGTATCAGCTCAGTGTTCTTCGGTGGGGCGCCCGGCAGGAACGGTTATCATCAATGCACAACCAACCCCCAAACAACCTAGATCTCAACTGCAATGATCTCAGACTATTTTCAGTTATTCAAGCTCACCAACGCAAGAAGTGTGCGTATACACTTGACGAGCTTAATGTCGCGACCATTAAGTCTTATTGGGAGCTACCAAGCGCACCATTAACGCAACCTTGTTGAGTCTACAGTGATCAATGGACGATTGCATCGCCCAAGCGGGCAACAACAACTATGAGCCTTAGCATATATATATATAATACGAAGCGGCAGTGGGAGGGGAAACTTCTCGTAGCAATTCGTTGCTGCTCTCTAGCATTGCAAATACTCAGTTAGACAGCTTTTTTGTAGGTACTTCGTAATAATAAAATCAAGTGATAGATTGTGCTCTCATTCTGGAACAGCGGTCACAGTGGTATTGTGTTATCTACCTTAAACGGAGTAGTACAGCGTCTCTGACTGCTGCAACAATCAAGCGCGACTCTTACGAAGAGAAACAAGCGAAGCGGTTTCAGCGACAACATCTGTTTGCACATTGGCCTACCTCGTCAAACACCAAAACATCGAAAACACCAAGTATTGAGGAGTGGCCTAGTAAATATGTTGCTCTGCGCGTGTACGCGTTGAAGATACAGTCATCCATCGCTCACACCTCTAAATATACATGTACAATCGGGGTCGGTCTCAGCGATACAGCAAGCAACATCTGTTTTAGGCAGGTAGAATGCATTAAATGCTCACCCTGTTGCAGCAAGACGGACAACTACCCTGTAGCGCTGCACTCTTCAGAGAGTTCGGTATGGATAAGGAAGAAAACACAGAAAAACAACAAGGTACCGCTATATGTGGATCTAGCAGCTGGATCCTTGTAATTGGTTGCGTTCCTATGACCATCAAGTAGAAGGGCTGAAGTCCTTGGAAAAGTTGTCAACCGTTGATCTGTCTCCCAGCTTCATATCATACTCTTCCTTAAGGTGCATGACAATCCATGCGCTTGATCCGACACGAACTTTAAAAAAAAAGTCATCGTGTCGCTACGCACGAGGTTTCAGCACCAATGACATACACGAAGTCAATATATGTCAGAAATAGCGGCAGGAACCAGAACCAACTACCTGTGACAGTGATATAAAAGAAGAAAATAAAACACTCGACGTTACGGAATGACCTAACAGCTTTCGAGTGGCTCTCGAAATTCAGTTGATGTTGACCCATCGGCATGCGCCAAACGTCCGGGGGTTCGGAACGGCTCTCGGCCGTGAAAAATGTCAACGCATCCATTGCGTTCACTCCCGCAGGATCGGTAACTCACCTTTACTTCTAAATACACATTTTGCAGCGTTTGTCAGCTGTCAAACGCGACGTATCTGTCGATATTTGTCAGCGCCATTATCCGTTTTCAGAAGCGTTGACACTAGCCGCTTACGTCGAACTCATTGGTGGTTTGAATTTACGCGTGCCGGCATCATATCAGCGCTATCCAATCGTTGGCCGCAGATCTTCCTCATCTGGATACCAGCGTTGCCGCTACCCTTAGAATCATTAAAATTGCGGGAGCATAACACATCAAATAACGTTCACTTGCAGCTTCTCATTAAATAAGATGACCGTTGCATTCAGGGCAGCTACGTCGACCAAAACCACGAAGACGGTCGTGAAATCTGGTTGAGCGTGTCATTCCGTTTGCAGAAAGAAACCAACACAACTGAAAACGTTAGAACCGCTAGCATACAGTCTAAACACACTAACGCAATAAAAAACGGACATTATTGCGTGCAGATCGTCCCCTCCGACCTGCTCGCAGCGCAATGCCACCGGCATCCTGCAGCGATGCAGAGAAGACGCCGCACACGTACTCGGAGCTCGTACAACTCTGCCTGCAATAACCACCACCACGCAAAGTCAAACGTCAGAACCACAACTATGAGCACTAATACAATAGACAATATAAACTTACAATTTCGCACTTAAATCGTAGGCTTTTGCGGACATCTCCTTCGCCAGCAGCCGTAACCTCCACGGCTACTCGCAGCGTAATACCGTCATCACACCGCCCGCATCCTGCAGCGATGCAGAGGGCCGAGAGCGCTTGCCAAGCCGGCAGCACTCCGCCGCCAGAATCAGATTCGCAAAACGTCACTCCGTGTGACCATGTAGATTGCAGCCGCCCATTGTCCTGCGTGTCGGCTCCACGCACGTTGAGGAATTCCCCCTTCCCTGCGCAGAACACTGCCGCGGGCACTGCTATCCTCACATTACTGACTGCCCTCACTAAGCCATGGCATGGCTACAAATCCGCCTACATCCTCCTAGACCTGATAACAAAGCGACGCGATGCGTTCTTAGAGTGGCTGGGCTACTCAATGATATCATACTCTGCCAACATGACACTCAGCTCTCAAACACTGGAATGTCGATTTCGCCGCCGGCAGTGACACCCTGGACGATGTGCAGGCAAGGTAGTTGTTCATAGTGACTACACTGGCACGTTGGTGACAGCACCAACTACTGATACTCCAGTGCCTGCTCCGGCTCGTTGCCGCTTTGACAGCAAGTGCCACCTGCTCGTGAATGGCAAACTAACCTACACCATACATCACAACACAGCTTAATATGTTAATATACCGCCTTGCATGCTATATTCAAATACAATAGAACAAAATCATGCTTACTACGAGCGGCACACTACTGTCGCCAAACATGTAGTAGTCTCATGCTCTACCAGGAACCCATGGCAACACGACTACATACCCATATCGATACCTATTAGAATGATACATACAAAAACCTCGCACTTTGGCACATATTATACCATTTGATGTCTCACCCCTCATGTTGTTCCCAGGTCACATCTGCATGCATACATAACAATACATTGGTTTCTGCCATCACAAGTCACACCATTCATGTAGCAACCAACCTATTCCATCGGATGAGGACGCCGTCGCCAAGTAGTGCACACTCCATGTACCTCGATGGCGAGCCGTGACTCCGCGTGACGCACTTTTAAAACCTTGTCTGGTATGATTTCCTGCCGTTTTTGGTCACATGGATTTCTTTGTGTCAACTTAATACGCAGTTTGATGTGTCGGCCCACAGCTGTTCGGTTCTCACAAAGCCGGGCTTACAACTAACGCATCAGATTATAAATCATCGATCGAGTGTTCACAGGAAGACCCAAGATCGATTGGGTGGTATCTTTGGATGAATATTCCAGTTTTAGACACCTTCATAGTTACAAGTTTGCAACCCGTGTTTCATTTGTTTGTAAGCCTTTACCTACGTGTCCGGTGCAATATTGGTACAAATACAGAAAATATCTTGTCAGACAATATGATTTCGCAACAAATAGAGTATGCTAAGTGTGAGTTCCTGTCTTGGATAATGCCATTAAAACTACGTGATAAAAATTGTAATACAATGTTCTGCTGCGGTGACATTGCTGACGGGTATGTTCCAAGGTAACCAAGCTATCGGGGTCTTCACTGACAACTTAACATTCACCTGGATTGTACCACGCCGTCGATCTGCAGGCCGGAGATCACTAATAAGCGGCCCACTTATTTCACAGTAGCGGTTCAGCAACAAACAAGGGTTACGGTCTTGATTTCAGCGGAGGTGGTTTCTAGATTAATGAGATACGCGCGATCATTTTTATAGTAGCATGTGCCCACAGTCCCTACCCGTGCGTTAGTTGACATCTCGCAGCTTGAAGTCCTTCAAGCTCTGAGATGTCACTTAGGGATGCTAAATCGACCAATCGGATTGATCGATTATCCCTGTCTGACCATATCCAATCAGATCGGGCTGAGTAACGACTGATTCCGACCGATTCCGACTAAATTTCAACTAACACCGTTCGTCGATATATGATTAAAAAGGTAAAACATGTTGAACCAGATATACGTGGAACTATGATAACGAGTAAATTGGAATTCAGATCCATTCCATTGGCTCAAATCTGAACGAATATTTACCAATAAGATAGCATTCTCCTTATCTTTATATCCGCTTCCTGCCTGGTATCGCGTCGGAGCCGTACTTCGGTTGCATGCGCAACGTCGAGACGGGCGAGGTCGTCCCGGTGGAGCTGGTGGAGATGTAGTACGGAGACGTGCTGACGCGCTTGGTCGACTTGACATACGTAGAGATGGAAGGCAAGTCGCAGTGCTGGGTGCACAGCACGTACTTCTCGCGCGTGAAAAAGCTCATCACGCGCACGGAGGAACGTTTCCGCCGCGAGAGCTCTGGCGCGCTGTTCGACCAGTCGGAGCTCAAGTCGAACCCGCGTGGAATGCTGAGCGCGTTTATCGCGAAATGCCCTTCGACGGTGTCGACGCTGCTGTCGCTGCCGGACTGCGACTTCTTCCTGGAGCTGTGCCGCACGGGTGGGAAGCCGGTGAACTTCGTGGCTGCGATCACCAAGTACTTCAAGACGTGGTTCAAGAAGACCTCTGTGTAGTACTCGTAGGCCTTGCGGTGCCGGAGCGCGTCGAGCAGCGCGTGTTGATCCTCAGGGTCCCGTGGCTGTGCGCTACAGCACGGTGGTGGATGAGCCCGTGGCGGACATCCTGGGAGGCATCAACTCGGGCTTCATCAACGTTGTTAAGGAGAGCGGCGCGATTTCTGCCGCGTCGGTTGCGGCTACCAAGCAGGTTGTGGACATCGCTGGAGTTGAGGTCAGGGAGAGCGACGGATGAGGGCGCCATTCCGTCTGCTGAAGAGTTGCTTGCGGCGCTCGCCGCGTCCATGAGCGACAAGGACTGGCTGAAGGCGCTCATCTCGTCGACCCACGTCGTGAAGGAGAAGAAGTGGCTTGCGAACCCGGCTGCGCCAGCTTCTTGTCCCCTGGGTTGGCCAGAAGTACGTGATCGACGCTGCCGGCATTCGCGTGTTCGACAGATCAATCGACATTTCTGGCTCCGTGATCGAGATCGAGAAGAAGGGCACAGCGAGTGCCGTTGTGGTGAATGAGGTTTGCCTGGCAGTGGCCGAGCTGAAAGTCGGCATCGTGTCGATGGAGATGACGTTCCAGCACCACCCTGAGCTGTTGTGTTCGATCCACGCTAAGGGCAGCGGCTTCATCGACATGGTGATGGTGTTCTCCGCTCGCTCCCCTAAGTGTCCATCGAGGACAAGAAAGATGATTCGTGCGAGGCTGCGTGCGCCGAGAGCATGATGTCTCGAGTTCTCCATCGCCACCGGCGAGCATTCGTACCTGCTCAAGGCCGACAGTCAGGACGACGCCGCACGTTGAGTCAAGGGCCTGCAGGCGCGGCAGCACCGGCCCGAGGGCACGCCCTCCGAGGTCTTCAGTCTGCGCAGCGAGCACATGCGCGTGAGATTCTGTGGTACCAGCGACACAGCGAGGTTGTTCACTTCGAGGAGGAGACGTCGAACACCTCTGCATCAGAGTACGCGCGCGGTCTGGCTGCCGAGGCTGCGGCTGGGGCCGCGGCCGCTGCTGCAAAGGCTGCTACTGCGTCTGCTCCGAAGGCGAAAGCGGCTCCCGCGGAGCCGGCCCTTGTCGCTGCTCCGGTTGTTGTCGCCCCGGTGGCTCCAGTGCAGGCTGCTTCTGTTCCGGCCCCTGCTGCGGAAGACGCGCCAGTTGCTGTACTTCACATTCCGCGGGTGCTTCTTTCTGTGCGCATGAACAAGAGAGCAAGGAAGCCATGGACGTGAAGACGATTTGCGCCCGCAAGGCGGTGGTGGAGCACGATGCCTTAACAATCTGAAAGGGAGTGCGGGATTCCAGAGGGTGGCGAGGAGATGGCCTGGTTTCGATCTTCTTGGTCTACGAGCATGGTGCTGGGTAACGTGACGAACCGTTTGCTGAACAAAGCTGTGGTTTTGGTTTTCCGACATCAAGGTCAATTCGCCGTGAACCGTTGGCGAGCTGCTGCATGGGATATGTTTTGCTGCTTGATACGATTTGTGCGGAGAACAGTGCAAGTATCAGTTTGCATGGTGTTTGGCAAGTGCTGTGCTGGGACCGGATTCTCGAGGCAGAATTCCATTACTAGCTTTTGGCTGCTTCAAGTTTGGCTGTGGTCTCGTTGAATTGCATGAAGGCCTGCATCGCGGACACCGCAGAGACAGCATCATCTCCGAGTCTTGCTCGCCGAACACGTACGGTGGCGCCAGCAGCAGAGAAATCTTGCTCAGTTGGGACGGACGTCGCCATCACGGCAAGAAAGTCCCGAGCCATCATCCGGATTCTTGGGAACTGGTCGAGGGTGCGCATCCAGGCACACACTGCACTGCTGCTGGTTTTCGAGTTCATGGTGGGATCCCGGTGAACGAGCCAACGATCAAGCTCTGAAGCAATCGACGCTCCTCCATCGATCCCAGTAGTCTCGTCGAGCCCGAAGTTGTCGTCCAGCATTTGGTGCAGAACCTTACTCAGAGCGACCTCCTCGGTGTCTCGCTGGTTCAACGTGGAGGCACTGGTGCCGTACTGCTGGCTCTCGAATCGGACGCGGTACTCGGCCTCGTACTCGTCGATGACATACTGCCTGATGGGAGCAATATCGGTCATTACTTTGGGCAGAAGCGTCTTGGCTAGAGAATCGAGCATGGCAGCAATTTGAGCCTCGCGGCGTTTTACCTAGCTGTCGTACTGGTCGAGTTTCTTCTTGAAAGCCGTTGCAAAGTCGGCGGTGTAGCGGGCGACAGCCTGGTTGATCATTGACGTCGCATTCTTTGACACCAGCTCAAATACGACGACTGACATCCCAAAGGTGGGGTAGTTCTTACCAGACATCATCATGGTTGCGGCCTTTACGGGCGTCAGAAATTGCAGAATTCTTCCAAAGCCTGCCATTTACTGTCATCGAGCGGGGCTGCAAGTCGGTCATCGGGCCCGATCGAGAAGCTTCGATAGCCTTCGTGGCGGCCGTGAATGCACCGCAGCAGCTCCTCAATGGGCTTTCGCAAGTGAATTGCGGATATCACCATCGACCAGGTGCTGTTCCAGCGCGCGACACAGTCAAGCACAGGCTGCTCGAACTTCACCTCCAATACGTTGCAGATTCCTTCAAGTTCTTCATTCAGGGCCGTAGACTGGACAAGTTTCCTCAGGATATCGCGTATGGTGCCGATGCAGGTATCAACGAACGAGCACTCGGTGAGGCCTTTGACAGCAAGCTGCAGCACATGAACAAGACAGCGAGCTTGAAACATATTCTGCGGTGCTACCGGATTCAGAAGTCATGTCAGCGGCTGATGGAGGTATCGCGTTGCTCAGGTGATCTCGAACTGCATCGGGTAGGTTGGCACGAATCGATCGGACCATTGTCTTGTTGCTCTTAGCATTGTCCGTTGTAATAGCCCAGTGTTGCGAACAGAGCTCCATCCATCGATTTTATCACGTCGAGCAAATGATCAGCAAGGCGCACCCCAGTATGCGGATACTCAACCCTTCGAAAGCCTAAAATGATGTAGCGAAGGTTCCAGTCTTCATCAATCCAGTGCATCGTCACTACCATGTGTCCTCTGTTCGCGGCAGACGTCCACATGTCCGTCGTTATAGATGTACGGCTTGACCGAACATCGCAAAATATTAGGCAGCGGAGAAATATCTTTCGGGCGAGGTCCTTTTCCAGTTTCCACCGTACGATGACGCGATTCCGAATAGTTTGACGACATGGGACCTTGTTGCTAGGCTCCAGTGTTGCACAAAACGCAATAAACTTAGGCTGCTCGACGGTTGCAAATCAAAGGTCGCAAATGGAAGTTCACGGGTCACCCGACCCGCCCGGTTGTTTTTCATGCTGACATCGGGCACCCGAGCCCGTCCAGCCGGACAGAACGTCAAGTTCGGGTACCCGTACCCGACGTTTAAATGAATCGATTCCTGTTGCGTTAACGTGACTTGATGGTCACACGTCACAGCTGTGCATTTAGACGTATCGTGAATTCCATGTTCGACCAGGCAATCGGTGAACAAACCCAGTAGTACTTCAGCAGTGTGGGAGGGTGCTAGCACCTCTTTCACCTGAAGTGCCCGCGCGTGCAGTACGAACTCCTTAGTAAGATAGTGAAGTGTAATCACCATGAAGGTCCGGTTGCGAATGCCGTCGGCCCATAAGTCAGTTGTAAACCCAGCACCAACGCGATCGGCAAAATGCTCCATACACAGGACAAGTAGTATACCCCGTATCAACATGGAGTCACTCACTGCTTGATTTCGGACGGTATTTGGGGCAGGGAGCAGTTTATCCATATCACAGTGAAACTTGGATCGTAATCCGATGTCGTAGATGGTAGCGGCGAACGCCCTAAAGCCGCCACCCGCAATAATCGAGAATGGACGGAGATCCTGACAGCACATCTGTGCAATGGCTTTTGTGACGCGCTTTTTGTCGGAAGCATATACCCTTTGACCCCCAAGAAAGGAACGCATAGCTCCAGAAGCAGAAGCCGCAGGACAGGAGTGTTTCAATAACGATGTCGTACCGTGTGCAGCGAGGTACGCGTACACACAAAAACAATCCTTGCATGCCACGAAGATGGCCTTGGGCCCGAAATTCGACTCCCTTCAATTTTTCATGGACTCGGCGGAACTTCAGCCATGCTTTTGATCGAGTGGACCCAACGTCTCGCAGCACGAAGACGGGATTCGCAGGTTTTTGCTTTACGTCCGCTTGATGGGGGTTTCCGGCGGTTGTGTCGGCGGAAACCAGTTTTCCGTTGAACGGAAGGCTCCCGTATCGCAGTACGTTGCACAGAACCACGTCGCACGCTATCTCCGCATCGCGTGCGCCAAGCAAAACCAACATCACAGCTAGATCTAGTGCCTTCATTCTTAGTTTTTCCTACAAGCCCTCAGTTCAAGCTTCACAGCAGCCTAGACGTCACGCCAACAACCTTCGCGAGATCATGACCCAACGCCAGCTCCAAGTCGGCGACTATCTACTACTTCGCCCCGAGGATGTTGGGGGGACGACCACGCGCGCCTTCTACGCCTCGGTCGTCAACGTCGCTCGATCCATGGTCACCGTCGTATCCGTACTGTCTGGCCAAGAAGACAGCAGATTTGAGCTCGCACGCCGCCTGGCAGAGCTACGCGTGGTGCCACGGTCGGAGGCAACAGGATTGAAGCCCAGAGAATGGCCCCGGCAGGCAGTGTGGGTGTCTGCAGACAGCAGCTACCGCTCCGGCCAGGCTCGCGGCTATTCCGAATCCAAGCTCGAAATATGGACTACACAAGGGGTCATGTCCGTTACGCGTCGCCAACTAGTCAGCGATGTTCACCCCCTTATCAGCATCGCACTTGGATTTCAAGGGTGGCCAATACGGGCATGGCCCAAGCCTCGGCTTCAAGCGCTCCATTCCAATCTCATGGCCAAGCTTGAGGACATGGGAAGACCCAATCGAGGGATCCCGACGGTGCCGGAATGGCTGGGTGAACTTGCGCCCCTCGCGGACATCACCCAGCTTGCAAGAGCCCAGGTAGAATGGATCGACCCCGCTTCGGGGTTATCGCAGCTGTGCTCGCTGCAGCACGCGTTCCTGTTCGTGGTTTATCAAGAAATGCAAGGGCAGCCACCTTCTGGCTTAATAGAGCGACTAGGCACAACCCTTACCGAAGAACCCGGCAACTTCCGAGCATGGATAGACCGTCTTCAGGAACAAGGCGGAAACGGTGCTGAACATCAAACGGCCATAACGGCTCAAGCATTCCTCGCTTCGTTATCTGATGACGATGCGTCCGATGCTGGAGACGCTAGAACCGACGAACAAGAGCGTAGCGAAATTACACAGGCGTTGCCAGCCGGTTCTGCACAACATGCCGCTGGCAACCGGGTAAGTACCAACGATGACGCAGCGGAGTTGGAACTACTTGAGTTTCTCCGAGATCATCGACCGCATCTTCTTCAAACGTACATGCGGCGGTCGGCGACGCAGACTGTCTCCCCTGCTACGACGTCGTTACGGGTCCGACCTGCAACAATCGACATCAATCCCGCCCCAACAAAGCGGAACAAGAAGGCATTTTGCGCAACGACTGACCAAGAGAGAGTCCACCAAGTATTCATGTCAGAGATCCACAAAGGTAAGAGCGGAGAAGCCTACATGGAGTATCTGACGACCTCGTCGCTACCTCTTGATTTCCATCCAGGGATGCTGTCCCGCCTTTATGACATCGGCTTCGGCTCCAAAGGGTTATCGATCAGTCATTTCGGACGCATTGGTTACCTCGAACGGCTTCGCAAAGCTGCTAAGGGGAACGTGGACATGACTGACTTCACGCTTCCTGTACCAGCGTCTCCTGTGTTATCTTCATGGGCACAACTACATGCTGCGACGCGTGGATTTCTCCACTATTGCAGCGAAATGTGTGACCCCACGACCATCTGCGTGGCTGCCGCTCTTGACAACTTTGCGCTGCAGCTTGAAGGCTGGAACCACTGGCTACCCAACGAAATGCCGACGGTGGTACTATGGATCAACGCTACCATGGAACGGTACCGTAATGCAGCCGCTCACGACAGCCTCTCAGGCGCCAGCACCCGTGCCGAAGCGGCTGGATGGTTTAGCAATGCGAACCCAGAACTCCAGTCCATCCTTATCACGGCGATCTCAGAAAGATCATACAGAGCTTTGAACCCAGCCCGCAAAGTAGATCCCCGCCGCCGGCCGCACGAAAATAAAAGTCAAGGAAAGATGCCTGCTGAGCGCAAGGTACCAGCGGCCGTTGTCGAAGCCTTACCGCACAAAGATGGAAAGGAAGTGTACTTTCGCTTCCTTTCCTAGCGTGGCTACGCCTCTCAAGATCAGGCAGTATGCAAGTTTCCAAACCTGGTTCACTTTTATCCATCAGAGATCGACCCAACCGTACGCGAATACATCAACGCCAAACTTGGCGGGGTCAGGGACAAATACGCTCATTCTGACTGAAGAAGTCCGGGTCGTGCTGATCGCTCACGACTCGGACCAGACTCGAGTTATCCATTTTCAGGAGCAACAGTGAGTCCAAGTCTCATGGCAAAACTTTGTCTGAACAAGGAACCACCAGACGCTGCCCCTGAGTGCGAGCTCGGCGATCAATCAGGCCGATCGGATGCAACCCTCCGAAACGGTGGCCACTCAGCCTTCGTGATACATCGGGTCCCCGTCGGCCTTGGTAAAAGTAATGATGTGCACACCAATCACACTCGGTACCAAGCCAATCGACATCCGCAACAACCATTATACGCTGCTATGACGACGAGTGTTTTATTTGGCGGGAAGGGAAGCTGCAAGTCGCTATCCTCTGCACCGTTCGATCAGATCAGGCAACCAGAGCCGACATCTTCAAGCGTCACTCATACTGGCAGCTCATTCAGAAAACAGCGCCGGATCGACCACCTACCTGCACAGGTAAAACAATCATTGGAGGCCAAGGTCGAGGCCGAAGAAGCCGCACGTGACAGTCGCATTGCGGAGGTGCTTCTTCGCCACGGAATCGCGGTGCCTGACGTGCCTCTCACGAATTCAAGAGATAACAACGCGATCATTCAGCATCGACTGCATCCTGGAAAACAACGCACGTTTTCTGTTCTGCTAACGCATCACGGATTCTCACTGGAGCAAGCCGTCGAGCTCGCTAGAGGTCAGACACCGGAAGACCCGAGACCCAACAAAGCTCTATCTCCGAAGCGACTACATCGACTTCTGGCCGGCTACAAACATCGCGACTTAATTTGCCGCGCTGCAAGGTTGGGGTTGGACCCCGAGTGGTCCTCGCCAGAGCCTGATCAACGGCATATCCCTCCGAACCACAAATCGGCCGATATACACTTCAACACAGTTGTAAAAAGCGTTCGTGCAGGTCAAGATGGTGGTCAATACCTCGTGCTCGACGAATGTGTGCTCAAAAAGCTCAACAACATTCAGATCAGCCCTTTCGGCGCAGTTCCCAAAGCACATACCGATCCACAATTCGAAACGCGGCTGATCCATGATCTTTTGTTTCCGCTGGCGAGTCAACGAATGACGCGTCGATCAAGAGTTCATTTCCAGAAATTCAATACCGACACGTTGCTGCCGTCGCTCAGCAGATCGAGGCTTGCTACAAGCGCGACCCATTTGTCACCGTATACATCATGAAAGGCGATGTCAATGGAGCGTTCAGGCATTTGATGCTAATTGCTCGCAGCGTAAAATGGATGGGTGCATGGATCCAGCGACTGGGGGCGATTATTATCGACATGTCGGCTCCGTTTGGGTGGACCGGCTCGCCAGCATAATATGGCACATTCGGCAGCGCTATATCATGGCTTGTAGGCCGTGAGAGTCCCATAACAATGGCTGCTAACCCAACGGACTCGATCCCCTTCTTTGCCTACGAATGGGTAGATGACCACGTACTGGTGGAACCAGACACACCGGGACGACTCAAAGCAGCAAGCACAGCCTTACGACTGGCGATGTTGGCTGTTCTGGGGCCAAGATCCATTAATGAGAGCAAGTTTTCAGAGTGGCGTACAAAACTCGAAGTGCTCGGCCTAGACTTCGATACGATCCACCGGACAGTTTCCATGCCAAAAGCGAAGCTCGCAAAAGCTCAAACCCGACTTTAACACGCGACTAGGAAAGCAAATTTGTCGAAACACGAGCTACAACGCTTGTTGGGGAGTCTCCGGCACGTCGCGACATGCCTTCGAAGTGCAAAACCCTTCTATCAAAGGCTCCAACAAGCAATTAACAAAGCAGCCCGGTGGCAAAGTATCTCCTTCGACGACTCGATGCGTCAAGATCTCAATTGGTGCGAAATGATTCTGACACACGGTCGCTGGTGGTCACTACCAACGTCGACGTTTTATGTGGATCCTGAGGTTGATATCCACCTGTACATGGATGCTAGCAACCATGGCCTTGCCGTATTAGACCCGGCTCACCGTCGCTACATTCAGCTGCAGTATGATGACAGCGAACAGGAACTACTTGCTCAAGCTATCGGAACCGACAGATTCAACATAAATGTACGCGAACAATTTCGTATTGCGCTTGCAGCATGGGTTTGGGGTGCCAAGTGGAGAAATGAAAAGCCCCCTTTACTTCATGTGCGCAGCTGGACATACCACACGAGTGCTGCTGCCTGGACCAACAATATGTACAGCTCCAATCGAATTGCCCAGGAATTGAATCGTGCAATTGGATTCGCTGAAATCACCCTTGGGTTTCGCATTTCTGCCGAGCACCTACCAGGCGCATGCAATATTGGAGCCGATGCCGGATCACGGGCGTGGACAGCACCTCATGGTAAGATATGGACTAACTTAACTTCATCATGGACACAGGACCCAGTTCAGCAGCAAATACGCTACATCTACAAAACGTTCTCGAGGAATTACAAGCCCGATCACTTGCAGAAGACATCAACCGGAAGTATTCAAGAACCTGGAAGGAGTGATCGGAGTGGTGCAAGTTGCAAGGACTCTCGCCGTGGTTGGAAGGCACCAGCGACGCCATCTCCCGTCAGTTGGCCTTATTCGCTGTTTCCCGGTGGCTACCACACAATGACCAGTCAGGCAACGCTCCCAGCACCGTGTTGTCCAAGCTCAGCCAAGTCTCTTGGTATCATCGCCGATATCAGGGAATCACTGTCGGACTCCATTCTGGACACCAGTTGGCTGTGCAAGGGATGCTCCGGGTGTCGCGGCCTCCGACACAAAAAGAACCGGTCACCCCAAAAATTCTTTGTCGGCTCCGCCAACACTGCAACTTCAACAGACCCCATGATTGCGTCTTGTGGGGGGCTGCTCTCATGGGCTACTTCTTTCTGTTCAGGCGAAGCGAGTATTTGGCCGACAAAGGACGTGTGAAGCCGTACATCCTACGATACACAGACGTAGTGTGTCTCACTAAGGACGGGAACCAAGCCCAAGTCGATCAGAAAGCGAGCTCAGATCGTGTAAAGTTTCTCGGAAGCAAGACGGATCAGAGTGGCCGAGGTGAAACTAGAATTCTGTAGCGATCCGGTCTATGGTGGGCATGCCCAGTTCGTGCGTCGTGGCTTCTCCTCACACACCAGCGGCAAAACAACATACCCAGTGATGAACCACTTTGCAGTGTGACCCCCGGCAAGATCATCACAGCTACCGACATGACAAGGACGGTCAAACAGGCAGCCCAAGCAGCTGGCGAAGAACCTAACCGATACGGCACCCACTCAATGCGAAGCGGTGGTGCTACTGCCCTTTTTACTGCAGGCGTTGATCGGCTTGCCATTAAACGCTTTGTACGATGGAAGTCCGACGCGTACGAGCGCTACACTCGCATTGACGGGCAAGTTCTCTCCGGTTTAGCAGCAAACCTGATCTCCAGCAACCACTCGCATCTCTGACTTCGTCAAGCACGGCTGCGCCTTCCCAGTGGGGCTGCTCCAGGCCTCATCAACCATGGAGCGGCTTAACAAAGCCATTAACACGAGCCTTTTGCCCCCAAGCCGAGACGTGAAAGCGGAAAATTGCAGCCTTTATTGAGTTTAACGGGAGCTGTCGAATATGTTCAAATTTCTTGACGGCTTCGACATCTCCAGTATTGGCGATCTGCCCACTGGTGTCCGCCTCCATCACTCAACGGTGGTCACAACAGGCACGCAAACAGTTAGTAAGAAGCAATCTAAGTCGTACAGCGAAGGTCAGGTGAAACATATTCATTCACCTGTAATCAGCGGCCGGACGTCGAGATGTGGTCGGGAATAGACCCTTCGGTTGATGTGGTTCTTAGCCTAAATTTAAATGCGTCATAACCGATAACGACTATAATGCTTGACAACAATTCTTGACTCAAATGCTGCTCTTCCACTACCGTGTCACCCGGACCGCCCGTAAGGCAAATCGGGTACCCGTACCCAGCCGAAATATTTCGGGCGGGTCGGGTCGGGCGGGCACCCGAACTTCGGGTACCCGTTGCGAGCTCTGTTGCAAATGGCACCGCGTTCTCCACTATCCACTCGACAAGGGCACTATCCGCCTCTGCTTTGTTGAAGCCGCCCTCCATACGCTGTTTGACGATTCGTGCAAACCCGTGGTCAAACAGATCTGTTTGCCTTGCCGCCAGTGTATCCATCGCGGCGCCATATTAGCTGCTGTGATAGTTTTTTTTAGATGATTTCGCATCGTAGAGTGAACCTTGGAGTTCCAGATTTGTTCTCGGCCGTCGCGCTCATAACCCTTACAGGAAAACTTGCCGTTGCTGAGATCATTTATAAACGACCAGATATCAGAACGTTTACGCGATCTCTGCTCACTAGAAGCCGCGGAGCTATCTGCAGCCGTCATTGCTACGTCGTTCGCCACACCTTCGATGTCATGGCTGCTAGAAGTTCCGGCGGCATCCTCGTTGCCCTCCATGCCGCTCTGGGTTGGAAGCTGAGATTTGGTCCTCAAGGGGGGAAATGCCAATCCGGAGGACCAGTATCCGGATCCGGATAAGCTGTAAAATCCGACTCGATCCGACTCGATCGGAGTCGACTCGACTCGATTCCGACTCAAACCAACTCTCTGTAAGCCGTTATTTGAATAATATATCTTGGAGTCGCTAAACAATAATATTGACATTTGCAGGTACCTCCATAATCGGCATCGAGTCGGATTTGAAACCGACGGAGACGGACCGGATCGTTCGAGGTACAGATCGACTTGGACCGGTGCAAATCCGTCTGAGTCATTATGGCGAATCCAATCGATTACATTTTTAACATCCCTAATGTCACTTGAGTTCACTATTAAAGAAAATCATCGGTATATTTGAGGAGCTCGTCAACAAGAGCAATATGGACTCAATCGGTTGGCCACTGGGTATTGCCCGAGTCTAGCACTGATCAAGGACCCGCACCTACGCTTACTTCATCACGCTGCACGGTAGCCGGGGTCCGGCTGTGGCTGCCTGTTATCTCTGCAGGCCGGAAGTGCGACCTGTGCACTTCACGAGAAGAATCGGACATCTCTTCCTCACTACTTTAGTGAAGGAATGACTGAATCTTCTCTCAAGGAGGTCGCTGTCGCTGCTGCCGGCAGCTACTGCTGCGCCTGCCTCCCGACGCACGCCATACAATCGTACTCGGCGGGTCCAGTAGTGCCGGACCGAGCCACGCCAGCGTGAGTGAACCCGGATTGACAACCGGCGGCCAGGTCCCTACTCCGAGCGGCACGGCTGTGACCGGTATCAGCTTTTAGAAACTCGACTCAGTCGACAAGAGTGGCACTTTAACAGAAAAATGCCCGAGGCCCCGCCAAATCCATCCCACAGTGCTACCGAGAGGCTAAATCTCGCAAACTATCACGTTACACCGAGCTGGTGGCTGGGACCGGGTCGGTAGTCGACGATACAAGCTCTCGACGGAGCCCGGCCCACCCAAACGACTACAAGGGGGGGGGGCTCGCTCGTTCCAGTCGCGCGTTTTGCAGGACCTTGGCATTCCTCTTTTTTTCAAGGCTTTGAGGCAGCCGAAAGCCACGCCATTTTCTGCCGGGTTAGATGCCGAGGTCCCGCGCCACTCCGTTATCATAATCAAATGTGGCATCTTTGGACAAGGTATGTGAACTTCCGTGTGCATTATATTAGCTCTGGTTACAGTCCTGATCCTGTTCCTACGTTTGCTGCGTTTGCTCTACACCGGAAGTGAAGTCCTGCTAGCGTCGAGGCACGGACATTCATCAGCCAAATTATCAGGTGCATCGAACGCCACGCACGGTCTCTTGACGCTGGCGCCGTGCAAAAAGTCACCGCTGCCAATTGGATGCGGCCTGGTTATCAGACCTGCCTTCCGTGATGTCCTGGCTGGGTGACACTCGTCGTCACCAGGCGTCTCCCTGGACAAGGTGAGAGCATGGTCATACTTATCTGTAATTACGAGTGTGCAGCTCTAATATGTTCGTTTAGTTTGCTACTCATTGAGTAACGCAGTTTGAAGTGGCAGTCGCATCAGCAGCTTGGTCCAGCCAAGCTAGCATGTCAGAGGCTCCGTCCACGATGTCTGCGACATCAAACCGCAAGGTGTGTGAGTATACAGTAAGTGCCTGCTGCCACCTTCATGCTTGCCTATCTACTTACTCGACTATGTTACTGTCTGCGTGCGCAGTGCCCAACAAGCGAGCAGGTACGGCCACTAGCACCCGAGTTCTTAAGACCGCACCATGGCGCCGGCGCATTCACTGCTGGGCCGACACCTCCCCGCTCAAGTGACCTCAAGGCGGCATGTCACTCCGTAGCCAACCTATGCACTCATGCTGGGTGCGCAGGACGAGATCAAGGTGTGCACCGACTTGAAGTCGGATGACCGACGGATTGCCGAAGACTCGTCACCGGCACCTGGACGAGCTGGCAAAAAGGTATGCACAGAGAGACCATTGCAGCGGGCTCACTCTGATACCCGGTATGCCGATGATACCACCGATCCTGAGGAAGCTGAAAAACGCAAGATATTAGCTTTTTTAATCTAGGACAGTAAACAGTAAAAAACATCAACTTCTCGACGACCGTTCCCAACGAACCTTAGCCGTCAATTGCGCAGCCATGATACCTCTCCTTCTTCCTGGGTTGTCTGCTGTTCCGTGTCCATCTTAGTCATCTCGAGTGAATCTCACACGCACACGAGTTTTCGAGCGGCAAATGGAAAATATATTGAATCTGTGCAACTAAGCAACTCAGGCACATGTTAGAACATTACTTTGTCTTATCGGCCGCTATTCGTTCCTTTCTATATATTCTGTTTTGCTGATGCAGTCAAAGACTATGTAGGTTTGTTCACTAACATAAAGTTTGCGATGAATTGCGTGGTAACGTTTGCTTGGTGCAGTCTGCCAGTCAAACGACACGTCAGAGGAATATACTGCTCCTGACACCCTTGATCTGCCACGCTAGAGAGGAGCCGATTTGGATATTGTTACTGAGACCAAACAACCCAGTCTGATCAAAAGGAGAAAATCAGGAAAGTGGCTGAGAGGAAAGAACCTCGAATGTAGCTCTGGGTGTGATTATGAGAAAAGATCATTCTACTGCCGGTATTTACTTAGATATTATGGATAGCAATATCACGTCGCTGGTTTCACCCGGATTGCATTAGATTTTGGGCCCGCGAAGAGAGCATTGAAAACGCAAATGTCGAACTGTGGGATATTTCACGGGGAATAACTCACGTGGCTGATCGGAGTCTGCATTTGAGATTAATCCCAAGGTGAGCGCCAGGTGACATACACAGGGTTACCGGCGTGTGTTTTCTCGCCGATGCGAAAATGATGACCGTTGAGCACATGTTGGGCAAACAACAGAGCGATAAGCCTCAATATTCCCACTAAAAGGACCAGAAGTTGTTTCCCATCACAGCAAGAAGTGATATAACAGGGAAATCGCCGCTTCACTCGTGTTATATCATCCGGGCCACACCCTTCCCCTGCAACAGCCTCCATACCGCGAGCTTGTTCCTGATGACGTAGAAAATGCATTTTTTTTACCACAAGTTGTGAAGCAGGTCGGGATATTCGGAGCGATGCTACCCTTGTTCAAAAGTTTTTGAAGACAATAGTCCATTGCGAAGTAAAGTGGACAGAGGGTATATTGTTATCCAGGGATAATAACCGAGAAGGCGTGCACGTACAGCGGCAGACTCTCTGAAACATCAACTTTGAGACCCACTTGAGCGCAGCAGTCCTTGGGTCAGTGCGTATACGTCACCAGCGTCACTTTTCAGTAAATAAGAATAATTACAACAAACGCAAAAAAACATGTGTTAAAGTGTGCTCGGGTTTCGCTGATACCACGTTCAAGTCATTTGAGACCAGTTTCTGCTGTCCGCAATGCAACGGCTCATTTGGAGGGCGCGTGCTACTCTGTCACAGAGTCGCGCAGATCTCGCACGACATTTGAAGTGACGGCACGGATATTTCGCCGAGCCTAAAGACAGAAAATGTCTCCATAAGCGTAAAACACAGACTAAAGAAGAGGAATAAGTGTATGACCAACAAGGTATAAGTGTAGGATCAACAATAGATTGTACGTGTTGTTGAACTTGCTTTGTTGGTGTCCGCAGCCGGTTGTTTACGCATTTTAATATATATTCTTTGGCGTAAGAATAGAGACGCCGCGGTGAAGATGTCATCCATAGTTGCAAAATAAGAAAGCATCTGTATTATGTTTAAACGAAATAAGTAGCGCTCTGTTGGGCGTTTGTGTGACAGTGACAGGTTTGATTGACCCCAACCGTTGACGAGACTCTTTTGTTCTTTAGTTTTCACGGGGGCGAAGGGGCGGCGGCCTCTACATCATCCACAGACCTCTGACCAGTGTACATGCGGCTTCGTCTAATGGTTGACAGACTTGCGTAACATTCTCAGGAAGTGATTGTAGAACCGCAAGCCCACACTTCATTGTGTGATTCGCCCTCATAGTAGAGTGCGAGACACACGCACTTTGTACTACCTGCTGGCCGCTAACGAGGCACCGCTACGCAGAGTCCGATAGACCGATCACTGCAGCCGATGCAATCTTGCGCACATAGTTGCTGGACCACCGACGCTGCCAAAGCTGAAATGATCTCCAACGGCTGTGCACTGAGGTTGTGTTGGCGAGCCCACGCCAACCGTTTGGTGTGCTACTGTCCTCCGTATGTATCAGATCATACCCATACAAGCCTGGCGTGCCGTTGCCTCACCAGCCACTGCATCAGATGACCCTCAAAGCACCAGGGCTATTGTCTTCGCAGCCAAGCAATCGAGCGACAGAGCAGCCATGTCTGGCTGAACCAGAACTCACACTTGCACAAACCACCAACTCGCAGAGAGTATGCACTGGAGGTGCTTGACAACTCGCCCACCCCCAGTCACGACGGTCGAGCGCAACCAAGCGCTGGGGGTGCCCCCTCCACTTAAAGTAGCGCGAAGTTGCACGAAATATCACCAGCAACAAACTGCAGAAACCACCACGACGACATCAAACGTCAGCGACACCACGATGCAATCAGATCATGTTAGCACTAATACAAAATACAATATCACCTTTTTACCTCACTTTGTATGGTTTTGCCGGCAACTTCTAACGGCACAAGAGCTTTTCGCGTACAGCCTGTGTCTTCTCGTAGCGAGATGTTGTTCCCACAACGCCTTCCTGCAGCGATGCGGAGAGCTTCCCGGCGGGAGCGCTTGTCAAGCCGACAGCGCCCCCCCCCCTTCCGAACCAGATGCGCAGGTCGCGCTGTTTGACCATGTCGAGATTGCAGGTGCCAGCGGATGTCCTACACTAGCGCCTCGTGCACAGCCACGCACGGCGAGGAACCTGCGCATAACACCGCCGCGGGCACCTCCTCCCTCGTATTAATGACTGAATCATGGCATGGCTACACTGCGGCTACAACCTCTAATACATAATAGGAAAGAGCCGCGATGCGTTCTCTGAGTGGCTGCAATACTCAGTGAGACGATACGCAGCAGGCGTGACAGCACCCAACATTCAGCACTTGCGGGCCGCTATATCGTCGCCGCCGCAGTGACGCCCGGAAGAATGCGTAGGCCATCCACTGTTCGCGCTGGCACGATGAGGTCGGCGCCAACTGCTGTATCTTCGGCGTTTGCTCCGCCGTATCGCCTCCTCGGCGGCAAGTACCACCTGGCACACAAGTCTGCAGCATATACCAAACCACAGCAATACATATTAATATACACCTTTGTATGGTCTAAAGCATAACAACTTAACGCTTACCACAAGCGGCACACTGCTGCCGCCGAACCTGTTGCGGTCCTTTGCTCTGCCTGAGACCCATGCTGACTCGACCCTATTATGCATGCAGGATAATCATTAATACAAGAACATCTTTTGACACATTATACTACCTTCCTCACCTGGCATCATGCATGCATCCCTACCCGAAGACATGATGCGTGCGATTCCACGCGTGGTGAAGTCCGAATTGTCTGTAGTCGTAGCTAACTAATTCAATCGGTGGTCCAAAGTGAGGCATGGGCCAATCTGGTTGTGCATGCACTCAAAGGCGCACTGCTTCATGGCTTGCAGCTAAGTGCACCAAAGCCTGCACCACCCGGCCTTGATGTGGCTTCAGCCGAGATGCTGATCAACTTTATTTAACCTGGCCCCCGCAGCAGACTTGACCTCAATGGACCTCAAGCATACATATTTGCCAGCATAAGTGTTGAATACAAATTAAGTATATGTCGGTCATAAGCATTAGCGTGATTAAAATTGTGATCAGGTTTGATTACCTTCACAGGTGTCGGCACGTGCGTGGGCAAGTCACTGCTTAGCGGGTCAAACGGGGGCATGTCGATAGTGGTGTCGACTCGGAATTGTCAGCATGCCGCCATTGAAGACACCATCTGGCCATTGAGTGTAGTCGGTGATAGATCGTCAACCATACCTTGCGTAGAGAAGTCACCGAGATCAGGTCTGATATCCTGGTGGGTGGGGACCTGATAACGTGGTCGTCAGTCGCTACCAAGGTGTCCACATGTTTCGCCCAATGAAACGGCGGGGCAGGGACTTGCCTCGTAGTGATAAAACAAATGCCGACTGAGGGCAGCAAATTGGTGTGGCTCCAGCCGAGATGCTGATCAACTTTATTTAACCTGGCCCCCGCAGCAGACTTGACCTCAATGGACCTCAAGCATACATATTTGCCAGCATAAGTGTTGAATACAAATTAAGTATATGTCAGTCATAAGCATTAGCGTGATTAAAATTGTGATCAGGTTTGATTACCTTCACAGGTGTCGGCACGTGCGTGAGCAAGTCACTGCTTAGCGGGTCAAACGGGGGCATGTCGATAGTGGTGTCGACTCGGAATTGTCAGCATGCCGCCATTGAAGACACCATCTGGCCATTGAGTGTAGTCGGTGATAGATCGTCAACCATACCTTGCGTAGAGAAGTCACCGAGATCAGGTCTGATATCCTGGTGGGTGGGGACCTGATAACGTGGTCGTCAGTCGCTACCAAGGTGTCCACATGTTTCGCCCAATGAAACGGCGGGGCAGGGACTTGCCTCGTAGTGATAAAACAAATGCCGACTGAGGGCAGCAAATTGGTGTGGCTCCAGCCGAGATGCTGATCAACTTTATTTAACCTGGCCCCCGCAGCAGACTTGACCTCAATGGACCTCAAGCATACATATTTGCCAGCATAAGTGTTGAATACAAATTAAGTATATGTCAGTCATAAGCATTAGCGTGATTAAAATTGTGATCAGGTTTGATTACCTTCACAGGTGTCGGCACGTGCGTGAGCAAGTCACTGCTTAGCGGGTCAAACGGGGGCATGTCGATAGTGGTGTCGACTCGGAATTGTCAGCATGCCGCCATTGAAGACACCATCTGGCCATTGAGTGTAGTCGGTGATAGATCGTCAACCATACCTTGCGTAGAGAAGTCACCGAGATCAGGTCTGATATCCTGGTGGGTGGGGACCTGATAACGTGGTCGTCAGTCGCTACCAAGGTGTCCACATGTTTCGCCCAATGAAACGGCGGGGCAGGGACTTGCCTCGTAGTGATAAAACAAATGCCGACTGAGGGCAGCAAATTGGTGTGGCTCCAGCCGAGATGCTGATCAACTTTATTTAACCTGGCCCCCGCAGCAGACTTGACCTCAATGGACCTCAAGCATACATATTTGCCAGCATAAGTGTTGAATACAAATTAAGTATATGTCAGTCATAAGCATTAGCGTGATTAAAATTGTGATCAGGTTTGATTACCTTCACAGGTGTCGGCACGTGCGTGGGCAAGTCACTGCTTAGCGGGTCAAACGGGGGCATGTCGATAGTGGTGTCGACTCGGAATTGTCAGCATGCCGCCATTGAAGACACCATCTGGCCATTGAGTGTAGTCGGTGAGTAGATCGTCAACCATACCTTGCGTAGAGAAGTCACCGAGATCAGGTCTGATATCCTGGTGGGTGGGGACCTGATAACGTGGTCGTCAGTCGCTACCAAGGTGTCCACATGTTTCGCCCAATGAAACGGCGGGGCAGGGACTTGCCTCGTAGTGATAAAACAAATGCCGACTGAGGGCAGCAAATTGGTGTGGCTCCAGCCGAGATGCTGATCAACTTTATTTAACCTGGCCCCCGCAGCAGACTTGACCTCAATGGACCTCAAGCATACATATTTGCCAGCATAAGTGTTGAATACAAATTAAGTATATGTCGGTCATAAGCATTAGCGTGATTAAAATTGTGATCAGGTTTGATTACCTTCACAGGTGTCGGCACGTGCGTGGGCAAGTCACTGCTTAGCGGGTCAAACGGGGGCATGTCGATAGTGGTGTCGACTCGGAATTGTCAGCATGCCGCCATTGAAGACACCATCTGGCCATTGAGTGTAGTCGGTGAGTAGATCGTCAACCATACCTTGCGTAGAGAAGTCACCGAGATCAGGTCTGATATCCTGGTGGGTGGGGACCTGATAACGTGGTCGTCAGTCGCTACCAAGGTGTCCACATGTTTCGCCCAATGAAACGGCGGGGCAGGGACTTGCCTCGTAGTGATAAAACAAATGCCGACTGAGGGCAGCAAATTGGTGTGGCTCCAGCCGAGATGCTGATCAACTTTATTTAACCTGGCCCCCGCAGCAGACTTGACCTCAATGGACCTCAAGCATACATATTTGCCAGCATAAGTGTTGAATACAAATTAAGTATATGTCGGTCATAAGCATTAGCGTGATTAAAATTGTGATCAGGTTTGATTACCTTCACAGGTGTCGGCACGTGCGTGGGCAAGTCACTGCTTAGCGGGTCAAACGGGGGCATGTCGATAGTGGTGTCGACTCGGAATTGTCAGCACGCCGCCATTGAAGACACCATCTGGCCATTGAGTGTAGTCGGTGAGTAGATCGTCAACCATACCTTGCGTAGAGAAGTCACCGAGATCAGGTCTGATATCCTGGTGGGTGGGGACCTGATAACGTGGTCGTCAGTCGCTACCAAGGTGTCCTCATGTTTCCCTCAATGAAACGGCGGGGCAGGGACTTGCCTCGTAGTGATAAAACAAATGCCGACTGAGGGCAGCAAATTGGTGTGGCTCCAGCCGAGATGCTGATCAACTTTATTTAACCTGGCCCCCGCAGCAGACTTGACCTCAATGGACCTCAAGCATACATATTTGCCAGCATAAGTGTTGAATACAAATTAAGTATATGTCGGTCATAAGCATTAGCGTGATTAAAATTGTGATCAGGTTTGATTACCTTCACAGGTGTCGGCACGTGCGTGGGCAAGTCACTGCTTAGCGGGTCAAACGGGGGCATGTCGATAGTGGTGTCGACTCGGAATTGTCAGCATGCCGCCATTGAAGACACCATCTGGCCATTGAGTGTAGTCGGTGATAGATCGTCAACCATACCTTGCGTAGAGAAGTCACCGAGATCAGGTCTGATATCCTGGTGGGTGGGGACCTGATAACGTGGTCGTCAGTCGCTACCAAGGTGTCCACATGTTTCGCCCAATGAAACGGCGGGGCAGGGACTTGCCTCGTAGTGATAAAACAAATGCCGACTGAGGGCAGCAAATTGGTGTGGCTCCAGCCGAGATGCTGATCAACTTTATTTAACCTGGCCCCCGCAGCAGACTTGACCTCAATGGACCTCAAGCATACATATTTGCCAGCATAAGTGTTGAATACAAATTAAGTATATGTCGGTCATAAGCATTAGCGTGATTAAAATTGTGATCAGGTTTGATTACCTTCACAGGTGTCGGCACGTGCGTGGGCAAGTCACTGCTTAGCGGGTCAAACGGGGGCATGTCGATAGTGGTGTCGACTCGGAATTGTCAGCACGCCGCCATTGAAGACACCATCTGGCCATTGAGTGTAGTCGGTGAGTAGATCGTCAACCATACCTTGCGTAGAGAAGTCACCGAGATCAGGTCTGATATCCTGGTGGGTGGGGACCTGATAACGTGGTCGTCAGTCGCTACCAAGGTGTCCTCATGTTTCCCTCAATGAAACGGCGGGGCAGGGACTTGCCTCGTAGTGATAAAACAAATGCCGACTGAGGGCAGCAAATTGGTGTGGCTCCAGCCGAGATGCTGATCAACTTTATTTAACCTGGCCCCCGCAGCAGACTTGACCTCAATGGACCTCAAGCATACATATTTGCCAGCATAAGTGTTGAATACAAATTAAGTATATGTCGGTCATAAGCATTAGCGTGATTAAAATTGTGATCAGGTTTGATTACCTTCACAGGTGTCGGCACGTGCGTGGGCAAGTCACTGCTTAGCGGGTCAAACGGGGGCATGTCGATAGTGGTGTCGACTCGGAATTGTCAGCATGCCGCCATTGAAGACACCATCTGGCCATTGAGTGTAGTCGGTGAGTAGATCGTCAACCATACCTTGCGTAGAGAAGTCACCGAGATCAGGTCTGATATCCTGGTGGGTGGGGACCTGATAACGTGGTCGTCAGTCGCTACCAAGGTGTCCACATGTTTCGCCCAATGAAACGGCGGGGCAGGGACTTGCCTCGTAGTGATAAAACAAATGCCGACTGAGGGCAGCAAATTGGTGTGGCTCCAGCCGAGATGCTGATCAACTTTATTTAACCTGGCCCCCGCAGCAGACTTGACCTCAATGGACCTCAAGCATACATATTTGCCAGCATAAGTGTTGAATACAAATTAAGTATATGTCAGTCATAAGCATTAGCGTGATTAAAATTGTGATCAGGTTTGATTACCTTCACAGGTGTCGGCACGTGCGTGGGCAAGTCACTGCTTAGCGGGTCAAACGGGGGCATGTCGATAGTGGTGTCGACTCGGAATTGTCAGCATGCCGCCATTGAAGACACCATCTGGCCATTGAGTGTAGTCGGTGAGTAGATCGTCAACCATACCTTGCGTAGAGAAGTCACCGAGATCAGGTCTGATATCCTGGTGGGTGGGGACCTGATAACGTGGTCGTCAGTCGCTACCAAGGTGTCCACATGTTTCGCCCAATGAAACGGCGGGGCAGGGACTTGCCTCGTAGTGATAAAACAAATGCCGACTGAGGGCAGCAAATTGGTGTGGCTCCAGCCGAGATGCTGATCAACTTTATTTAACCTGGCCCCCGCAGCAGACTTGACCTCAATGGACCTCAAGCATACATATTTGCCAGCATAAGTGTTGAATACAAATTAAGTATATGTCGGTCATAAGCATTAGCGTGATTAAAATTGTGATCAGGTTTGATTACCTTCACAGGTGTCGGCACGTGCGTGGGCAAGTCACTGCTTAGCGGGTCAAACGGGGGCATGTCGATAGTGGTGTCGACTCGGAATTGTCAGCACGCCGCCATTGAAGACACCATCTGGCCATTGAGTGTAGTCGGTGAGTAGATCGTCAACCATACCTTGCGTAGAGAAGTCACCGAGATCAGGTCTGATATCCTGGTGGGTGGGGACCTGATAACGTGGTCGTCAGTCGCTACCAAGGTGTCCTCATGTTTCCCTCAATGAAACGGCGGGGCAGGGACTTGCCTCGTAGTGATAAAACAAATGCCGACTGAGGGCAGCAAATTGATGTGGCTCCAGCCGAGATGCTGATCAACTTTATTTAACCTGGCCCCCGCAGCAGACTTGACCTCAATGGACCTCAAGCATACATATTTGCCAGCATAAGTGTTGAATACAAATTAAGTATATGTCAGTCATAAGCATTAGCGTGATTAAAATTGTGATCAGGTTTGATTACCTTCACAGGTGTCGGCACGTGCGTGAGCAAGTCACTGCTTAGCGGGTCAAACGGGGGCATGTCGATAGTGGTGTCGACTCGGAATTGTCAGCATGCCGCCATTGAAGACACCATCTGGCCATTGAGTGTAGTCGGTGAGTAGATCGTCAACCATACCTTGCGTAGAGAAGTCACCGAGATCAGGTCTGATATCCTGGTGGGTGGGGACCTGATAACGTGGTCGTCAGTCGCTACCAAGGTGTCCTCATGTTTCCCTCAATGAAACGGCGGGGCTACAACAAGGGACTTGCCTCGTAGTGATAAAACAAATGCCGACTGAGGGCAGCAAATTGGTGTGGCTCCAGCCGAGATGCTGATCAACTTTATTTAACCTGGCCCCCGCAGCAGACTTGACCTCAATGGACCTCAAGCATACATATTTGCCAGCATAAGTGTTGAATACAAATTAAGTATATGTCGGTCATAAGCATTAGCGTGATTAAAATTGTGATCAGGTTTGATTACCTTCACAGGTGTCGGCACGTGCGTGGGCAAGTCACTGCTTAGCGGGTCAAACGGGGGCATGTCGATAGTGGTGTCGACTCGGAATTGTCAGCATGCCGCCATTGAAGACACCATCTGGCCATTGAGTGTAGTCGGTGAGTAGATCGTCAACCATACCTTGCGTAGAGAAGTCACCGAGATCAGGTCTGATATCCTGGTGGGTGGGGACCTGATAACGTGGTCGTCAGTCGCTACCAAGGTGTCCACATGTTTCGCCCAATGAAACGGCGGGGCAGGGACTTGCCTCGTAGTGATAAAACAAATGCCGACTGAGGGCAGCAAATTGATGTGGCTCCAGCCGAGATGCTGATCAACTTTATTTAACCTGGCCCCCGCAGCAGACTTGACCTCAATGGACCTCAAGCATACATATTTGCCAGCATAAGTGTTGAATACAAATTAAGTATATGTCAGTCATAAGCATTAGCGTGATTAAAATTGTGATCAGGTTTGATTACTTTCACAGGTGTCGGCACGTGCGTGGGCAAGTCACTGCTTAGCGGGTCAAACGGGGGCATGTCGATAGTGGTGTCGACTCGGAATTGTCAGCATGCCGCCATTGAAGACACCATCTGGCCATTGAGTGTAGTCGGTGAGTAGATCGTCAACCATACCTTGCGTAGAGAAGTCACCGAGATCAGGTCTGATATCCTGGTGGGTGGGGACCTGATAACGTGGTCGTCAGTCGCTACCAAGGTGTCCACATGTTTCGCCCAATGAAACGGCGGGGCAGGGACTTGCCTCGTAGTGATAAAACAAATGCCGACTGAGGGCAGCAAATTGGTGTGGCTCCAGCCGAGATGCTGATCAACTTTATTTAACCTGGCCCCCGCAGCAGACTTGACCTCAATGGACCTCAAGCATACATATTTGCCAGCATAAGTGTTGAATACAAATTAAGTATATGTCGGTCATAAGCATTAGCGTGATTAAAATTGTGATCAGGTTTGATTACCTTCACAGGTGTCGGCACGTGCGTGGGCAAGTCACTGCTTAGCGGGTCAAACGGGGGCATGTCGATAGTGGTGTCGACTCGGAATTGTCAGCATGCCGCCATTGAAGACACCATCTGGCCATTGAGTGTAGTCGGTGAGTAGATCGTCAACCATACCTTGCGTAGAGAAGTCACCGAGATCAGGTCTGATATCCTGGTGGGTGGGGACCTGATAACGTGGTCGTCAGTCGCTACCAAGGTGTCCACATGTTTCGCCCAATGAAACGGCGGGGCAGGGACTTGCCTCGTAGTGATAAAACAAATGCCGACTGAGGGCAGCAAATTGGTGTGGCTCCAGCCGAGATGCTGATCAACTTTATTTAACCTGGCCCCCGCAGCAGACTTGACCTCAATGGACCTCAAGCATACATATTTGCCAGCATAAGTGTTGAATACAAATTAAGTATATGTCAGTCATAAGCATTAGCGTGATTAAAATTGTGATCAGGTTTGATTACCTTCACAGGTGTCGGCACGTGCGTGGGCAAGTCACTGCTTAGCGGGTCAAACGGGGGCATGTCGATAGTGGTGTCGACTCGGAATTGTCAGCATGCCGCCATTGAAGACACCATCTGGCCATTGAGTGTAGTCGGTGAGTAGATCGTCAACCATACCTTGCGTAGAGAAGTCACCGAGATCAGGTCTGATATCCTGGTGGGTGGGGACCTGATAACGTGGTCGTCAGTCGCTACCAAGGTGTCCACATGTTTCGCCCAATGAAACGGCGGGGCAGGGACTTGCCTCGTAGTGATAAAACAAATGCCGACTGAGGGCAGCAAATTGGTGTGGCTCCAGCCGAGATGCTGATCAACTTTATTTAACCTGGCCCCCCGCAGCAGACTTGACCTCAATGGACCTCAAGCATACATATTTGCCAGCATAAGTGTTGAATACAAATTAAGTATATGTCAGTCATAAGCATTAGCGTGATTAAAATTGTGATCAGGTTTGATTACCTTCACAGGTGTCGGCACGTGCGTGGGCAAGTCACTGCTTAGCGGGTCAAACGGGGGCATGTCGATAGTGGTGTCGACTCGGAATTGTCAGCATGCCGCCATTGAAGACACCATCTGGCCATTGAGTGTAGTCGGTGAGTAGATCGTCAACCATACCTTGCGTAGAGAAGTCACCGAGATCAGGTCTGATATCCTGGTGGGTGGGGACCTGATAACGTGGTCGTCAGTCGCTACCAAGGTGTCCACATGTTTCGCCCAATGAAACGGCGGGGCAGGGACTTGCCTCGTAGTGATAAAACAAATGCCGACTGAGGGCAGCAAATTGGTGTGGCTCCAGCCGAGATGCTGATCAACTTTATTTAACCTGGCCCCCGCAGCAGACTTGACCTCAATGGACCTCAAGCATACATATTTGCCAGCATAAGTGTTGAATACAAATTAAGTATATGTCAGTCATAAGAATTAGCGTGATTAAAATTGTGATCAGGTTTGATTACCTTCACAGGTGTCGGCACGTGCGTGGGCAAGTCACTGCTTAGCGGGTCAAACGGGGGCATGTCGATAGTGGTGTCGACTCGGAATTGTCAGCATGCCGCCATTGAAGACACCATCTGGCCATTGAGTGTAGTCGGTGAGTAGATCGTCAACCATACCTTGCGTAGAGAAGTCACCGAGATCAGGTCTGATATCCTGGTGGGTGGGGACCTGATAACGTGGTCGTCAGTCGCTACCAAGGTGTCCACATGTTTCGCCCAATGAAACGGCGGGGCAGGGACTTGCCTCGTAGTGATAAAACAAATGCCGACTGAGGGCAGCAAATTGGTGTGGCTCCAGCCGAGATGCTGATCAACTTTATTTAACCTGGCCCCCGCAGCAGACTTGACCTCAATGGACCTCAAGCATACATATTTGCCAGCATAAGTGTTGAATACAAATTAAGTATATGTCAGTCATAAGCATTAGCGTGATTAAAATTGTGATCAGGTTTGATTACCTTCACAGGTGTCGGCACGTGCGTGGGCAAGTCACTGCTTAGCGGGTCAAACGGGGGCATGTCGATAGTGGTGTCGACTCGGAATTGTCAGCATGCCGCCATTGAAGACACCATCTGGCCATTGAGTGTAGTCGGTGAGTAGATCGTCAACCATACCTTGCGTAGAGAAGTCACCGAGATCAGGTCTGATATCCTGGTGGGTGGGGACCTGATAACGTGGTCGTCAGTCGCTACCAAGGTGTCCACATGTTTCGCCCAATGAAACGGCGGGGCAGGGACTTGCCTCGTAGTGATAAAACAAATGCCGACTGAGGGCAGCAAATTGGTGTGGCTCCAGCCGAGATGCTGATCAACTTTATTTAACCTGGCCCCCGCAGCAGACTTGACCTCAATGGACCTCAAGCATACATATTTGCCAGCATAAGTGTTGAATACAAATTAAGTATATGTCAGTCATAAGCATTAGCGTGATTAAAATTGTGATCAGGTTTGATTACCTTCACAGGTGTCGGCACGTGCGTGGGCAAGTCACTGCTTAGCGGGTCAAACGGGGGCATGTCGATAGTGGTGTCGACTCGGAATTGTCAGCATGCCGCCATTGAAGACACCATCTGGCCATTGAGTGTAGTCGGTGAGTAGATCGTCAACCATACCTTGCGTAGAGAAGTCACCGAGATCAGGTCTGATATCCTGGTGGGTGGGGACCTGATAACGTGGTCGTCAGTCGCTACCAAGGTGTCCACATGTTTCGCCCAATGAAACGGCGGGGCAGGGACTTGCCTCGTAGTGATAAAACAAATGCCGACTGAGGGCAGCAAATTGGTGTGGCTCCAGCCGAGATGCTGATCAACTTTATTTAACCTGGCCCCCGCAGCAGACTTGACCTCAATGGACCTCAAGCATACATATTTGCCAGCATAAGTGTTGAATACAAATTAAGTATATGTCAGTCATAAGAATTAGCGTGATTAAAATTGTGATCAGGTTTGATTACCTTCACAGGTGTCGGCACGTGCGTGGGCAAGTCACTGCTTAGCGGGTCAAACGGGGGCATGTCGATAGTGGTGTCGACTCGGAATTGTCAGCATGCCGCCATTGAAGACACCATCTGGCCATTGAGTGTAGTCGGTGAGTAGATCGTCAACCATACCTTGCGTAGAGAAGTCACCGAGATCAGGTCTGATATCCTGGTGGGTGGGGACCTGATAACGTGGTCGTCAGTCGCTACCAAGGTGTCCACATGTTTCGCCCAATGAAACGGCGGGGCAGGGACTTGCCTCGTAGTGATAAAACAAATGCCGACTGAGGGCAGCAAATTGGTGTGGCTCCAGCCGAGATGCTGATCAACTTTATTTAACCTGGCCCCCGCAGCAGACTTGACCTCAATGGACCTCAAGCATACATATTTGCCAGCATAAGTGTTGAATACAAATTAAGTATATGTCAGTCATAAGAATTAGCGTGATTAAAATTGTGATCAGGTTTGATTACCTTCACAGGTGTCGGCACGTGCGTGGGCAAGTCACTGCTTAGCGGGTCAAACGGGGGCATGTCGATAGTGGTGTCGACTCGGAATTGTCAGCATGCCGCCATTGAAGACACCATCTGGCCATTGAGTGTAGTCGGTGAGTAGATCGTCAACCATACCTTGCGTAGAGAAGTCACCGAGATCAGGTCTGATATCCTGGTGGGTGGGGACCTGATAACGTGGTCGTCAGTCGCTACCAAGGTGTCCACATGTTTCGCCCAATGAAACGGCGGGGCAGGGACTTGCCTCGTAGTGATAAAACAAATGCCGACTGAGGGCAGCAAATTGGTGTGGCTCCAGCCGAGATGCTGATCTACTTTATTTAACCTGGCCCCCGCAGCAGACTTGACCTCAATGGACCTCAAGCATACATATTTGCCAGCATAAGTGTTGAATACAAATTAAGTATATGTCAGTCATAAGCATTAGCGTGATTAAAATTGTGATCAGGTTTGATTACTTTCACAGGTGTCGGCACGTGCGTGGGCAAGTCACTGCTTAGCGGGTCAAACGGGGGCATGTCGATAGTGGTGTCGACTCGGAATTGTCAGCATGCCGCCATTGAAGACACCATCTGGCCATTGAGTGTAGTCGGTGAGTAGATCGTCAACCATACCTTGCGTAGAGAAGTCACCGAGATCAGGTCTGATATCCTGGTGGGTGGGGACCTGATAACGTGGTCGTCAGTCGCTACCAAGGTGTCCACATGTTTCGCCCAATGAAACGGCGGGGCAGGGACTTGCCTCGTAGTGATAAAACAAATGCCGACTGAGGGCAGCAAATTGGTGTGGCTCCAGCCGAGATGCTGATCAACTTTATTTAACCTGGCCCCCGCAGCAGACTTGACCTCAATGGACCTCAAGCATACATATTTGCCAGCATAAGTGTTGAATACAAATTAAGTATATGTCGGTCATAAGCATTAGCGTGATTAAAATTGTGATCAGGTTTGATTACCTTCACAGGTGTCGGCACGTGCGTGGGCAAGTCACTGCTTAGCGGGTCAAACGGGGGCATGTCGATAGTGGTGTCGACTCGGAATTGTCAGCATGCCGCCATTGAAGACACCATCTGGCCATTGAGTGTAGTCGGTGAGTAGATCGTCAACCATACCTTGCGTAGAGAAGTCACCGAGATCAGGTCTGATATCCTGGTGGGTGGGGACCTGATAACGTGGTCGTCAGTCGCTACCAAGGTGTCCACATGTTTCGCCCAATGAAACGGCGGGGCAGGGACTTGCCTCGTAGTGATAAAACAAATGCCGACTGAGGGCAGCAAATTGGTGTGGCTCCAGCCGAGATGCTGATCTACTTTATTTAACCTGGCCCCCGCAGCAGACTTGACCTCAATGGACCTCAAGCATACATATTTGCCAGCATAAGTGTTGAATACAAATTAAGTATATGTCAGTCATAAGCATTAGCGTGATTAAAATTGTGATCAGGTTTGATTACTTTCACAGGTGTCGGCACGTGCGTGGGCAAGTCACTGCTTAGCGGGTCAAACGGGGGCATGTCGATAGTGGTGTCGACTCGGAATTGTCAGCATGCCGCCATTGAAGACACCATCTGGCCATTGAGTGTAGTCGGTGAGTAGATCGTCAACCATACCTTGCGTAGAGAAGTCACCGAGATCAGGTCTGATATCCTGGTGGGTGGGGACCTGATAACGTGGTCGTCAGTCGCTACCAAGGTGTCCACATGTTTCGCCCAATGAAACGGCGGGGCAGGGACTTGCCTCGTAGTGATAAAACAAATGCCGACTGAGGGCAGCAAATTGGTGTGGCTCCAGCCGAGATGCTGATCAACTTTATTTAACCTGGCCCCCGCAGCAGACTTGACCTCAATGGACCTCAAGCATACATATTTGCCAGCATAAGTGTTGAATACAAATTAAGTATATGTCAGTCATAAGCATTAGCGTGATTAAAATTGTGATCAGGTTTGATTACCTTCACAGGTGTCGGCACGTGCGTGGGCAAGTCACTGCTTAGCGGGTCAAACGGGGGCATGTCGATAGTGGTGTCGACTCGGAATTGTCAGCATGCCGCCATTGAAGACACCATCTGGCCATTGAGTGTAGTCGGTGAGTAGATCGTCAACCATACCTTGCGTAGAGAAGTCACCGAGATCAGGTCTGATATCCTGGTGGGTGGGGACCTGATAACGTGGTCGTCAGTCGCTACCAAGGTGTCCACATGTTTCGCCCAATGAAACGGCGGAATGGTTGGACGACCGCTACAACAAGTGGCACTTTTTGGAAACTACGACAGGCATGGCCAAGGTTAAGCATCCGGTCGAACATTTCAGCGGCCAGTTAATCAACACCCTTTACGTCAGCTACTCACGTTGAGCCGTTTGCGTGTTGAGCTCTTGAATGCGTGTTGAGGTGGGGCCGTCCTCAAGGTGGATTTCGCCGTATCTCCGCGACCCCCCCCCCACACATATATATATATCGAAACCAAATACAGAAAATAACCTTAGCCCATAAATTGAAGACCATTTGAGTATCACGCCGTTTGATTTCTCTTCTAACTGGATCTAGAGAATTTCGTGTGTATCAGGATACTAGCGATGTCCTTTTGCTCGACGTGAACGCAATACTTTGGTGCCTGCCTGCAAAATACCTACCCAGTTATGCATCGGTGATACAGTGAAGTGGACCAAATCTATATATGTTTTTTTGTATTTCCCTGGAAAGTAGGAACTGGAAAGTGACCGGTAATACGGATTAAACCTTTTCCAGTGGGACATTAGAGGCTTTCAGAAGGACCGACAAAACAACACGTATAGCAAATACTCGTGGCATCGATACCGTTGGTTGCTGCGTATTTTTCTGATACGTTTGTGCTTCAAGGTTAGCCTTTTTTTTAAATCACGTGGTCAAAACTACGTAGCGATCTGCGTGCGGAATTAACATTCATTCTGGGAAAATTCAACTTCAGACAGGCATCTTGTCGATGAAGCGGCTCCAATCTACAGACAACCAAGCAGTTCTGGTGCTGTCGCTCATGCGCCGCAAGTGTCTGCCGTATCGGGAGCGAATTTTGGTCCCTGACTTTCGCCTAAACGTCATCGTCATGAACGATGAATAAGCCAAGCTCCAATTCCGCTGCACTGTTGGCGAGATACAACTACTGGTGGATCTACTGGGGCTACCTCTGGATATCTGCACTCGCGAGGGGGTTCGCAGTAACGCGCCGGAAGCGCATGCGATATGTTTGCGTCGTCTTGTGTTTCCCAAACAATGGAATGATATAGCTCGACTGTTTGGCAGAGCACCGTCGACGCTCTGTCACATGTTCTACTACGTCGTCGAGTTTCTCGACAAGAAGATGGAGGACTTATTGTTCTTCGATTACCAACAACATGGCACGATACTGCGCCGCAATTGCCGTCAAGGCACCGGAGACCATTGCCGGAGTGTGGAGATTTATTGACGGAACCATTCGTCCTATCTGCCGACCGAGCAAAGGGCAGCAGGCGATGTACAATGGGCACAAGCGAGTGCATGCGCAGTGCATGCGCTCAAGTTTCAGACTCTGGTGACTCATTTCACACCTGTTTGGACCAGTCGACGGGCGTCGCCATGACTTGTTCATGCTGAACGAAAGCGGATTGAAGGAGGTACTCGAGAACAACCCGGCGTTTCACGACAATTTGATCCACGGAGACCTGGCGTACGGATGTACGAACGTTTGCTGTTGCCCCTACAAAGGCTGTCGAATTGACGTTGAGAAACAGGACCTCGACAAGGCAATGCGTGGCGGTAGGGTGGTCGTATGGGGAGGCGACAAAATACTTCTCTTATCTCGACTTCAATCGGCACCAACGCGTTGCTACAACACCCACCGCTGCGTTGTACAAGCTTGGGGTATTCTTCACTAACTGTCTGACAATTGCACACGGTGGAAACCCTGACTCCGACTACTTCCGTTGCAAGCCAGCAACTTTCAATGAGTACCTCGCATCCTACCCCAAGTAACTAGCCTCTTTTTTCTTTAGACAATAAAATTCGACGAGCTCTTCTGTGCTCGTTGCGAACCGAGGCCCAAAGTCACACAAATGCTCTATCGTCTCCGTTGGGGAGTCGCTGGATTCCCAGTTAGTGTTCTAGAACCGGTAGCTCCTCAAGGTGCAGATGAAGCTCAGCAAGTCGATGTGCCGCATTTTCAAATACGCTCTTGTTCTTATGCTCAGCTTCATGCTGGCGAAACTCCATATCAGCTTTCCAGCGAGCGTTTTCGCGCTCAGCCTTCTGCATTTTAAAGTCGAGCTCCTCTCGAATAAGCTCGAACTCCCCGGCGCTGAAGCCGCCCCTCGATGAAACTGACTGTGGCTCTGTTCACCGGCGCAGTCGTGACGCCGACACCTGAAAAAATTTCTGGTGCTTTCGCTGATGCCAGCGTGGCGTCAACTTCTTGAGCCGCAGTTAGTGACTCCAGCGCAGAGGTGTCACTCTCTCCATTATCTGAAGGTTTTCCGTTGACAACGGCGCAGAACAGCTTGTTTACGAAGACGTGCACCAGTAGTGACTAGCCTGTCCGAGTTAGCTTGGTCTGCCTCTTGTTGCTTTCACCTGTTAAACGCTAGGTCGCGCATACCATCGGTAATGTCTTACAGCAACCGCTTGTGCTCAGTGAACTCTTCTGCAAACCCCGATTTCTTTCGGTACTCACAATCGGTGGCCTTGAACTATTTTACAAGCAGGAAAAATGTTCTTTGACGGTACAAACACTCAGTTCCGCCTTATAATGCTCGCTCAAGCTGTCGGTGACCTCCTGATATCGGCTCGTTATAGATCCATGCTAAGCTGCGTACGGCTGGACGCTGAGAATTTCACGCAGCAAAGCGAAATCATCAGCTGGGGTGAAGAAAAACTTTTTCGACTTGCTCGGCAGCCGGAATCATGTCGTTATCCCTGCTGTCGATGCACTGGAGTCTCAAATCACCACTGCTACTGCTAATATCACTGCCAACTTGTGACGCGCCCTTCAATTCCCTTCCTCACATTGCTCGGACCAACTCGACCAGCACTTTCAGCGGCTGCAATACTGGCCTTCGCATCGATCGTGCCGGACCTGGCCTTATGCTCGTGCTTGTCCTCCTGCGGAACGTCTCCCCTGTCTTCTTCAAGCTGTTTGTGCCCCGATACATTTCCATTCCGGGCCTTGTACTTGTTGCTGCTCTCCGCTGTGGTGTTGCTCCTCTTCTTGAGCTTGACGCTGCGGTTGCGCTTGCCGCTGGTCTTGCCGTTTACCCTTGACTTAGCCTCCTTCAAAGCAGCTTGTGCACTTCCGGTTGCATCACCTTGCGTTGAAGGAACTGCGCTGGAGCGAGCAGGTTGATTTCCGAACCCAAGCGCACCAACACAGCCCGTGGAGTACACTCGCACCGTAAGTTCGGCCTCGCAGACCGAGTTAAAGCACATATGGTGCACTGGCTTCCCGCAGGATGAGTACTCGGCGATGCGGAGCACTTCGTCGTCCCCAAGAGAGCACTCCAAGAAGCTGTACTTGCCCCGCATAGATGCAACTTGCCCCGACGTGATTTCAAATTGACGAGGACGGTAAAAGGATAATGGGCTACCGTTCAACAGAACTCAAAAAAACGTAGCGAGCCGCAAAAAAAAGAGGTGTGGAGCACACTGCGTGTTTTTCACTACTTTTTTCTGGGAATACGGTACTTCTGCTAGCACCTATAACGGGAAGCTTTAGTGCAGGGAGTCCGGAGCTACAGAAGTGCGTTATGACGTCCTATCGCGGGAGAAGGATTGTGGAAGCATCTGTTATACTCATGGTTTGCATCATACGGAGGTTTGAAAACACCCCAGAAAGCTATAGTGCTGATGTATAATAACGAGATAAGCACCAGCGGTCAGCGAAGGTGGGACCGCCTATATCTGGTAGAAATCAGCAGAGGTCGCCAGGCGGGCATATAACTTATAGAGGTTTTCATAGAATAACCTGCATGTCTTTGGATCGAAGATGATTTTAAATTCGTTGTCGACCGCGTTGGAAACAAACAGAAAGATGTACTGCAGTTTGGGGCATGCGGATGTTGGTAATTTCTAGTGTGGGTATGATACTATATGATGAGCTGGATTGTCCTACATCTACAATTTTTGGTTTTGCTACCGACTGTAATAAAACCACTGTGGGCTAAGAGCGACGTGAACAAGTCCTTTACTGTCATGATGTGGCGTGTGCATTCGAAATCCACAGTCGAAAGGATGTCGGGAGGAGTCACATCGGTCGCAAGGCTCACATGTCCTACTAGGAGGACCATGACGGCGATAATAGTGTAGTTGATTTGCTTTAGATTTGCTGTTGTTTGTTATTGACGCTATCGTGGTCAATGGCGGCGAAATAGCCTAATCAGTCCAAACGCTCCACTGTGGCATCAAACTGGTAGGTACTTGAGCTCAGGCCCTATATTTTCATTGAGGTTATATTGATGGATGATGTTGTTGGAGAAGCCGTCACTGGGAGGAGCTTTGCGATGACCGATGCATAAAGGAAAGTTCGGATTGCCTTGACTCCAAATCTTAGTGCAGAAGTTTTCGTACCCGTCTTAACGCGTCCACCAATGAGTTAGCGATATAGACAAATGACATGGTCGTGGTACAGTTGGCACAGTGTTTGCTTGCTGCTACAAGGGTCGTAGTTGCGATGGAATAGGCCTCGTGCCGTTTTAGCAAAAGTTTATGTACTCTTCGGGGATACGTGCATATCGTCTTCCCGAGCTCATCACGAACGTTTGTCAATTGTCATATAGCTCGTTGAACGAGATATACTTCCGAGTAGGTTTCCAAAAATGTGCGATTTATTGTGTCACGATGCGAACACAGCATGTTAGAGATAAATGGACTGTTGCGCGTCTCTTCTGCTACCGTTTGAAGCAACTGAGCAGAGATGCAATTGTAGCTCCAGTATCAGAAAGACACGGGTGCTTTCGCATACCTTATCTCCATGAGCTGGACCAGGAAGTCACGTGGATTTCGATGAATAGATTCGTCATCATACATCATAACACTCAGGATTAGTGGCGAATATGTCGTAAGTAGTGCGCTTATCACGGACCAGGAAGACATACATATGTTACGTTTTCGCGACCGCTGACCTTTAATAAACTGTTCAGTATGATGATCACCAAATAAGAATATAGTCAATGTCATGACATACCTTATTTCCCTATTAGCCTTTTTATGGTCCATCGTCCACAAAAAGGGGGCCTCACTGTACTCACCAGATATAAGTTAATGTGAGCCTCACGACGGTGGATCCGTCCACGCCTAATAGAAAACCCAAGTAGTGAGCAGACCATAGGAGCATGCATCTTCCAGCCGAAGCCTATACCCCGATATCATAATTCAGCCTTACTTTTTCTCTGTGTCACGCAACAACTCCATTGCGATAATAACGAATTCATGATCAAATCACGGACTGGGAGTCCATGATAGAAGACTGAACCCCAGGTAATTATCGCATTTGCAGGGGTTCCCAGTGATCCCTAGACAATCAATATCTTTTGCCCGGCACATTGACCACTGACAAGAAGGATATAGGCAAGAAGCAAAGCAAAGCGCAAATCAAGGTGTGCGTAGGCACGAGCGCAGATGGTAGTGACAGGCTCCCTCTGCACTTCATTGGGACGGCAAGTAAGCCACAGTCGTTAAAAAACCACGACTTGTATGCGGAGACCGGAGCCACGTACACGAAAATGACCCAAAGCGCGGATGAACACCGGGCAGTTCTGCTCGTGGTTGGAGGATATCAACTCGAATATGCAGCTACAGGGGCGTCAAGTACTGCTTGCTGCTCGGGGTCAAGGTGTCCTCTCACAATTTAGACGACATCTACATTTAAATGTCATCTGAATTGTGGGAGGTAATGTTACCGTGAAGAAACTCCCACCCAACAAGACACCGGCACTGCGGCCAATGGATCAGGAAGTTATCTAATCTCTCAAGGATGAATACCAGACCACGAATACTGAAGCTCAACTGGTCAAATTTCGTAGCGAGAAGGACTACAACCCTATCAACTTGTTTTCCGCGATAAGGTGGTGCGCCCAAGACTGACAAGATGTTTCTGCGCATACCATTCGCAGCTGCTGGTGCCATACCGGCTTCGTCTTGAAGATGAATCTTAATTTTTTACTGAACTAGCATGCGCAAAATCAATAGAATATCATCAAATATCGTCTGAAATCAGTACGATTGATATTTGTGCCATTTCATCTAATTATATGGGCCCGGTAGTGTAAACATATACTCTAGGTGCTGCACTTACGTTTGTGGTGTGATAGTTACTGGAGCAGTCTCAGACCATGCCGATGCACGCTTTTACCGTCCAGAATGTATAGCGTGGGGTAGGAGAACTGGTATTCCAGATTGGACCTACCCCGGCTAACTTGAAACACACAATAGAATGACTCGAGTCGGCGTGTAACATTGTGCAATCCCTACAGGTGTCGATTAGTTCAGCGGACCGTCTTTCAACTGGAAATTTAACAATAAATTAGATACATAAATACAGAGAACTTCCAAGTTCCTCTCAACTGGAGACAAAGTCGCACTTCCAAAAAGATACTCTGAAATTTAGCTTAGAAATTTGATTTTTTTGTTGTCCATGATACTAAATTTTCTCTCTACCATCGCCAGTGATTATACATTTGTTCGTACATTATTTTTGTTTAAACGGTTATCCGGTTGGGGATAATAACGCTCGATTTACCACATTGATAAGATCTGATTCGTGTTCACATACCATTGACCAAGAGGAGCATCTGATGCGCCTGCTTCGCAGCCGCACCATCTGTATCGTGCCAAAACCCACCTGTAGTTCAAATGCAAGTATAGTCCCAATCCAGTTCAAAATACGCTTTGGTGGAGGGATGCACCACGTGAACGAAGAAGCAGCATACCTTATCAGTACTTACTACCTTAGCAAAACTAACCAATATATATATGAGTCTATGCATTTGATTTGGCTAAACGTGTAGACAACTCGTACGTATTTAAGAAGTGTGGGCGGACGGAAGATTTCTTGTGGGATCAAATACCGGAGGCACAAGGGATGATCCCTTCGCGCAAGCTGCACAACTCGTATCTACACGAAGTGGACGTTACAAGCAACATCCCAGTAAATTATCATATTCAGAGGGTATTATGATGTATGAAAATAACTGTAGAGTACTTACATGATTTTTTCACGAAACCTCTATAAACGATTATCACATATCACCCATAATCACCAGGTCATAGTGTTTTTTGAGGAAATGATGTCCACTCGGATCCATCCTTAGCTCTGAAATAAATTTCAGAGTATTCCGAATGGAGACAAGCTTACGAGCAAATACCTTTCTCCCAATAACCAATCTCAAAATATCCAATGATAATACAGAGTTTGTACATACAATATGCAGCCTGTCAACCTCAGGTTACAACCCGGATACAGGGAAATCCGGGTTGCCCGACGCGCATCACTGTTGTATGAACGAGGGAAACCACAAATATAATCCTAACACAAGCAAATCAACTCGGATCTCAGGGGGGGCGAAACTGCAAAAGAATATGAAATGCAGGAGTCCTCTTTCGAGTATCCACCCAGAACGAGTAATATGAAATAGGTAGACCAACCCAAAAGCAGCCTTTTTGGGTCCCTTATTTGAATTGAGCGTGTAATTAGAGTCCCTTGCGCGGTCGCACGGCCTTGAACGTCCGTTGGTGTACACAGAGCTCCTCGGATCCTCCTTCAGGTAGCTTCTCGTTGACGCCGTCGTCCTTGGCAAATATACGTCTTCAAACCACTTATTAAAGCAAATACAAAGTCCACTTGGGCTCTTAAATGAATGCAAAACAATATCTGATTGTCTCTTATCTCTCTCTGGCTATCATTTCTTTCCTTCTTTCTTGGTATCTGGACTTCTGACGGTCTCATCTGCTCGAAACGTGTGTACTCCTCTCGGATGACTGTGATTCAGTATACTTGGACAAGTTGAAGTTAGGGGAGCCGCACACGCGTCAGGCGAAGGCGATGGACTTGGCAGTCACACTTTATGTGCTGTCGGAGCCTGCTTGGCTTGTCTGGAAGATATTTTGCTTACGCGTGGCACTGTCCAGCACAGGCCTCAGGTCTGCACGTGCGACTGACTTGGCACGCTCTTGAATCACTTGTGATTGGTCGGAACATAATTGAGTACATTTGTTATTCGGGTTGTCCTTCATCCGGATTGGCATCGGACCATTCGAGTTGCACCCTCGTCATTCGGAATGTACTCTCGTCATTCGTGATGTACAGGAGGTGGTTGAGTTGGACCCCACTTCGTACTTTGTCTTTAGGTCGTACTCAAATATCCATCGTGACTCGGACACTTCATGACATTGGGGACTCGGATACTTCGGTCTTCATCTTGGTGCTGGTGGTTGCTGCTCTTCAGGTTGTGGTGACATCACTCGGGTTCATCTGATCTTGGGGCGAGAACGTCCTGCCTTGACAAGTCGAGCTATCATTCAAAGCCCTAACTTGAATGAAGGGGCCAAATGCCCCCGGTGAATTGTATCCCGGAGAACGTCCTGCCTTGACAAGTCGAGCTATCATTCAAAGCCCTAACTTGAATGAAGGGGCCAAATGCCCCCGGTGAATTGTATCCCGGAGAACGTCCTGCCTTGACAAGTCGAGCTATCATTCAAGTTAGGGCTTTGATTCAAGTTAGGGCTTTGAATGATAGCTCGACTTGTCAAGGCAGGACGTTCTCCGGGATACAATTCACCGGGGGCATTTGGCCCCTTCGAATGGGTAACTGCCGTAAAGGGAAGTCGGTGGCCGGACCAAGCGCTATAACTCCATCCCAAAGCGGGCCCGCTTTGGATGGGACGTCTCCATGTCTGTGAGCCTATATGTGTTCTGAGCATCTGCCCTTGCGAAGTTTAACCAGTCAATCTTCGAATGCCCCGCGCTTACGTCACTCTGAATCCATTGTTAATCCACCCAAAACACCCGGCTCTTGGGACCAGGTGGCTGCGATCTGGCGACTCCAACAATCTCCAATTACCTCGCGTTAAATCTTGTCCGGGTAGATGCGCTGTCCAGGCAAAAACAAGAAGACCAGGGATGCTGCAACGGTTGAGGTCCGTCAATACAATTAAAAAAAATGGTTTGTTCGGAGCACGATCCAATAATAAAGATTTTAATTTGAAGCGATACAATAATAAATATTACCGCAATTTTCATATTATTTGTACCGCCGACCCATACAAACTCCAAGTGACCCGCAAATTGCCTTACCAAAAAGGTACACGCAATTTGGTGTTTGCTCTATTGAGGGCTTGTGCTACCGAAATGATCAGCGTCTAAGGCTAGACACTTAAAGGCTTGATCACGAGCTTGCTAGTCCACGAGAAAAATTCGCTAGGTGATAACTCCTCTTCGTTAGACAATACTATATTAGTTTCAGTATGACCGGGATACCTACAAACCTCCCAAGGATATCACCTTGTGGTATATCAGCCGCAGGCTGCCACGTTATGCGAGAACATCCATCCCAGCGAACAAAATGCTGCATTTTAAAAAAAGAGATCGAAATGGATGTGGATGTCACATAATATATAACATACACATCCATTTCGATCTCATTTTTCATAGTTATTGCCAATAATTGGGTCAATATTATAATATTATACAAGATTATTGTATTGGGATCGGGACTTCTCAATAATAAATATTTATATTGGAAACCCCAATAATTTATTGAATCTCAATATTTTATTCCAACAGTGCAACCCCGGCTGCAATCACAGCAGTGACCATGATAATTTGATTATTGAGTCCAAACATTGTTAAATCTTTTGTGGCAGCCGCCTCACGCATCTCTGTCATCATTTGCTAAGAGGGATGTCCAAATAAAACCCAGATCCTTTTTTCGAGCTGACTTTCCTTAGAATGTTGCGCGAAGAAAGAACAGGGCCTGGAACTATCTATTTATAGCTCAGTCAAAAGAAATCGGTCCCGCACCAATTTTTATGTGCCAGAGCTGAATTTTTTTGAAGATCTCCAGCGCAGAATATCGATGAGCTCGACTCGCGATTGCCTCGCGGGGGCCGACGACGATGTCGAGATGGCACCAGCCGACAGTGACGACATATACACGGCAGCTGATGTTCAGATGGACGCTTCCGAAGCGCTAGTAGGTGCGTAAGGCATCATGAAAGAGCGTATGGAGTCGGAAGGTTATTGCAAAAGATTCTAACGTACTACATGCTCTGCAAATTAGGCTCTATCGATGCTCTATCATCCTGCGTGGCCGATGCTGAAAACGACGAAGAGGTCATCATAACGCTGCTTGTGTTGCAAGTTGCAATAGCTGTCGCTTTGAGTCAACTAGATGGGAGGTCTGTTCGGCGGCCCCCTGGAGAAATCACCGTTGTTCGATCCGACTTCTTTCCCCGCCTCAAGGCTAACCGCTCCTTGAAAGCGTATCGCCGGACCGTTCGATGTTCACCCGAGTCCTTTGACAAGCTTCAAGCGGTGCTGGAGCCGCTCTACTACAAGAAGTTCGGATTACCAGGAAAGAATGCACAGTACAGCTTTGACTACGGTCTCGCGGTACTGCTGACATACTATGGAAACGGCTGCGGTCAGGATGGGGACGGTATCGGCGGTGCGGCGAATCAGCTTGGGGTGTCAAGGACTGCAGCGCTTCGGTACATTCATCAACTTGAAGACGTTTTGTATGGCATGATGAACGAAGTGGTGTTCTTTCCAGCCAACGGCGGACGCAGAATGGGATGATATGGTCGACGGATTTACTGCTCGGGGTGGAGGTTTTCCGAATGTAGCGTGCATTTTTGACGGTACTATAGTTCGAACGCGACGCCCAAATGAACATTTGGTACGCTATACGTACATGTATTACCAACCGTGATGAAGCTGAAGTCTAACATTTACTATGGATAGGGATTTGATGACAAGAGTGGAAAGCATGCGTATAAGTGCATCGCAGCTATAGACTACCGCAACAAGTTTCGCTATATTGGCGTATTCAGTGGCAGTAACTCCGATCAGTCAATGTGGAATCAGTCGGAGGTGCTTGGAGCGCGTGCCAGACACGTGTGCCCGCCAGGAATCAATTGGCTTGGGGATTCTGGATTCAAGATCTGGCCGTTTCTAATGGTACCCTATGATGAGCGCAAACGCAAGCGTTTAACCTGAAAGTAGCGCTGGTACGCTCTACATTCTTTTAAAACCATTTACGTATGTGCCGCTAACATATTTTGATGCGCTTACTTGGAAGCTATAACTATCATCTGTCCTCGACACGGATTTTCGTTGAATGCGTTTTCGGCAAGCTAAAATCTCGCTTCAAAGTGATTCATGGCGTTACCGGTCGGCGTTCTCACAAAACAAACGCGCGTATGATTTGTGTAGCAGCAATTCTACACAACTTGCTGATTGATATCGGTTACCATGAAGAATTTGATTATGCTAGGAATGATGACGATCGCGTGCAAGCGAGAGAAGTGATGAGTGCATACAACAACTACTGGGACAGAACGCAAGCAGAGGTTCAACTAGCTGAGCGAAAGAGAGATTCTAATGCGGACTACTTTTACCGCCACGATACCGAATAATAAATTGGAGCTGACCCCTGACATGACTGCTGCGCCGCATTCAGTTTGAATTCATCATCTGCTTCATCAGTGCGCTGAACAGATCTGCTGTCGTCTGCTGGAGGCTCGCAATGCTCTGGCAGATAGCATGTGATGCCTGTTGTTGTTGCGCGTTCGATTCGCGATAGACGTCGTGAGGTTCTCAACTAGCAACTCCATGCTGCGGTCGGCTCGGTTGGAGCGTCGATTCTCGAATATACGGCCGAACGAATTGAACCCATCACGAAGAGTGTCGTTCAACAACTCGACAGGTCGTTTTGTTTCAGAATTCACTTGTTGTTGCTGGACTTGAGTTTGCTTCTTCAACTTCGCAGCTGTTTTGGCTGTTTGGCGGGCCTCACTGGGTGTATCAGAGCATTCATCTTCGCTATGAAATTCTGAATCGCTCGATACCTGCACGTTCATCGCCGTCACTTGTATTGAGGCCCGACTCAATAATCGCTTCGCCGGTAAGACCAGGGTTGCTGGAAAATATATCGCACAACAACGGCCACAAAGAGGCAAGCTCATTGCCAAGTTCGCGGCGGTACTCTGGACCAACATTGAGCGGGTCACACGTCGGCTGCATCCGGCCCGTTTCATCAACAGCTTCACCTTGATCAAGCAAATAGTTGGAAGGCAGCTCTGGAAATGCACGGCTATGCTGCTGGTCAACGTCAACCTCCTGGTCGTCATCACTGGCCGACTCCACTGCACGATTGCCCGTGGCCAACATTCGAGTTCGATTGGCTCTGTACGCCTTACGAATAGCGTTTAATTTGTTCTTGAACTGGGAAACTGTAACACTACGGCCTTCTTCGCCCTCGCCCCATGCTCCTTCAATAAGTGCGCGTTCCAGAAACAAGTTCACAGTGGCTTCCCAGGTAGCACGATTTGTTTTGGTGTCCGTAGTCTTCGTGGCAAACTTCTTCAAGATTCGGTGGTTCTTGAACCTGGTTTCCAGTGCCAGCTTCGTCAGCGGTACTGTCCATCGCATGCTCTTGACTTCTGGTCCATCCGCACTCGACTTGCTGCGCGTCAATTTCACCATCTTCGACTTGGCTTTTGATGGGGGCTTGAAATTCGTGGTGTTGTCTTCGTTTGGCGTGGGTGGCTCTCATGGCGGCCCCGTTAGGTTCTACACCACGATCAGCTGCTGATTCTTGCCGCGAAGCACCATCCAGATCCGGCACGGGTCGTTCGCGATTGTCGCGACGAGCTTTCTTCCGCGGTGGACTTGTAGTTGCTGTATCTGTAGTTTCCGGAGGTCTGCTGGGCGCGTTCTCCTTCATGCTGCCAGTCTGGAGTGTCGGATCGGTTATGGTAACTGGGGAGTCGCCTGGGCTACCGAGAATTGCGAGTGATTCCCCGTTGCGATCGAGGATTGATCCTTGCAGAGTCGGCATTGACGTAGTTGCCGCGAAAGTTGCCGTCTTCAACCGCATTCTGAAGTAAAATAATCGGCCTAATAGATTGCATGATATTCGATTCGGTAGGTTTAAACAAAAAGACAGCGACCGTGCTTGGACACCGCGCCGATTTATTGCAGCTTATTTTTTTCCGCTACGAAAAACCAAAGCTCCAAGTAATCAACCGAGTTTTTATTTGGACATCGCTCTAATGACGTCTCGTCCATGTTGAAAATACGGCTCTTGTTATCCTTTTATTTTCAATCACAAGATGCGCCATCGTATTGAAATGATCCTGAACAGCTTCAAACTCACAAATGCAAACTTGGTCGATTTGCTGAGTGATACACGGGGCCACGAAAGGGTGACTCTCAAGGAAACACCAGTGATGTACATTTGTCATAGGTTTTCGGGGTTTATGCGACGGATGGTTAGTAGACTGTGTGTCCGGGTACAGTTTGTTGGCCTTACAAGGGAGCGATTCGTTATGGGTCAATCACTGCGCAGGTCAAAAGTGGGTCAACTCGTTTCATGGATCAAATCAGTATCAACTGTGTACATAATTGACCCACAATGAACCTCACTTTTTTAAATACTGATATCCTTATTTTTTAATTTGAATGTATATTAATTTTCAAAAGTTCAGAAACAAATACCACACATTTTACAGTAATAAGTTAGTATAACTATAGGGTATGCGCCTAGATTTATCAGGTGGCGTGGGTTCAAATTCCACCCCTGCTGATGAGCTCGATGCTTGAGGTAAGTGTCGCGTAGAAGGCCTCCGTCGGATCTGAGACATAACCAAGGATTAAGGATCACACTCTCCTCCGAGAGTCTCCTATATAAGAGGCTGATTGAAGGATCACGAGTATTAACCCACTGTGATAATTTGGTCGTTAAGTCGTTCGGCGCATGGCAAATGGGATCATGCCCTGGTCACAATTTTCTCGATTTGCTATCGATTCGCTAGAGCACTATGCTTTATCGAATGACAAGACATCTTTATCGTATAGTGAAACTAAGTCATTTTTGAAACGCTACATTTTTTATGTATTTATCGTGGATTATTTTTCGTGAATTATGCAAACTCAAAACGTTTTGAGTACGTAAATATCAATATGATCTATATATACCTGGGTGCGCACTGATATTCAGCATGGGTGGGGGCGCGGGCTCTTCGGTTCAAAATATCGCTCAAAAGACGAACGTTTTCGCAACTTTACTTCTCAATCACATAGTTGAACAGTTGTCTAGGTGTGCATCCGAAAATGCCGCGTTTAGGGTCCAGTTATATCGCTCATGTGACGGGGGTCACACGCACCGTAGCTTAGAGGAAGCGTAACACGCTAACCACAACAGACGCCTGGCGTCTCTGTTGTTGCTTGTGCAAAAGGCCCTGCCTTATCGGTCTTCTTTAGTACCGAGTACTTAAGGAGACTTGCACACTTGTAGGTTAGAGTTAAACTGTCTTGTATTAATAACACTCATAAAGTTCTATCTACTGCTTTCTATCTGCATACTGAATCCCTGTCTAAATTGCGATCTTCCTCAGCGGTTGGCTCCCGTGCATCGTGGTCCTCAAGTACAACCGACCTAACTTAACATAGTACGTTGGGGAGGTCTACCGTGAATACTCTATATAAGGACCACTGGTACACAGTACCCCTCGTGGTGTGTGATACTCAGTTCTTGTGGGCCACACCGGCCGGTGTGGTCCACACCAGAGAACATCCCTTTTCCTTGAAAAGGACACTGGCCAATCCTGGCCCCATTACACCCTCCCTCACCCAAATGGGAAGCACCTTTCCCAGCGGGGAATCCAGCGGAAACGCGAACACTGCCTCATTCGGCAATCTACGCTCAACCGAGCACACTCGCACACCGCAAAGCCCTCCGGGCGTGACGACGGAGACTCGGATCATCGTGCGGCCCGCCCCAGACGCCCTTCGGGCTGGAGGCCCCATCAAGCCCCTCGCCGACGCGCCCACTCCAAGCGACATGAAGGAGAAGCCTCCGGCGCCTGCTTCCAGAAGCACTCGGGCGATACGGAGGTGGCGAAGGCCGCGTCGGCTGCCAAGAAGCCCGCGAATGACATGAAGGAGGCGAAGGAGACCCAGGCTTCAGAGAAGCGCGCGAAGAACGCGGGGGAGGCGAAGAAGCTACCCGCTTCCAAGAAGCCCAAGGTGGCGGCGACCAAGGCGAAGGCGAAGGTGAAGGCGAAGACACCCGCTTCGCCGAAGCCCACGCGGAATGCGTAGAAGGTGACTGCTTCTTCGAAGCCCGCTCCGAAGAAGCCCGTGGTGAAGAAGTCCGCTGCCAAGCAGCTTCCGAAGATGAAGGGCTCCTCGAAGGAGGGCCAGAAGACCCTGAAGCTGCCGCCCACGCTCTCTGCTGTGCTGCTGCCCGGCCCTCACGAGGACGTGAGCAGCGACTCGTCCGACACGGACATCCCGAACCCCGGGTATGTCAGTGGCGCCGACTCGCCTGGTCCTCGAGCTCGGGCGTCCACGAAGGACCATGCGGCTTCCGCGAATGACGCGCCCACTTCCCCTCCGGGGTGTAGTCCGTCGCCGCATCCATCCTTGGAGGTGGACTACGAGGAGTCGGAGCCCGACGTGGACCACGAGGACGGCGAGGTCGAGTGGTCGCCCAAGCAGATCACGGATGCCCAACGGGTGCTCCATCCGGGGAGCCCCATGTCTCCCAAGACTGTGGTGGCGGTGGAACGTGCCCGACTCTTGGAGGCGTCCATGTCTCGCCGAGACGACACCGAGGTCGGCGCAGTCCTCCTCGAGGCGAGCCCCAGGCTCCCACGAGTTTCGACTACTCGGGTAGCCACGCCACTTCACCAGGTACTGGTACTGACCGCTACGCCCGCGGCGCTTCAGTAGCCTCTCGACATGGTAGTAGAGGACGCCCTCATTACCAAGCAGAGGCGGCGGAGCCCGCGACGGCAGTGGTACCCGACCAAGACGCTCAGCGTCGTTCGGCTGGCTCCCGTCCTGACCTGGAGAGCCTTCTCTCCGGGGTGGAGTCTTGTCAGCGACTGCTGGATGGTCAGCGGACCGAGATGGTGGCGCTTCGCGCTCGCGTCCAAGATGCGGAGGCCCGCCTGGAGAAACTTCAGGATGTCCGAGAGGACTTGGACTGCCTGCGAGATCGCGTCTGGGATCTGCCTCGGCAGCTTGGTGGCGATGTCGAACGCTTGCGGACCCGCTGTTCGCAAGGCGAGGGGAGCGACGAGCGGGTACGCCAGGGCCTGGAGAGGCACCTCGCCTGGATCCGTGATCTGTACGACCGTGTGGGTTACTTGGGGGCGCGAGATTCTCGCCGCGTAGCGGCTCGTGCTCGTGCTCCTGATCCGGCTCCGGCTCCGGCTCCGGCTCCTGCCCCTGCCCAGATTCCCTCGGATGAGCTCGTTCGGATGATGGCGAACGCCTTCCAGCAGTATTCTGCGACCCAGTCGGCTCCTCAGGCTCAACAGCCCCGCCGGGCGATAGGGCTTGAGCAAGCCAACGTAGAACGTCGGGTGCGTGGCCATGGACGATGGCAGATCCAACGTGTAGGCGTGGCCGTGGACCCCTATGACCGTGAACGGCCCCACAAAGCGAGGTCGCAGCTTGGTGCTGCCCACAGCGGAGACCGCCTGAGTAGGAAGGTTCTTGGCATTTAATAAGCCTTGGTCTCCCAACTGAAACACCTGTGTGTTCTTACGCCCTTGGCGGTCACTTTGTTCCTTCTGCGTGTCTTGAGCTGCCGCCATGGCGTCACGGACGCGCTGTCTGACAGCTTCACCAGTCTCGATGAACGAGAGTAGGTTCCGTTTGACGGACGTTCTGAGGCATTTAAGACCCCTTGGGTCTTCGGCGTTAGCCTCTCCCCCACCCAAATTCGAGGCCGGGGGCAACGTCAGTGGCGTACGCTGGTGCCGCAGCCCGTTCACATAGAACGTGGACGGATGCACGGCATTGTTGAGCGCAAACTCCACTTGTGGAAGAAGCACACTCCACTTCGTGGGCTCTGCTGCGCAGACACTGCGAAGAATGTCTTCCAGAACCCGGTTCACCCTCTCAGTCTGACCATCGGTCTGAGGATGGCCCGCTGTGGACATATCCAACCTCGTGTCTAGAAGGCGGAAGAGGTGTTGCCAGAAGTGGGACACGAACCTTGGGTCTCTGTCACTCACGAAAGCCTCGGGGAGGCCGTGGTTACGAAAGACATTGTCCACAAAGAGCTGAGCCGCCTGAGGCGTAGTCACGCTCTTCCGCACAGCGGCCAGCCGCACCATCTTGCTAAGGCGGCACACAAACACCAATATGCCAGTGTGGCCCCTTGCATCAGCCGGAAGCTCAAAGATGAAGTCCATGCTCACAGAGCGCCAGCAATCTGCCGGTACCGGCAAGCTCATCAAAGGAGCGGACGCCGAGGGCGCAGGCTTGACGCGCTGACACGTCTCACATGTCTGTACGTATTTACGTACCCATTTATACATGTGGGGCCACCAGAAGTTGCGGGCCACAGACGTGAACGTCTTCTCCCGCCCCAGATGACCGCTAAGCGGTGTGTCATGAGCCTCGTAGAGGACACAATGACGCAGGTCCTCGTCGTTCGGAACGACAATGCGAGGCTCGTCGCCCCCGTCGACTTGGTAATAGAGCAAACCCTCCACTACCGAGTAGCGGTGCAGGCGTGAGCGTTGTCGCGCCGTGAGTTCGACGGCCTTGTTTGGAGCGCTCAGCGCCTCCACTAGACCTGCAAGGTCGTCGTCGTCGGCATACGCCTCGCGAATAAGCTCATAGAGCGGTGACTCAAGGTAGGTCAGATGTGCCAACTCGTAGTCTGGCCGCCGGGAGAGCGCGTCCGCTAGGACATTCTGCTTTCCCGGTTTGTACTCCACCGTGAAGTTGTATTCAGCGAAGCAGGAGAGCCACCGCGCCATACGCTGCGAGAGGTGAGGCGACGACGTCGCCGTCCTGAACGAGGCATGATCTGTGTAGATCACAAAGGGTTTTTGACCTAACAGGTGCACCCGGAACTTGACCAAGGCGTACTTCATCGCCAAGAGCTCTTTGTCGTGGACAGGGTAGTTCTTTTCCGCCGCCTTCAATTGGCGAGACTGGAAAGACACTACCCTTTCCCTGCCTTCGGCATCCACCTGCAGCAGGGCACAGCCAATAGCAAAGTCGGATGCATCGCATACCACGCTGAAAGAACGCTCCTCGTCGGACAGCGCCAGGATCGGAGCGCTCTGAAGGCTGCTCGTGATAGCTTCAAAAGCCTGTTGAGCATCAGAGGTCCAGGACCACACGGCATCCTTCTTGAGAAGATTCGTTAGAGGCCGTGCCACCTCGGCGTAATTGGCGCTATACTTGTGCAAGTAGTTGGTCAGGCCGAATCATTTACGCAGGTCCTTCTGCGAGGCGGGCACCGGCCACTGTGCAATTGCACACACCTTCGCCGGGCTCGCACGGACACCATCATTCCCAAGGAAGCAGCCCAAAAAGGGAATCTCTTCGGCTCCGAAGATACACTTGTTGATATTCGCGTAGAGGCGATTCTCGCGCATACACAGGAGAACCTCACGGAGGTGGCCGAGATGTGCTTCGACGGCCGTTTTGCCTTCCGACGCACGCCTGTGCACGAAGATGTCGTCGAAGTACGTCTGTACAAATTGCCGCATCGGCCGGAAGAGCTGTGTTACGAGCCTATTGAACGTGGCGGGTGCGTTGGACAGCCCCTGGGGCATCACCAACCACTCCCACAGCACCCCACTAGGGGTACTCACCGCCGTAAGCGGGATGTCCGACTCGCGCATCAGGAGCTGATAATAGCTGTCGACCATGTCGAGCGCACTAAAGATCGTGCAGCCTGCCATGTTGTTCTGCAACACATCCTTTCGAGGGATAGGCGTCGATGCCGGAATGGTTGCCGCATTCAACTTGTTGAAAGCGTGCACCATGCGCCACTTCCCGTTGGGCTTGCGCGCACAGAACGTCGGGGACGAATGTGGCGATTTGGACTCGCGCACCAAGCCAGCGGCGTGCTTTGCCGCAAAGAAGGCGTCGATGACGTCGACCTGTTCCTTCGGAAGCGGCCACTGCCGCGTAGTACAGTACTCAGTACCTGGCACGACGTCAATCTCATGCCTCACGCCCCGGTCCGGAGGAAGGACCGAAGGGGGGGTCGTCGCTAACGACATCCGAAAACTCCTTCAGAAGGGCGTAATACGGATCCGAGGGGTCCTTCAAATTGGCAGCGCCATACCGCGTCTGCCTCTTAGAGGTCCGTTCCACTTCCAACACCTCGGGGTCCACGACCGTCGAAGAGTTGAGCTCCAGCGAGCGGCCTTCTGGGCGAAGGAGAACCACTTCTGCCACCACCCCCCCCGCCTTGAGAGAGTCCATAAACTCGACATACGAGAGCTCCTCGAGCTCAAGTAGCTCTGCAACTGTGGGTAATGGAGTCAACACCTCCCCCACCTTGGGTTCGCCCGTGAAGACGTCAAACACTTGAGGAACCTTGTCCTCAGCCGCGGGATCCGCATCGCGGCTAGACGCCTCTACCTTGGGCGTACTCGTGACCTTGTCACCCTTCTTGACCTTGCTAGTGGGAGCCCCTGCTCGACCACTCGTGGTTGCGCGAGCGCCAGCTCCAGCGCCTTCCGTCGCGTGAGCTGAACCAGCTACAACACCTTGCGTAGTGGGAGTTCCGACTCGACCACTCTTGTTAGCGCGAGCAACAACTCCAGCGTCTTTTTCCTACGTGGGCTGAACCAGCCACCACGCTTTGCGTAGGGGGAGCCCGAACGCTACCACCCCTTCCTGCGCGAGCTGCTGCAGCGTCCGCGCCTTGAGTCTTCGCTGCCCCCTGGGCAAGTGCAACTCGGTTGCAAACTGCAGAACCCTGTCCCCTGCCCTGAGAGAGACTAGGATCCTGCGGATCTTCTCCACCACCTACCTCGAGCTCCCGCGCTCGTGGAGGCAATGCCATGGGCAATTCCAACACTTCCGAAGTGCCGACAAACTGCCGTTCGCCGCGTGGAACACGGTGCTCATGCACAAACCCGTCTCGGGAAGAGGAGGGGACATGAGCCGCCAGGGCTCTGTCCGCGAGAGGGTTGTGGCTGGCACCAATGGTGCGACTACGCCAGTCTATCCACGGCTCGTGCTTAGCAAGCCAAGGCATGCCGAGGGTAAGATCGTATCGATCATCCATGTCCAAGACAATGAACGGTTCGACCGAATTGAAGTCATCAAACTTCACGCTTAAGGGTATGGTAACCTTGCGTGTAGACACAATGGAGCCAGTCGCTAAGCGAACAGATACATTAGTATTACTCTTAGAAGCTACTAAAGCACTAGCATACAGTGCACTGTTCCTAGCCACACTGGCTTTCGTCGCAAAGTTAAACGACGCCCCTGAATCGATCAGGACCGTCATCGGTTCCGGATACCCTTTTACGCTGGCAGTGACGACCACGAGGTTAGACCGCACGGCGGCCACGGAGAGACACAGAAGTGTCGTCCCAGGGACTTGCTCCTTTGGAGAGGCCGGTGAGGGACTCACCTTCCTCGACGAGGAGCGAAGTCTCCCAGCAGGGCGTCCCGCCCCTACTGGGAGTCGCCGTTTTCCGACTCCGTCGCCTCGAAGCAATTAAGAGCCGGACGCGCCGCGTACTTCTTGTCGCGTGGCGCCTTCCATGGGTTGGTGGGGCAGTTTCGACGGAAGTGACCAGGTTGGTTACAACCGAAACAGCGACCACTCGCCCGTTGCGTCTTCTGAGGACGTGCCGACTCGGCAAGGGAGATCTCCATCGGAGTGGGACCCTCACTGACCTCGACATGAGGCGAGTGCCCTTGCGCTGAGCGCACGCAGTGGTCCTCCAACATAGCGATGTGGACCGCCTCGTTAAAGGTCTTCGCCTGACGCCGGAAGAGCTCCGTCCGAACCGGACCCGTGCGAACGCCGTCCATGAAGACAGTCACCTTGACGTCCTCAGAGAGGGGTGCGCCGGTCATAGCGGCTTCGGGGTTATGAAGCTCCATAACGTAGTCTTGAAGCGACCGCTTGCCTTGTTTGCATCGCAAGAAACTGGAGCGGTGGCGGTATGCCACATTGGCAAGGAGGAAGGTGGAGTGTAGCTCCTGTTCCATGAACGACGACGAGGTGAAATACCCCGGAGTCGCCGTTTCACGGGTCATAGCCCATGCGCGCGCGCCCTCCAAGGTTGGATAGCGCGAACGCCACTTGAGCCCGCGCGTCGTAGATCTGACCAGCGCTCACCGCGATCTCGATCTCGCGGACCCAGAAGACAAGGCTGTCTGAGTCTTTGCCGTCGAACGTCGGAACCGACATCTTGACGGGCTTCGTCGTGGTTGGACGCGCAGCGAATGAGGCCGTGTTCGTGGCGGACGCTTGTGCCGCACTCTGTGCCTCAGCTCGCATCGTCGCACGAGCGGCTTCCTGCGCAGCAGCGCTCACGTGAGCAACCAGCGACGACTCGTACTTGTCGAGGCGTTCCACGCGCGCCCTTTGCTGCTCATCAGGAAGGTTGGGGAATCCAGCGAAGGCTGCCTCGCCCAGGAGGCTGACCATCTTCTCCAGCGTAGCCCAGCGGGCATCGGAGAGTTGAGGAAAGTCCTGCCGCGCCGGCAGCCGACTCCCTGAGTCTTCCATACTCAAAGAGACCCTGATTGTAGAGATCCGCGTCGGCGCGGGATTGACTACAAGTACTACCAGGGGTCACACGCACCGTAGCTTAGAGGAAGCGTAACACGCTAACCACAACAGACGCCTGGCGTCTCTGTTGTTGCTTGTGCAAAAGGCCCTGCCTTATCGGTCTTCTTTAGTACCGAGTACTTAAGGAGACTTGCACACTTGTAGGTTAGAGTTAAACTGTCTTGTATTAATAACACTCATAAAGTTCTATCTACTGCTTTCTATCTGCATACTGAATCCCTGTCTAAATTGCGATCTTCCTCAGCGGTTGGCTCCCGTGCATCGTGGTCCTTAAGTACAACCGACCTAACTTAACATAGTACGTTGGGGAGGTCTACCGTGAATACTCTATATAAGGACCACTGGTACACAGTACCCCTCGTGGTGTGTGATACTCAGTTCTTGTGGGCCACACCGGCCGGTGTGGTCCACACCAGAGAACATCCCTTTTCCTTGAAAAGGACACTGGCCAATCCTGGCCCCATTACAGCTCAAGAGGACTGTTCGTCTGATTTACAATGTATTTGCACACGCCGTTCATATTCCACCACTCAGGCGTAAATTGGCGGATCCAGACCGTCTTGAAATACTTCCACAATGTGTTTCCATCTACCCTTTGAGTAGTGGACCCCCTTGGTACGTCAATCACGCTTGATCATAGTATGGACATCGTGGATGCCCCGAAACGTGATATCCCTTCGGTGAATGATAGTCTGTCGACGCAACCCTCATGCATGGCCAAATCAAATTTCAGTTCTGCAATCTTTAACTTTAGCATCTTGCGACGCAGCGCTTGGTTGAAATGAACAAACGCCCCACAAGAGTCACCTCTGGAAATTAGTCCAGCGCAGCGTTGATCATGGCAAACTCTAAATCGCATACAACATGGGCTGGGACCAGTTTTTGCTTCACCGCCACGTAGATGTTGTGAAAAAGTCATCTGTACATTTGTGTAGTTTTTTTTCGGTGGTCAGAATGTACCAAATTGGCAGGTAGAGCTCCAAAATAGAATGGTAAATCATCACAATTATCAATTGGTAAAAACGAGCCGGCACGCATCGATATGTTGCATCAACAAAACTCGAACGCTAGCGCTGCTTCATCCGATCCATCATCGGCGGGCGAGCCCAGCCAATAAGTCGATGTTGCGCTCATCTTCGAAGTAAGTCACGTGAAACTAAAAAAAACATTAACCCAGGACTGTCCTTGGCGTGACACAGTGGTTCACGTTCCAGATGACTCAATGCCTCCCTTCTGAACAGCTTCGCTCTCGTCCGATATAGTCGATCCAACACTTGGTTTTAGTCGCCCCCTCGGACTACATCACTGTGTTGTCTTCATAAAATTGGCCCCTCATCATGCACCAAACGTCCAGGGGGGTCAGCGTGACGTTCCGGCCACAAATCTCATAAGTCGTCCGCAACATCTGATCCGTCCGGTAGCGGATTGCCGATTGGGGCTCGACGAAAGTCAGGAACACAATTAGGCCTATGGTTCCCGGTCTCCACGGCGCCTATGTTGCTCACACAAAGCTTCACCTTACACTTGGTTCGGCGGTAGGCACAGCAACGATAATCAGAAGCCTCGTCGGTAAAATGGTATGGAGCATAGGAGTAGCCACCAAATGGACACTTGTCGTTCCCAATACTGGGGCGGGGCGATCCGCTGAATGGGTACATCGGAGTGAAGTTGGTTGTTCAACTTGATGAGCATCGCTCTCTTTGGTTGCGGGCTAGCTGGTGGATCAGAAGGATGACCGTTTCTTCTGACTGTGTGTCGCTCAGATCAGATCCGTCGAGCTTGTACGAGTTGGACATCGATTCGTCGGAAATGTAATAAGGGCCCATGGTCAGGCATCTGCAGATAGGGCATTTGCCGATTTGACCCTAAATGGCTAGTTCAGGGCATTTTGGTGTAGTAGGATCGGGTATCCGTGGGGCATCATGCTAAAACCAACATAAAAAGAAATCAAAGTGTATTCAAGAAGCGTCTGATGCTAATGAAATCATTTTAAAAAGGCCTTCAAACGCCGGCGTGTGTCCCTCTCGGGGCTTATTTCTCGAAGATTGACCTGTAAGAGCTTGCCAAACGGGAGCGCTTCTTCAAGTGACAAGTTTTGATGCGAAAAATCAGTGAGATGTCGTGAAAATATTGTTGCGATAAAACCATTTTTAGTGTTGGAAAATCATTATCAGCTGATTTCAGTTTTTTAAGCTATCCTTCCATCGGCGCGTTGCCTTCATCTTAGTACAGACGACCTTCGGGAACCTCATCATCTGTGCTAGACACAATAGGCTATCAATGGGGAGGGGTGACAGAATATACATATTCTTGATAAAAACATACAGAAAAAACTAACGCCCTACTCGCGCTCTTCGCGAGCCCAAAGATCCTAAATTGGAGGCATGAATCGAACAGCGTCATTGTGCGATAATTGCCTCGCTAGGCTTGTTTAGTGTTCATCTATTGCGCTCGCTGTATCGGAAACACCATCTAGACTACGTATTCTTACCGGGAATCTGTATAGTGACTGCTAGCCATCGACTTGGGTTCCGCAGTGACCCCGCTGCTTCAAAAAGCTAATGATAGCGATGATGGCGGGAGCAACGAAGGTAGTCAAAACAGCAGTGGGTGGAGACGCAGCACGGGCAAACGAGCTCGTAATAAGGCTGAGACAGCTGATGGCATGCGTGCGATTGGTACTGGCCTCGACCATATTGCGGAGGCGTTCAAAGTGGCCAGGAGTGGAGGCTCCAACAACAACGAATTGATCAGTTCGATGAAGGAGCTTACGCAAATGGTGCAGACCCGGACACAGGCATTGAACAAACGCATTCGTGTTTTGGCAGCCAAGAGCAGCAACTAATCAGCACAACAAACAGCAACGTTAATTCTAGCGACAAATAAGGTTGCAATAGCATTTCACTTTGCGATGCCAATTTTGCGCTGGTTGTGTGGCAGTGTGTCTTCTAGAGTATCGCTCTCTTCTTCGTCTTCGTTTCCTCTCGATAGAGAGGAATAATTGTCGCGAAGGAAAGTCATCAGGTTGTGCAAAACAATTGTTACGATCACAAATTGTGCCGTACTACGAGGTGAAGCCTGGTTCAAAATACCATGCAGCATTCGGAACCTGCCTTTCCAAATACCAAAAGTACTCTCGACTGCCATTCTATTACTCGAATGTAGAAAGGTAAAATGCTTTTGCTGACGAGACAGCACGCCTCCTTCTTCACGTTTACAGTAAGGAACCAATAGACCTGGTAACAGCACGTAACCTGCGTTGCCTATGAAGTGCACGCCAGCAGGAATCACGCTGTGAACTGTCCGTCCAATTACACTGTACTGCCAGAAATTCCGACCCGACCATGAGCCAGGCCGCACCTCCACGCTCATAAAGATGTTGTCCGAAGTCACCACCGCTTGCACATTCAGGGCGGGGTAGCATTTCCGACAGTAAAAGCTGTCAAACTTGTCAGGACGCTCGATTGCTAGCAGCGATCCATCCATTGCCCCGGTAACACCTGGATAGCCGTGCCGTGACGCAAAGTCGTCCTCCACTGCTCGCCATCCTTGGCGACTTCGGGGGAACGAAATCACGGCTCACGCCGCGCCAGTCAACACACGAACAGCCTCAGTTGTAATCTCCACCACGTAACTTCTTGCCATCCCCATGGCGCCGCCCACCTCTCTGTATCTACCCGCTGAGCTCCGGAAGTAGAGGGCTGCTGCAACCTTCTTCTCGTAGGAGTGTTCCTTGTCTTTTGCAGCAGCGAATCGGATCCCGTGCTGTTCAAGAAAACTTGCTATACGAACGAACGTGAGTTTCGTGCAGCGTAGATTTTCCTCGAACCAACTTGCGCGGGCCCACTGAAAGAGGCGATACGAAAGCAGTGGGTGGAGTTTCTACTGCAGCAAGTTCGAGCCGCAGGAGCTGAGGTGCCCCTCAAGATGACGCCGCTCTCGCGCCGTGACGTGGTGAGCTGGATTCGGGAATCGCTGTCGCATGACACCATCGTCAACGGCTTACATGAAAGCCAAGCTCACACAGCCCCGACCCAACTCCATGGACATCGCGCGTCTGCTGTCCCCAAGCATGCCACCATCCGAACCTGACTGGGGCTCTCTCGTCCGACTTCTGCAGGATAGCAGCATCCCATCAGTCTCCATCAACCCTGCCTTCGTCATCAAGCACAGCGAGCTCGACAACAGCGCCATCGACGCGATTCACGACGACGGTTTCGAGGCAGACGATCAAGGCGAAGCTTGAGACTTGACCGACGATTGAAGGAGGCTGCCGGGAGGAATCGAACCTTCATCCGCCCGTAGGCACTTTCCCGTTAATCTACAGGGGTAGGTCTTCACAGGACCTGCGCAGACAAACACCAATCCGTTAGGCCTTGAATAGACGTTGGAGAACAAAACGCTTTCGCTCACCTTCTCGTGTTGGACGGTGAATTAACCACAGCGGTGGCGACAACCCTCTAAGGGCACACAGTCCTTCCTCAATTCGCTTCGCGGTCAATCCAACACTGAACAGGGCGACTGGCCGGCGGTAAAGTTGCTGCGACGCTCAGACGCAGCCTGCACGTCTCTGACTCTAACTGGATATTTACCGGATGGTAGCCGAAAATTTTGGCTTACCATTTGCTCTTGTCCTTTCTTATGAACATCACGGGCACCGCAAATTGTGTGCACTTGTGGTGAGCTCTATGAGAAGCGTTATGCGGCATTTGTATAAACCAACGCCCACACAGTTACCACTTCGGTCTCCTCGTCCGCAACCTGCACGCTATCCATAACTAGCTGCAATATCGTCCAGCTTTCGCTTCGTTTTTGTGAATTGAGGCAAAGGCAAACGCTTGAGGGGCTTATAAATTTTCAAATCGTATTATTAATCTATAGAGGCTGTGTGGAGAACATAATCTCCCAGAAGTTGGTTCCTTTTTGGAGATTTTGGGACGCTGGACATCTCCCGGGAACTTAAAGAGTTAACTCTTTTTAATCTTTACTCCCCGGGTCGAAAGCGTACGGGTAGCAAGGGTACAATTCTACCCGTATGCGCGCGTAAATTAGTTTTTATATGGTATGTTGTATGGGTCACCATATGCTTGCCAAAAATGACGCATGATCTTGAAGTGTGCTACCTGCATGATGTTCACTGGTTAACGTAGGAGTGCATTTTTGAGGGGAACCTGCGGCCGGATCGAACCAAACGAATACAGCACGGTTTTTTTTACAGCATCCAATCCACCTCATACAATTAGATTCTCTGTTGCAGGTCTGCACTGATTTATGATTGGGTAGTGTGCATAAAAACAAAAATTAGATTCTGAGACGTACTTGAATAGACAGCTAAAAAACGTATGAACTGTCGAGTTTCTCTTCTTTCCTCTCGTCCAAACCGCTTCGTAATTGGATGTCTGTAGCCTTCAAACTTTATTTTTAAAGTTGATCCTATCCATACGCTCTTGGCCCTACTCATCATACGGATGGGGAGTAAAGATTAAGAACGAGCGTGTTCGCTACGTACCTGGAGGTGGAGTTAGATTTGACACTGCAAAAATACAAGGACAGGATTGGTCAAAAGGGGGCAGCTGGCAACAACACGACTGGAGGCAAAAGGCCGATTTTGTATCTAGCTACTGGAGGTAGAGAGAGGTGGAGACACCTGGAGACAGTCGGCAAAGAGCAACACATTCATCATGGAGGACAAAGAGATCATTGCCGTAGTTGCTTGCTCCGCGGTAGCGCAGACGATGGCACTGTATGTCGTGAGTAGTGAAACGGGATCGCCCACCAGCCAGAAGAACATTCTGGATGTCAACACGCTGCGCTTCGAGCGGATGCTTCGGCGGGCTGGCGGACGTTGGTGTAGCCCGCAGGGACTTTCATGAGCTCGACGTTGATCAAGCGGGCAAAGATGACCACGTCCTCACGCCAATGAACGGAAAAGTCGTCCCAGAGCAAGAGGATTGGCTCTTGCATGTTCTCTCGTTTCCCAAAGTGCATGTAGAGAAACTAAAAAAACAGCTCACTGTTCCACCAGCCTGCACTATTACCGTAAATATGTGTGCCCTCCTGTAGCGGAGCGGTCTCGCTCCAGAGTTTGCGACCAAAGCCATGTCGAACCACCTTGTTCTGGTGAGCAATTTCGGCCTTTGTCGAGGGACGGGTCTTGAACACGAGGAATGGATCGCACTTGGTCCAGTTACTAGCGGCCAACAATGGCAGTGACGCGCTCCTTTGTCTTCCTCGCGCACTTCACCCAGACAGTTTTCTCCCCTCGTCGATTGACCGACGCAGTTGGCACATATTCATAGTTCACGCCTGACACGCACACATCCGCAAAACCGCCAGTAAGCAGGTCGGTAGTACTTGCCGTTTAACGCACCTGTTTTGTCAGCGTTGTAGACTACAGCTATATCCAGCTCCTTCATCTTGTTTCGCACCTTCTCGCTAAACTCGGCCGTCTTCAGCAACGCATCCTCCGGTGTCGTCTGGCCTTCCCGAGTTTTACGGCGATCGGTGCCGGCGCAGAAAGAGCCTTCGCCAGCTCCACGACGCTCGGAAGACTCTGCGGCGAGGGTGGGCCTGGTAAAATCTCCTGGGCCTGGAGCTTGAGCATCTGAGACGTCCCGGGCACCTCGTCAGCTCGGATTTCCTTCACCCAACACACAAGCTGCTCTTCTTCAAGCTTGGACATCGTGGAGCTGGCACCAAAGCTGCGAGACCGTCGATGAAAACGCTTCCCTTGTGCGCAATGGTGCTCGATAACCGCCCTGGCCTTCCTCGAGGCGTACACTTGGCGTCGCTTGGAGTGATATTTGCCGCTAGGGAAGAACATGGGGACCGTCGAGACCATTGTCGACGTCTCTAAATGCTTCAGGACTCGCAATTTGAACTCATACGTTACCGCTACACGTTTGTATTGTTTTGGCTTAGATCCACCATTGTCCCTCAGACGTGTTCGACCAGTTCGTGCCATCACGCTCAGCAAAACACACAATGAGTGCTGAAATGCTAGAAGCAGCTTCGGAATGAATGGCTGCTACCGGTGCTGCTATCTAAAATTTGTCCGGTACTGTATTTTTCGGTTGTGTGCTTTATGAGAAGTGGCACGAGATGGTTCGATTTTAATGCAATTTGATTGGCTAAGACATGGTGAGCTCTATGAATGGTGTGAGCTCTGTGAGGTATTGAAGTGGCTGCTCTGGCAGTCTGTTGCGCCTATCCTGAACGTGAGATCTTGCGCCTGCTGCAGCACGCGTCTACGGCTGCATGCTCGGCCGCGTGCCTGCCTGAGAGGCGCTTACCTGAAGACTGTATGCCGCTGGCAATTGCTGGCTGCGTGCTTCGGAGATTGTAGCACTTTGACTTTGTATAGACTTACTTGCTTATAGTATGGAATTGACTCTGCGGTACGGTGGCTTGCGGGGAACTCGTGCTCTCTCACACTTCTGCTTTTGTTGCTTTGCAAGCAATAGAGAGCACTGAGAGCTCCACCATTGTACCTGTCGCGGTCGCTTGCCCGGCACTTATGTGTTGACTTACCTTTGCAACGTCCTACTGCTGTAGCCTCGCATGGCACCTACCCTACGTAGTGACCGCCAGCTTGGCGATGAAGAGACTCAACATGAGACCTCTCAGGTTATGAGCCCAACAAGGGCACGACCACGGACAGAGGAAGCAAGTGGTGCTCTTGTCAATGAAGATGAAGATGCTGCTAGTGGCGGAGGACAGCGGGCGTCTCATCAAGACGATTCGACGCTGACGGACGCATTTGCCCGCTCATTGGCAGAAAATCCAGTAGGTGCTGCACTTCGTCGTGCTTTGCTGGATGGGCTGCAAGACCACTCAGGGAACGCCGACCAGTCGCCCCCACCCAGTGAAGAAGAAGAAGAAGAAGATCGTGAAGACATCCGCGGCCCTCCCCTGGACAACATGAACCCCAGTGGCCGCTACGTGGACGAAGAGCTGGCGGAGGCGACGAGAGCTCTGCGGAACTCGCCCGTCATCAAGTTGCCGAAGCCGCAGAGCAAGGCGGACTACAAGGCCTGGAAGTCGGAGGTCCCCTTGCACTTCGAGACGTGCACCCTCGGTGACATCACGTACGGCACCGAGCGGTACGACGAGAACGAGGGGCTGCGCCGCCCCAAGTACGCGGAGTGGTTCCGTATGCGGAAGAACAAGGCGTTCTCGGCGCTTGCGCTGTCCCTGTCGGTCGACTTGCGGTCGACGTTCAGGGTGGACGAGCTGCGCGACAACATGAAGGCCGCGTCGGCGCTCTACAACCAGATCGTACAGCACCTCGAGGCCGGCGACGGCATTAACCCCGACTACCTGCTGCAGGACCTGGTGACGCGCAAGCTGAGGCAGGGCGAGTCGGTCTCGGCGTACGTGGACGACGTCGGACGCAAGGTGACGCAGCTGCGCCAAGCCAACGGCGAGTTCGAGGAGTGGCAGCATGCAAGCCTCTTGCTCTCGAACTGCGTGCTGGTGTTCCGCGAACTGGCGCGTGAGCGTGCCGACTGGATCAACAACAACAACCGCAAGTCGTTGAAGCTCGCGGAGGCGCTGCAGCGCCTGCGATCCGCCGAGCACCAGAGAGCCCAGCTGCAGCAACAGTCCAAGCCTGCTGTGCCGCGTGGAATGCAAGTTGCTCAAGTGACGAGCAGCAGCAACAACAGCAAGAAGCGCAGCAAGCATCAGCGCAAGCGCAACAAGGGCATCACGGACAAGACGATGAAGACCAACTGCGCGAACCGCAATGGCGAGGGGCACTGGTACGCCGAGTGCACGGAGAACACGGGCATTCCGCTGAAGGCCGAGCTGGCCAAGAAGTTGAAGGAGAATCAGGCTAAGAAGAATCCCACGTCACTCATCAACCGCGTGCGTCGAGTTGAGATGATTCCCAGTGCAGATGCGCAAGGCTTGATTGCTTCGCTATGCACGGAGTCCGAGCCGATGAACATTGAGGACATTGTTGGTAACCGGTCAACTGCTGTTCCATCACCAACTTCTCGCTCAGCATCTACGGCGTTGAGTGCCAGTGCCGGTGGAGATGGCCAAGAGGCTGCTGACTTGCTGATGCAGATGGCGAATGTGTCGTCGTCACCGCCGCACCAGCAGCTGCAACTACCACGTGAAGCTCTACCAGCGCAAGGACTGCAGCCAAGTCAAGAAGGACAATGCGAGCAGGGAGCAGTGCAGCGCCAGTGGGAGGGTCCATTGCAAGGGACCCCTCCTACATGGGAAAATCTACTGTTCCAACTTGGACAGGGACTGAAACAAAGCCTCCAGGGAGCCACGTCCGAGCTATGGCGCGAGGAGGATAGACCACGAGGGGGTCATCCTGTGCCGGGGGACGACAATGTGGACTCTCGTGTTGAGCGTTGTGGACGTCAAGGGTCACCAGTGCGTGGACGCAACCGATCGCCAGTGCGTGGACGCGGACGCAGTCGGTCGCCACCACGTGGACGCGGCCGCAGTCGGTCACCGCCACGAGGACGCTGGAGCAATCGATCGCCAGAGCGTCGATCCCGGTCGTCACCACGGCACTGGCGCAGAAGATCGCCACTAAGGAACTCGCGTGCTGGCTCTCCACCCCAGCGTTGGCGTAGTAGGTCGCCACCCGGCGGGCTCTTCGGATCTCCATTGCGGGGAGCGAGTCGAGATGGACTGCCACCTGCTGGATGGCGTGGTGGTTCGCCACAGCGCGGACCACCAGGAAACTTTGGGCAACCGTCGCTGCACCAGCCGTGGCGAGGGTACCCAGTTGAGCGTAGTGACTACGGACTCTATGTGCTGAAGGTCAACGGTGAAGTAAAGCTCCTGCTGACGGTGTACGTGGACGACCTTCTGCTGATGGGCCCCCGTGATAAGTGCCTGGAGGTTGCTGCCTCTCTGCAGGAAACGTTTGAGCTGACTACGATGGGAACTGTGAAGTACTTACTTGGAGTCGAGATTCTCATCAACCGCCCGCAACGCGAGATTGTGTACTCGCAGCGACAGTATATCACCGAAGTACTGAAGCGCTTTCATATGAGCGATTGCAATGGATGTGCGACGCCTGAGGCGACGATACCTTCGACGGCGACGGTGGCAGCTGCGACTGGCTACCTGCCGTCGAGAACTTGTCGGTGCACTGCAGTACCTCGTCAGCGCTTCGCGGCCTGACATTGCTCACGCCACGCGACATCTGGGCAAATTTCTGGCGAGCTATGATCATACACACTACGCTCAGGCCAAGCGAGTCCTACGGACTTGTTATGACTGTCGAGCAAGGCGATGGAGTACGCATCAGCTGCTACTCTGACGCCGACTATGCAAATGACCCTGAGGATCGGCGGAGCATCAGTGGATATGTTACGATGCTGGATGGCAATGTGGTGTCGTATGCATCTCGAAAGCAAGAAATCAACGCCCTGAGCACGTGTGAAGCTGAGTATGTTGCCATGGCTGAAGCCACCAAGGACTTGCTCTGGCTTGCTGGCCTTTGCAACGAGCTGTCTTGGAAACACCCCGTGCCGTTATTGCTTGGCGACAACCAAGGGGCCATCGCGTTGACAGCCAAGCCTGGTAAGCACTCGAAGTCCAAGCACATTGACAACAAGTACCACATGGTCCGACGAAATGTGGAACTGCAACGTCTGACTACGCAACATGTTGGAACGGAGGCAATGGTGGCTGACGTGATGACCAAGGCGCTGTCGGTTGTTAAGTTCACACGGTTTCGTCAGGCGATGAAGGTGCTGCCGATTGTTGCTGCTCCCGACACTGCAACTGTGGATGAGGCCATTCGTGATTCTACTGCGGGGTCCAGTACGGCACCAGCAACGTCTACACTGCCGTTGCCTTCACTGCACACCTGAACTGTATGCAGCACCTACTCCGACTACATCACCTGAAGCTGAGTTCATCCTCAAGTGTGATCACGACGACTTGGTACCAGCCGTCGGGATCAAGTGGGAGTGTGAGCTATTGAAGTGGCTGCTCTGGCAGTCTGTTGGGCCTATCCTGAACGTGAGATCTTGCGCCTGCTGCATCACGCGTCTACGGCTGCATGCTCGGCCGCGTGCCTGCCTGAGAGGCGCTTACCTGAAGACTGTATGCCGCTGGCAATTGCTGGCTGCGTGCTTCGGAGATTGTAGCACTTTGACTTTGTATAGACTTACTTGCTTATAATATGGAATTGACTCTGCGGTACGGTGGCTTGCGGGGAACTCGTGCTCTCTCACACTTCTGCTTTTGTTGCTTTGCAAGCAATAGAGAGCACTGAGAGCTCCACCATTGTACCTGTCGCGGTCGCTTGCCCGGCACTTATGTGTTGACTTACCTTTGCAACTTCCTACTGCTGTAGCCTCGCATGGCACCTACCCTACGTAGTGACCGCCAGCTTGGCGATGAAGAGACTCAACATGAGACCTCTCAAGCTCTATGAGAAGTGTTATTGTGCTTCCCGTCCACGAATTGACGGAACCGCCATCAAACCGACGCCTCACTCTTATTGGCCAGAATTGCTGTTCCAGGTACCAGGTACCCTGTTTGAATGTGGCTTCAGGTACAGTGTACCCTGTCGCAGTGGCTTCTGTTGTATAGTGAACATAGTTTTGACCGTGCTTCGCACATAATACCTTTGTAAACAAATCATCTATGTATTTATACAGGCTTGCGCGATTGCTTGCGCGGTTGATTCGAAGAACCGCGCATGGAAATCTTTTAAGTAGAACGCACAATACATGTACATGTATTGTGAAAACCGACAAAGATGTCCAGTCCAGTTAAGCTGATATGGAGGGGTAGAAAACATAAACATGGGTATAGAAAATACTAAATCGTAGGATTGGCGATAGAGCGACCATATGCGAATCTCGGCCAAGTGCTAATGAACGCTCTGCTTCCTGGGCTTATTAAATAGCCGCAGAGGTGCAGCAGCCAGAGTAGCTCTGGCTGCGAGTACATGCAGCTAGTACTCGGGCAAAAGTAGCTTCACGCATAATATACGGAGATATAAGTATTATATGTGCTCATTAGGATTTATATATGCTACAGCGTCGAGTTCGCAGCCCACGTTGATTTGGGACGCCGTTTATATATACAAGCTGTCCTCAGAATGCCCAGCTGATACTGGGCATTCGGAGCGATTTGCTTATAAATCGACGCCAATCCGCGATACCGGTATATGAACAGGGATGGGGAACGCCAAATCGGAGTGGCATCCTGTTTATATATATCAAAACTAGTGCTGTGAACGTTCAGCTTTACATGCCCTTTACTACCTGAACGTTTATGAGAGGTAATGTTCAGCTGAACCGCCCGTGAACCTCTCACTTGAATAAACTATCGAAATGTTTTGTGTGTAAATACACTACGAAAGGAGATCTCGCCAAGCCGGACTCGGACGCGCCCAAGCAGCGTGTTGGTGGCGGCTTCGGCATCGCGAGGACCCCGAGAAGTCCGTGGCGGAGGAACCAGAAGCTGCTAAGTGAAGTAAGTAGCACCGGAGTGCGGAATCCCCAAGCTCTTGAGGAAGCTTCAGCAGAGCCACAGGCACAGGAGGAGGATGCGTGTGAGCGCCGTCACGCTGCTGCTGGGCAACGAGGCACGCGAGCTGCTGCTGTACGCGGGTCTGTCGTTGCCGGAGTTGCTGCGGTGCGTCGCCTCGATCTTTCCGGCACTCCAGAGGTCAGGCAATGCAGCAACGTCCGTGGCGCTGTGTCACGCTTCCACGGGCGTCTTCTACCCGCTGTCGCTGCTCCGCCGTTCGCCGGAGCTGTTCGAGCACGCACCTTACTACCTCGTGCTGTACGGTGAGGAGGGCGGCGCGGACGACGTCGACACTTCCCTCGGTGGGTCGAGGTGGAGCTGGCAGCAGACGTTGAGGTTGTTGCTACCGTCACGAGCCTGGTCAAGGACGCGAAGATCAGCGGTGGACTCCGTCACGGGGAGCAAGACCAAGGAGCCCAAGCCGCCGGGCGCGGACTCGGACGCGCGTAAGCAGCGTTTGTTGGTGGCTGGTGTCGACAGCGCGAGGACCCCGAGAAACCCGTGGTGGACGTGCCGTGGCGGAGGAGCCTGCAATCCGAGAAGGTGTCGACCGGGTCGAGCTGGAGCTGGCAGCGTATACCGAGGTTGCACACCAGGAAGTCGAGTAGAAAATAGAGATTATGCAGCTGGATTGAAACTATGTATTCATAGAGCAATGAAAACGAACTCACTACAAAACAAACATGCATGTGCAATCTGCTCGCAGGCTTAGGCCGATTGAGGCTTCAGAGCATCTCCAGCGGCAAGTCCTAACGGCGGTTTTAATGTAAAAGTAGCGCATTAGAACCTTGGTCCAAGTCTTAAGCTCCCAGTGGCAGGTCGTAATGCGGGTTTTAACTTCAGGAGGTCCTATCGAGGACGTCTCGAGTCTCAATTTAAGACTTGAGATTTAATGGATTATGTGGTGCACACACTTCGGGGAGCTCGTCCATTCGCTATTATAAGATAATCTTTTTAGGAATGGAGTTGATTGGTCAAAATGTTAGGTTAAGACTCGGGTTAAGTCTTACCGCTGTGGTGAGCGGAGTGTCGCGAGATCTAACTCTCTAATCCAGGTCTCAATGGCCGTTGTCGGTCACCGTTAAGCCTTGGAATAGGACTTGCCGCTGGAGATGCTCTCAGGGCATTGATCCCTTTCCAGTTTTCAGCCATAAAAACCAGATCACGTACCATAGTCGGCTTCAACGAGCTACGCTTCACGGTGAGGATATTCCCGCTTGTTGAAAATGCGCGCTCCGAAGGAACGCTGGTAGCTACAGCCCCCAGCCACTTTCGCGCGAGCTTACGAAGGTTTGGATAGTTGTCTTCATTCACCTTGCACCACCAGAAGGGGTTGGTGCCGCTTTTTACGGACGAGATAGACTCCAAGTAGCGCGCAAATTCCTTCTTGCACTCCGTAACGATGTCTGTTGTTTCTGTAGGTACCGTGTCGGGGCCAAACATGTGATGATGCATGAAGCTGCGGTGCTGCTCTGCTGACACTTGAACCGGTGTATTGCTTCGTCGTTCGGCTTGTTGCCCCGGTAGATTTGGCTGCGCCAGTTCTACGATTGCATCGACAAGCTCGTTGCTGGCAGCGGGGGTGTCGGCAGCACTCAGGTGAGACATCCATTTTCCAACTCGAGGGTCGAGGAAAGCCACCCACCTCAGCTCGCTCTTTTCCAGTTCATCAAACCGCGCCTTATACAAACCCAGCATTATCGCGCGACACTCATTCATCATCAGAACTGTTTGAGTCACGTATTCGTCGCCTGCTTCTGCTGCGAGGCCAGCGAAAAGGTCGCTTCTCTCCAAATGCTTGCGAATTCCGGACAATGTGGGGAGTACAAGTGGCACAGTCGGATATTCTTGACCACTAAGCGTTTCCGAGGCGACAGCAAATGGGCCCAACAGCGTCTGAAGACACTTTATCGTCAGCCATTCTTCGGCCGTCGGGCGGCGTAACTTCTTAGCAACATCCTTGAACTCTTTGCGACCTTCCGGCTTCTTCAGGTACGCGAAAAACTTCACTAGGACCCCCTCTAATTCAATCATGCGCTCTAGCATTTGCCAGCAGCTATTCCAGCGTGTGGCACAGTCGACGGTCGTTTTTTTTACTTCATGCGCTTTAACGTTGAAGTTGTCAACCTGAAGAGCGCTCAGCCGATTATTTCCCTTCGGCGATTTACGGAAGTAGACGGCGAGTGTATGAAAGCGCTGCACAACTGCGCGAACCGCATCCAGCTCGTTACGCTGCAGCGAGGCAATAGTTTCATCCAGATAGTGCTCCATGTCATTGATCGCAATGTCACGCATCCCTTCAAGTTGAGTCCTATCCTCGGCTGTTAGTGGTGATTCTTCATCGCGCTCAATAGGTACTTCGCTGCTTTCAGCGGCGACATCGGCTGCCCACTCTGGTTCATCGGCGCTCTCGCTTCTCCGTTTCTTCTTGATCATTGCACCGCCCACAACCAAATGCAAACAATGCGCGAGGCAAGCCATGTGCTTAACCCGTAATTTATTTCCCGTGGACACCATGTTTGAGCCTCCATCTCTCACGAACCGAACACAGTAGCTCTTCAACAACGACCAATCCTCCAAAATCTGCTCAATCGTCGCCGCAATGATGGCACCATCGTGCATTCCAGGTAGCTCCTTAACTTCGAGGGTCCAGCTTTGAGGACAAAATTCATTGTCAACGTAGTGAACAGTTACGGAGATGTAGCTTTTGGAGTTCCGCGCAGTCCAGATGTCGCAGGTAATTGAGAAGTACAAGCACCCAACCTTCATTGCGAGCTTTACGCGCTTTCGATACTCCACGGCCAAGGCTACGATCTCCTGGCTGATCTTGGTTCGCTCTGGTAGACTCACTTGGACGCCACTAATATCCTCCGTAATATATCGAATCACTGCAATAAACCCTTCATCCTCCACAATAATCATCGGGCGAAAATGGTGAGCGATCCACGCAGCGAGGAGCTTGTTCAGGTGCACTTGCTGTTGCGGCGTAATCTTGCGTAGCTTTTTCTTTCTCTCATCGTCCGCTCCACGACCCGAACTCCGGCTGCGCCCATTGCCTCGAGCAGCCTGCTCTGCTTGTTGAGCATGGGCGTTCAGTTCCACTGGGTGATACGTCTCCATGTGCGGCGCCACCTTTGACTGGCCAACACTGAACTTGAACGTTGTATCACACAGGAGGCAATATACCTGCTCGGCATGGCTGTTGTTCAATTCATCACGCTGAAGGTGCCGAAATGTGTCGTTTCGTATCAATCGGGCAAAATGCCAGGCGTCTTTTCTCTTCTGGCGTTTCATGGTATACAGCACGAGATCACTCGCGACTTCAACTTGGTACCGAAGTGCCTCAACGTCAACCATGAGAGCTGCTGCATCCGACGTTTGGAGTTGCTGGGTTTGCGATGGCAGCTCTTGTTGCTGCTGCTCTTGCGGACTAAGCTGGCCTTGTTGCTCTGTTCGCTCTTGTTGATGCTGCTCTCCTTCCGTTGTTTGTTGCTGCTGTTGCCAGATTTCTGGTTGCGTGGTCTGAAGCGGACGTTGTTGCTCAGTTTGCTGCTGTTGCGGCGGTGGCTGCGCGTACATATATCCCTCTTGTAGTTGCCACTGCTGCTGCTGCTGGAGTAGTTGGCTGTGTGGCTGGGGCGACCCGAAGCTGTGAACGAGCAGCGATCTTGATGCTTGTGCAGGTACGGACGCAGTGCCGTAGTAAAGCGAACGTTGAGCCCGTGGAGGTCCTGGGGATACTAAAGCACGACCCAGTAGGCCATGTTGCGGCGTCTGGGGGAGGCTTGGTTGCCGCCGAGAAGCTGGTTTTGATGGCACTGCATCTATTGTATCAAAGGTACTTTATACTTGCAGGATCTAAAATTGCTGCTAAGCATATCCGAGGTCGTAAAGCGGTAGTGAAGGGAGTTTAGAGGGATTCAGAAACCGTAGAGCCAAACCGCCTGGAGTTCAGTAAATAGGACATTCGCAAACGTTCAGAGGCTGAACGTTCACAGCACTAATCAAAACAAGGGTTCATCCGCTTAATAAGCGCTTAAAGCGATCGATTTGCAAAAAAATAGGACATAATCGTCGGTTTTCACAATATGCGGTGTGATCAATAAGTACATAGGATATTGTACCTACGATATAATAACCTCCCTAAGCTGATGCACCGAGTGACATTGCTGCAAATCGCCGGCACCCTTCGATGCGGCGACTGCCGCCTCACCATCGTCGTCGCCGCAAAGCTGGGACGGGCAGCAGAGGGAGCGTCATAAATCCGCGGGAGGAACCCCAGCTGGCAGCTGCACTGCCGCTTCGCGAGGCAACGACTGTCAGCCCCTGCAAATGCAGGTGATGTCGGCGTGCACGGAGTTTTCTTCTTGGTGGTAGTGGATTCATATCGCGCGCCTCGGGCCTTGGCTGGTGGCCTGCACAAGTTGAGAGACTTACATGGTCTGGTGACGACCCGTCGGGCTATTGTGGATACAGTTGGTTGAAGCCACCTGCTCCGTCTCTGCATGTCCGCTTGACGCCGATCCTAAGTTTTGTATGCTCGAAAAATACAGAACCGTCAGCATAATTTGTGATTCAGAAGATAGAGCTGACCGGCTTCGGCGAACGCCAACCAATGCTGGAAATGCAGCATCTTGCCCAATTATTTGCCCCAACGGCCGAGGCTGAGGGGCTCTGATTTCGTGGCACACGGGGCTCGCTCGCACCCACGCACGTGGAGCCTGTCGCCGGCGGCGATCCGGCCCGAGATAGGGCCGGCTAGCGTGTGCAACCGCGGTTACAGCTGTCCGCGAGTGGCTGTGGGCGGGCCACATCACTTACTTTACGAGCACTGGCGAAAAATGCCAAGTCGACGGCGCCGGCCAAACTCGCCAACCATTTTGCTGTTGCAGCGCGAGCGATCTACAGCGTGGCAGCAACTACAGATACCGCCCACTAAGTTGTACAGTGGTACTCTTTTAGTTCCTACAGTGTATTATATGTGTTCAGAATATACGGTATTACAGATGGTTGACGTTGAAGTTTACGTACATTCAAATCAACAGCTCACTCAGCTGAACGCGCTCTCGTCGTGTTGGTGGAGCTGGCATGGCACTCTCCTCTGGAAAAATAATTCCTGAGGCACGCCTCCTCGTACGACGCAAGCCGTTCCTCGAGCTCTGGGCAGCGCAGCGTGAGGGAGCGGCCTTTGGGCGTGCAGGCTGCCTCCAGTTTTGACTTGACAGTAGTGGCGCTGCCGCAGAATATTCGCGATGGTAGCTCGAGACGGCGGCTGCGACAGCTTGAACTTGGCCTGTGACCAGCGTGCCAGATCGGCGAGCGATGGCGACGGCTGCGAGCGTCCATGCTCCTCGATAACTTGCCATTTTTGCGCGATCGTGAGCCACTTGCCCTTCGTTTGCTTCGTTGTGCAGGTCATGGCGGGCTGCGAGGGGGGGTCTTGCAGGCTCTGTTTGAATTGTGAAAGATCCCTCTGGGCGGGAAAACTGGGTTTTTTCCTCCTAAAAGCGATAAGGCTTCATTACCGATTTTGAGGGTGTATAGACTGACTGTGTGTACAACTTAGTGGGCGGTATCTGTACATCGCATCGAGACTCGGCGAGATTGACCGTTCGTTTTCCATTATAGGCGCGCTTCGAGCGTGCGTGCCTTGGGACAGGCTTTCGTCTCGTTTGCAGGGCCATCGAAAAAATCGGCAACATCCACCGTGCGTCCAGCGACAGATGGACTCGCTTCAACGTGCGCTGACCAGATGGCACCCAGCCACAGATCGCGAGCAACATTGCACATTGACACTGTACAGTGTAACAACTTGCTGGCGGCGACAGCGTCGGAAGTGAAGCACGAGACAACCAAGAACTAACATGTAAGTTTGGGCTGTTGCGGACACTGCACCATCGAAAGGTATACTGTAAAGTGTGGCGCACTTCCAGCGACGACAATTGGGCTCGAGGACTCTTCCCCGATTTTTCTCTCTTCCTGGCAGACGAGCCATTCTGGTGTCCGTGAATCCCACGGTGCCACCATGCTGCATTCCTACAGGCATATACCTTCCCACAGGTATCTTTTCACACAAACTCTCACCCCGCTAACACAAGATAACGCAGTATATGCAGTCCCACATCCGCGCTCGCAAGTATCCAAAAGATACCGTGGTGACACGCACCCTTTGGCATGCACCGAGCCGGTCCGCAACCAACTGATTCACCACAAGCCACACAGCCTCTTCCTGCTAGACGCACACTCATTCCCCAACTGGCCTTCTACCCAGAGGACGGCCCGTAGTGTGAGGACAAACTACAGTATCACAGCTGCAGCCATGAGACTTAGCTCCGTGTTGGCGGCGCTGCTGCTGCAGGCCGCGCCCTCCGCGGCGCAGACCACCACCACAACCGACGTGTACTACCCGAGCGTGCTCAGCGCGGTGGGCAACGTGACGGGCCTGCCGGGAGGCAACGAGTTCTGCGGGTCCGCGCGCGTGCGCAAGCCTTGGGGCGCGCTGTCCGCCGACGAGCAGGCGCTGTACCTGGAGGCCACGGAGCTGGCCGTGGCGGACGGCGGCGTGGCCGAGTTCGCGGCCATCGCGGCCGACTCGCTGGACCAGGCGCAGGGCGAGTACTCGTGCGCCTTCTTCAGCTGGCACCGCCGCCTGCTGCTGGCCTACGAGTCGTATCTGCGCGACCTGGACGAGCGCTTCGCGTGCCTCACGCTGCCCTACTACGACGTGCACACGGCCTACGTGCAGGCCGTGACGGGCCAGTGCAGCAACATGTTCGAGTGCAGCGGCATCTTCGAGGCCCTGGGCGGGTCGCCCAACTCGACGGACACGGAGGCCACGCTCACCTTCGACGGTGTTGAGGCCACGGGCTATGCCGTGAGCGGCGCGCCCTTCGAGAAGTCGTGCGACGACGACGAGACCTGCGGCTTCATGGTGCGCGACGACGTGGCCAGCAAGCCCGTGCCCAGCGCGGCCAGCTTCGGCACGTTCCAGAGCGTCGTGGCCTCGTCGGGCGACTACGCGACGTTCCTCGAGGGCGTCCAGTACGGCGTGCACAACGAGGTGCTGGACGCCGTGGGCGGCGCCTTCTCCACGGCCGCGGCCGCGCGCGACGTGCTGTACTACTCGTGGTACTCGGCCGTCGACATGTACCTGCACGTGTACCACCTGTGCCGCATCGGCGTGCCGCTCACGTACGACCAGGTCGTGGCGTCGCTCGAGGCCTACGCCAACGCCACGCAGACGTGCGGCGGCGTGGACGGCGTGGACGCCCAGTCCGCGCTCATCATGCGCATCGAAGTGGACGGCGAGCTCGTGGACGCGTCGCAGCACCCGACGCTGGGCCAGTACTTCGGCTACGTGGGCAGCGACAACTGGAACTACGCCGACATCCAGCAGCTCGGGGACTACGCGTACACGTACCAGCTGCCGGAGGTGCTGCGGCAGCAGGTGCTGAGCAACAACGACGTGTGCACGGGCTTCAACCGCGCGTTCGCCGCCTCGTACTCGACGCTGAACGCCGCGGCCGTCAAGAGCACGACGACCACCAAGACGACCACCAAGACCACGACCACCAAGACCACCAAGATCGTCAACGGCAAGAAGGTGACGACCACCAAGGTCACCAAGGTCGTGACCAAGGCCAACAGCACGTCGTCGTCCTCGGGCAAGTCCACGGTGGCCAGCGGCCAGCTCGTGACCAGCTACCCGTACACGTACCTGGGCAACTTCAGCACGGACAACGTGGCTTATAGTGAGGGCACCATCGTGACCAACGGCTACTCGGGCTACACGCCGTACTACAGCAACGGAGCCATCACGACCAAGCACAACGGCATCCTGAGCGCCAACTACTCGAGCTCAACCACGGCCTCGACTACTACGAGCACGGCGGCCCGTATGGATGCCACGTACTCGAACACGTCGAATGTGGTCATGAACGTGACGGTGGGCACGAGCTCCGTGGCGCGCAACGTCACGGCGTCCGTCGCCACGTCGGGCGCCTACTGGGCGTGGCTGCAGACGGCCTACAACGGCCTGTTCACTCGCTTCGAGGGCAACGTCGACCTGGTGGCCACCCACCTTAAGCTGCTCGAGTGCTACACGTTCGACAGCGTCTACGGCCTGGCCAACTTCTCGTCCACCTTCGTGACGGACAAGAACCTGATCACGGGCCGCGTCGAGTGTGGCCAGCGCCTGGACCTCGTCCGCTCCGGCCTGCTGCAGATGGCCGTGCGCTCGACGGCGTACACGGCCCAGAGCCTCAAGTTCGCCAGCTCCACCGTGATCAAGACCATCCGCACGTCCTACAAGCGCGTGACCACCCGCAAGGTGACGTACATCCGCAAGTCGTACATCCAGAGGGTGCAGAGCTCGCTCGACTCGACGCAGGAGGCCCTGGGCAACATCACTGTCACGTCCACGAGCGGCTCGGGCAATGATGAGACGTCCACGACGGTGGTGGACACTGGCTACCTCACGTCCAACACGACGAGCACGACGCAGCAGAGTGCCAAGAACGCGACGGCCGTCACGACCACAAGCAGCACGACGACGGTGACGACCACCGCCTCCAACGTGTCCGAGACGCTGTCGGAGGCGTCCTCCGGATCGACGGACGTGTCGGGCTCGAGCTCCACCTTGGGATCGGAGACCACGAGCGAGACGGGCAGCTCCTCGTCTGAGGAGGGCTCCACCACTACGACCACGGGCTCGAACGGCGAGAAGATCACGACTACGACCACTGGATCGGGCGGTACCATCAAGACGATCACTACAGGCTCTGGCGTCAACACCAAGACCACCAAGATCACCACTACGGGTTCGGGTGCTACGACGACTACGGTCACGACTGGCTCGGGAGCTTCGACGACGACTACGGGCTCGACGACCACTACGGGCTCCAAGACTACGACTGGATCGACTACTTCGACGGGCTCCACCACTACTTCGGGTGGATCGACGACTTCAACCACTACATCTGGCACGACCAACTCTGGCACGACCAACTCGGGCACGACCTCGACCAACTCGGGTACAACGACCACGAACTCTGGTACAACCTCGGCTTCGACCACTACCGGCGGCACTACTAGCTCTGGTACGACCTCTTCTACTACGAACTCCGGCACGACGTCTACCAACTCTGGTACGACCTCGACCTCGACTACCACGGGCGGAACGACGAGCTCTGGTACGACTTCGTCTACCACGAACTCAGGCACGTCCACCTCGACGACCGCTGGCGGAAGCACGACGGCTACCACGGGTCAGACTACGACTAGCACGGGCTCGAACGGCGAGACGATCACGACTACGACCGGTTCGAACGGCGAGACCACCACTACGACGACGGGCTCGAACGGTGAGACGACCACGACCACGGCGGGTTCAAACGGTGAAACTACCACCACTACCACAACGACGGGATCTGGCGGCTCCGTTCAAGTCGCGACGACGGGATCGGGCGGCTCTATTGAGACCACGACGACGGGCTCGGGAGCCACCACAACGACGGTCACCACGGGATCGGGTGCCTCGACTACGACGACGGGCACTAGCACGTCGACGTCGACGAACACTGGCAACTCCACGACTCAGACGACCACTTCGGGCTCCTCGAACAAGGGATCGTCCACCTCGACTTCGACCACGACCTCGACAGGAACGAAGACCCCGGGAGCTACGCCTGCTGCGACCACGCCTGGCGCCACCCCCGCGGCCACGACTCCGGGAGCTACGCCTGCTGCCACTACCCCGGGAGCCACGCCCGCTGCTACGAAGCCGAGCGCCACCCCGGCCGCTACGAAGCCGAGCGCCACCCCGGCTGCGATGACGCCCAGCGCTACCCCTGCCGCTACGACGAAGCAGTCGGAGACGTGCATTGACGTTTCGGTGGAGGGTGATGCGACGTACTGCACCGAGGGACCCATCTGCAGTGGCTCTGGCGACTTGCCTGCCGGCAAGCTGTGCCCCATGGAGGGCGACGTTGCCGTGCAGGACTGCCATGAGACCCTGTCGAGCTACACGAACTCTAGCACGTGCGTGGCCCCTCAGGATGCGGTGTGCATGAAGATCAAAACTGGAGCCTGGGGATGCGTCTTCGAGGAGACTGCCACCCCGGCCCCGACCACGACGGAAGCGGAGACGGAATCGCCCACGCCTGCCCCGACCAAGACCGGAAAGTCGACGCCTGCTCCGGCGACGGAGAAGCCCACTCCGGCACCGACGACAGCCGAGACGAAGACAAACACGCCTACCCCGGCCCCGACGACTACGACAGACAAGGCTACGCCTGCTCCGACTACGAAGGAGTCGACCCCTGCACCAACCACGAAGGAGTCAACCCGGGCCCCGACCACGAAGGGATCGACCCCTGCTCCGACTACGCCGTGTCCGGAGAAGACCCCCGAGGCCACTTCGACGTCGACTCCTGCTCCGACGACTGCTGGACCGTCCACTGAAGCCCCCACTCCGTGCCCTACGACTGGCGTGCCGTCAACCGAGGTGCCATCGACAGAGATCCCCACGCCGTGCCCTACGACTGAGGTTCCTTCGACCAAGATGCCGTCTACGGAGGCTCCCACGCCGTGCCCTACTACTGAGGTGCCGTCTACTGAAGTGCCGTCAACGGAGATCCCCACGCCGTGCCCTACGACTGAGGTTCCTTCGACTGAGGTGCCCTCAACGGAGGCCCCTACGCCGTGCCCTACGACTGAGGTTCCTTCGACTGAGGTGCCCTCAACGGAGGCCCCTACGCCGTGCCCTACGACTGAGGTTCCTTCGACCGAGGTGCCGTCTACGGAGGCTCCTACGCCGTGCCCCACGACCGAGGTCCCCGCTACCACAGTGCCGACCAAGACGGGAATCCCGAAGACTGAGACCCCGACGAAGACCGGTACCAAGACGGGAACCCAAACTAAGACTGAGACGACCACGTCTTCGAACCACGAAGATGACTACACGTTCGAGCAGCAGACGCAGCAGACCCAGCAGAGTGCTTCGTCGTCGACCAAGACGTTCAGCACTTCGTACGCTGCCACGACCACTGCCTCGGACGAGTCGACTAGCTCGACTGGTCGCGTGAGTGCTGGTGGTGTTGCGGCCATCGTTGTCGCTGCGTGCGCGGTTGTTGCTCTGGCTGGCTTCACTGCCTACCGCATCCGCAAGCGCTCGAACAACGGGGACTTGTCGTCGCCCAGCGGGTACTACAGCCAGCCGTCGACGCCGGTCACGCGGTCCATCAAGCTGTAAGCAGACCACAACGCTTTTGTGCATGTGACAAGATGGCGACTCTGTAGTGAAGGCGGCGTCTCTCGATGAAGGAGACCTGCCCTCGTACTGTGCATAGCTTGTATATAATTCAGTGTCAATAGAGCCACAGCCATCCTTGGAAACCAGCATCTCTCTATCGCCTTGCACTACACTACCGTGTTCTTCAGACAACACGTTTCAAGTTGAAGTGAACACGCTTCACCACCAACGACTTGTAGCATATGGAATTTGATAAGGATGAAGAAGTCATTCTTTGGCCACGGCAACGGCTTCGTGTGGGAAGATATAGGCCGCTTGTTGCTGGCATAGCTAACGCTCTCATTCCAAGAGAAATGAGTCGACAGACCGGAGGGATATCACCACCACAAGCCGGAACTGTCACCATTCGAGTTCATCACACGGTTCGCGAAGAACTTTTACTGAGCTTCAAACACATCCAAAGGCCACGCGGATGCCTCCATACTCGTTACCGCTGGGCCACCGCTCTGAAAGTATTCGGCCAGAATCATTTCAACCTTGCACGTATTACTCGCGCTCGACTCCGTTTGTTGTCCGGAAGGAATCTCGGTGCACCTATTACTGCATCATGTTTCGACGGTACCAACGCGTTTGAAGGACTTGGCGAGTTCTCCTGCTCCACCAACGTCATGCCGTCGTTGCAGCCCAAGTGTAGGGTGGACCGGTGCTCCTCGTCTCTCGGTCAAGTTGTCACCTTCAACGCTGCACTTTGACGATGAATCATCTTGGTGAGCTCGATTCCAATCCGTGACTCAATTCATTTCTCAACTCTCACCGTCGGTGGCAGTCTCCACTCCCAAGCTCCTCTTGAGTCGCAATGCGCATCGGTTCCATCCTCCGATCCGTCACTCTGTTGCTCGCCGCGACAATATGCAGCTCCTCCCTGTCCAGCATCGAAGCTTCCCAAGCTGGCGGCAATGAAGCTTGCGGACAGGGTCAACGCGTTCGCAAGGCTTGGTCGAGTATGACCAGCAGTGAGAAGAGTCTATACCTCGAGGCTATGGACGTCGCCATCAAAAATGGCGCTATCAAGCAGTTCGCCGCTATTCATGTCGAGCCGAACGGGGAGTCCCAGGCTCACCGCTCGTGCGCCTTCTTCTCGTGGCACCGTCGTCTTTTGCTCGCACTTGAGAGCTACTTGCGTGACCAAGACCCCAAGTACGCTTGCGTGACGCTGCCGTACTACGACATCCAGACAGCTTACGTCCGTCAGGCTGCGGGGCAGTGCGAAAACTTGTACGATTGCTCAGGTATTTTGCAAGAAATCGGCGGCAACAAAGCTGAGAACCAGGAAGTATCGATCACTCAGAATGGAGAGACTGCTTTCGGGTAACCCGTCACGGGATTCCCGTTGAACGATGAGTGCGACGACAACAACGTCTGCGGCTACACAGTCCGCAGCGATATGACCACGAAGCCGGTGCCTTCGGGTGCCGGGTTCGCCTCGTTCTTGAGCGTCGTGCGAAGCTCCGATGACTACGCTGCGTTCCTCGAGGGCGTCCAGTTCGGAGTACACAACGAAGTACACAATGCTGTAGGGGGTACCATGGTCACCTTCGCCTCGCCGCGTGACATCTTCTTCTACTCGTGGCACGCTGCTGTCGATATGTATCTGCACGTGTATCACCTGTGCAATTTCGGGGTTCCTCTCACCGAAGACGAGTTGCTGTCTGCAACCAAGGCGTTCACGAAGGCCACAGACACGTGCGATGGCGTGTCGGGGATCGGTCCCAACGCCAAAATCGTGCAGAACGTGGTTGTGGATGGCCAAACTATCGACGTCGCCGATCACCCGACGCTCGGCAAGTACTTCAGCCATGTCGGCAGCGAGATGTGGAACTACGGCGACGTGACTCAGCTCGGGGACTACTCGTACTCGTACGATCTCCCGGACATCGTAACCCAGCAACTACTAAGCAACAGCCAGATCTGTCCTGCGTACAATCCCCCACTCCGGAATCTACGACGGCTGCACCCCCAACGACGAACTATACTACGTCTGTCCCTCCGGTCTACGAGTCAAGCTCCAGCGGAAGCGGCTCGTTCCGCGGCTCGCACTCCGACAGCTCAAGCAGCAACGATGGGGCTTACGTTGTTTCACCCGACGATGCCGGCTACGGTTATTTCAACGAGACGGAAATCCCCACGCACTCCGGTATCTACATTGTCGACAACTCCACGGACAATTCAACGTATGCACCCCCTTCAAACGCCAACTCGGGGGACTACTGGCAGTGGACTCAAACCACGTACGACGGACTGTACGATCGCTTCGACGGCGACATGGACCTCGTCGTGCAGCAAATGCACTACGTCGAGTGCGAGGCGTTCCACAAGGCCCACGGCATCGAGGATTTCTCGGACGACTTTGTGCAGAACTTCCACTTGGCGTCGTCTCGCCCCATTTGCGGCAAGAAGGTGGACGAGATTGACGCCGGTGACGTCGTTGTGGCGTGCAAGACCGACGAGTTCAAACCGGAAGCTATTGAATTCGCAGACGACCATGTCATCGAAGAGATCAAACGTGACTACGTGCCCTCCACCACCACGGAGCAGTACATGGACTCGGACTATTACGTCGACGCCCAGACGAAGGCGCAACAGACCCCCGTTGGAGGGACCACGAGCATTACTCCAGTTGCAACCCCCGCTGCGACGGAGAGTGACTACACAGTCACCTCCACTTACCCAACCGCAGCTCCAACTGAGACGACTTCGACTCCAGCCCCGACCACCGGTGACTACGAACACAAACACTGCGAGTAGAACCGGTCGATTAGTCGAGGCATTGCACTGCTTAGACCATGCAGCAACAGACGTAGAATCCGTAGATGTTCACAGGTCGAAGAGCTGTGCTTGGTCCTGGCAAAAAACTTGTAACTTTCCAGAACCGGGTACCAAAGCGGGTCCCACCGTTTTATATCGTATGTTTACACCTACTATATTTACCAAATCTGGGTATCCGTCGATAACTGCTAAGATTTATGTCAACCGAGCTAACTATTTACCAGACGTTGAAATGAATAGGTTAAAATTTACTAAAAGCTGTAATCAAAGATAGCTTCTGACTGGTGAAACCAACACCACTGCTAGTCTTTCTTAAGCTGCTGCTTCTAACTGGTGAAACCAACACCACTGCCAGTCTTTCTCAAGCTGCTGAAGGGTGCGGCCCCAAAGCATCAATTGCAGTATACTTAATCAAGCTTACAGACTCAAACTCGGACGTGCTGCGGTCATTCCAAACCATTGAAGACATCTGTCGGACCAGCGCCGTCTACGATTTTTTTTCCCTTTAATTCTCTGAAATTTATTTTCAGAGCTAAGGAGGCGGCGTGCGATTTTGCGAAGTCGAATACCCTGCGAAATCAGCGATCTATTTTGCATAAAATGCCGTTCTCTTTTTCTTTCCGTATATAATATACCCCGCAAAACGATAAATTACCTGCATGTTACCTGTGTCGTCCACCTCAGCTAAGTGCGAAATCTATAAGCCAATCAGCTCAGATTATTGAAATCTATTAGCCAATTGCATTAGCTCAATGTTGCATGAAGGTTAGCCCATGCAGTGTTTGTCAAACAAGACTTCATGGATGTTACCGTGTAAAATACATGTACTCCCACGCGGATTAATTCCACGGTAAGCTTACTGCGTAAGCGTAAGCTGGCCAACATTCGTACATTGCGCAATATTAGGATAGGTTGCATGAAACGCGCGCAGATGCTGCGGCTGCGGAGCAGGCGCAGGAGATGTGCAATTTAATGTGAATGCAGTAGGGGGGGCCGAAATGACGATATATTTTTCAAAATATCATGGCCGGACATCTTTAGTGAACAGCAAACAGGCTAGATGGCTGCACCTTGCTGCTCGCGCCTCGAGTACGGCGCAGTGATCGAATTCGTGCTTCACTCCGTCCCAGTAGGCTCTTCATGAAGACGAAACCCGCCGACTGGCGTAGCAACGCTTTCTCTCCTTTTTCCATAACTAATTAACACTCGCTCACCACCTAATCGCAGCTAAAATTTTAGAGCTTCTCTTCGTGAGAAGCACGACTTTGTTCAACCTAAGCTTAAGCTAAGCCTTACTCGAAATATACTTCACTTCAATTTCGTCACGTCGACCTGTGTACCCTCCCGGAGCAACGCTCCGGGTTGCCTATTGTGTACTTCCTTGTAACTACTGTAGCCGAAAACTCTTCTAAAAACACAGCATATATTCACGTTGTATCATACCGGTATCTCTGGAAAGTAAACTTTCTTGTAAAAAAAAGCTGAGGCACAGGATTCAAGCTGCGTATACGCAAGTATTGCTACCGCTAGATTTGCTGTCATTCCGCACCTTCGGTCGATGCGGTAACTTCATCTTTAGGAAAGCACCAACGGCAGACTTCGTCGTCGTCGATGTTGTCCACAAGCCACTCAAGCATACTAGCTGCCGCTCCGTCGATAGCACCAGAGATCGCAATGTGCGAAATCTTTTCCTCAAAGCGCGTGCGCATCAAAAGCCACCACAACAACTTGCGATTCTCATTGCGCATAGCCTCAAGAACCAGTTGCACGCGCTCGGGCTCCGGAACCCACCACATGGTCTCCACGTAGTTGTCGTTTCTGGCCAATACTGTCGCTGTCGATACATCAAGCGTGCGTCCATTCTCAATCAGCCACCGCACCAAAGTCAGATTCTTGGTCTCTGCAGCCGCTACGACCATTTGCGGCGTGTTGATCTCGTATCCATGCTCCGAAAGCCAGCGAGCTACGTCCATGCGTCCATTGCGAACCGCTAGCTGCAGCAGGTCACGCTTACAGAACTCGAAATAATTCCGGTGGAACCATTTCACCACATTGAGGTCACCTCTACTGGCGGCTCGACGAATGGGGGCAGTCGACAAGAGCTTCATGCCAAATTGCCTAAGCCAATCCAAAATGTGGATGTGGCCTTCCAAAATGTGGATGTGGCCTTGATCAAATGCAGCTTCTGCCACACACCAGAGACAACCCTCAACAAACGCAGGACACAGTTTGAAGACTGAGTGCAGTTCTGTTAGTTGACTGCGCTGAGTTGGATCATTTGTGGACTTCGTAGTGGTGGATTCATGATCAAACGAGTACAGAACCTCAACGTTTAGAGGTGTTTCCATTGATGAGGAGGAAAACCCCTCGGTCCTATGCGTGAGCAGCCAGAGTATCACATCCAGGTGCCCTTTATCGGCAGCCTCGTCCATGGCTTCGGTTGTGCACCCTTCAGATCGATTTTCATGTAACCATTGTACGACATCAAGATGACCATTTTTCGCCGCTACGTCCATCACATCCTCCGAAAATTTATCGGAATAGTGCTCATGCAGCCATTGCACCATTTTCAAGTGGCCAATACGTGCAGCACGCCATGGGGCCATATCAGTACACCCTTCTGTTCGGTGCTCATGTAACCACATCATCACATTTAGGTGGCCATTTTCAGCGGCGACATCCATGTCATGCACGGAAAAGCGATTTGTAAATCGCTTGTGCAGCCACTTGAGAATCTCCAAATGTCCGTATCTGGCTGCAAACCTCGATGAACTTCCTATTTCTCGATGAACGTAAACCGGAACGTTGGCGTCCAACCATTTGACAACTTCAAGGTGACCATTCTGAATAGGAAGATACAACTTAGCTGAGCTGCATCCGCCTACAAGGATCTCGTGCAACCACTGCAGCACAGCGAGATGGCCATTTTCAGCTGCTCCGTCAAACGCGCTATTCGTACAGCGAAGAAGGTGCTTCGAATGTAGCCATTGGAGCATATCCAGGTGTCCTCCCTTAGCAGCAGCATCCACGGCGTTCGTCGAGCATTCTCCTAGTCCAGTTTCAAACAACCACTGAGCCATCGCCAGGTGCCCCCTTGCGACAGCATAGAACATTGAATCACTTGAGCCCCTTTGAGTTTGCACTCCATGTAGCCACTGCACGACAGCTAAATGTCCGTTTTCAGCCGCGAGCCGCAGTCCTTCGCGCAAGTAGTGTTCATACGACCAAGCCAGAGTATAATAGCCTCGAGTCGACCTTTTCAACCTCCTCAAACAGTACCAATCGACACCCCGCTCGAATAACCACTTGGCCACATCGAGATGCCCGTGAGATGCAGCAACTTCCAGCAAGTTATCGAAATCCGCTTTCCACAGACCTCGACCGTCCTGCCGATTCGTCATCCAACGCAGGACATGAAGGTGTCCACCTTGCGCGGCTGCATGCGACGCCTCCTTCCAAATAGGTGTCGTACGCGACAGAAAATACTCTAGAGTGGATTCCAGCGCTCCTGCTTGGCATGCAGCATTCAACGCCTTCTGGGGGAAAGTCGGACCCAAGAAAGCATCGATAGAGTGTACTAGTTGCAGAAGGCAACCCCCTTTGGCTGGAAACCAGTGCTGGCATACGAACTGAGCGGCGGCGTGCAGGCACGATGTTGACTTCATCGGATGGCGTTAGTCGGGACTTTGTTACTGCCGCGTGCTCACCACATTTCTCTGTAGGCATCAATCCACAGTCATCAATCAAGTCAAGGCCAAATCACATCACTCTTACTACAAAAACAAAAATGTAGTAGCCCGTGACGTCGATAAGGTCAAATCACGTCAGCAACCAAGTTTTCTGCTACAACAACAAAAAGGCACATCCCACGGTTTTTGAGAAAGTAGATGATCAATATATCGGTCCCCACCGTATCCATCTCGTCAAATATTCCGATGGAAGTTCCATACCAACCGAGAAACGAACCGCGTGCTCGCTCTCGCAAACATTGGGTCCAAGTAGCTGTCAGGAGGGTTAAGGCTAGAGGTGCATGAAAACAAACGCAGCTCATCCTTGACATCCAGTAAGTTGCAAATAATGTCGTTGCCATGGGTAGACTCAACGTTCGCCACCAAGTGGTGTGTATCATTTCCGCAAGCCGACTACTGAGGTACTCGGTAGTCTGCCAAAAGTCTTCACAGTAGAATATCTTTTCCAAATCGTTCATACAGGCATTGGGGGCAAAGTGGTTCATTTGGTTTACGGGCCAAAGGCATGAGGTATCTTGCTTGTAGAGCAAGGTGCCGAATGACAGCCCTAAAGGGATGGTGGGCGGGTCGAAAAATTCTGGAGCGTGCCGCAAGCTTGCTGGTCGAGGGGACCGTAGTGAGCTGAGCTTGTGCGGTGACGCTGGGTCGCAGGATGTCTTGGCGAACCGACGTGTTGCTTGACTTGACCGCTGCGACCCCAAAACCAGAATGAACCACTCGACTCCGGGGAACTCTGCCTGCTCGGACGCGAGTCCACGAGCGGCTGGCCTAAACCCCGGAGCCACGCTCTTTTGAGTCTTGTCCGTTGAGCAACCGATCTTGTCTGAAATAGCTCGACTTGGGACAATGCCTTACTTCCCGATGGAAAAACCATTTTCCGCTTGCTGCGCGGAAAATAAACATCAACTGTGTTTTCACGTCCAAATCACTCAGTCCACGATAACTCTTTGAAAGTAGCAGTTAGTAGTAATTGTTTGTCCACTTTACGGACCACTGGTTGTCTCCTGGTCGGCTACCGGTAGTGTTACCGCGTACAAATCCAGCGAAAGCGCCTTGTCAAGTGCCAAATCCTCCGTCGTGATATGAGGAAAGCAACTCCCCACCTTCGCAATGCTCGAGACAGACAGCGAGCTTTCATGAATGAAGTCATCGAAATCTACGCTAGCAGGAAGCACCACAAACGCTGTATCTGACAGCGGCGGGTCGGTCTTGTGGAAACGCAGCAGCTCTGGGAGGTCATCGCTCGTACCCCCGGCGAGATCAATCACTCGGAATGCCGGCGTTGTCGTTAACCCAGCGAGTAGGAAGCGGGGAGGCATGTAGGTCTTCGCAAACACGAGTCGCGCCGAGCCAACATGAGCGAGGCTGCTAGCATTTTCGAAGCGGCAGGAGGAGGTTAACCCATTGACGGTAGATGCACCCTCATAACTCGTACCGATCGTGGACAGAGAAAGCAACATTGGCACAACGCCGCCTTGATGCAAAATGCCGAAGAAGAGCGTCAAGACGACGTTGAACCCAATCCAAAGCAGCAATCCCAGTTTGTACGTCGTCAAGAAGCGCACGACTCCCGTTCTGCCGTGCAACGCAGTGAATATGTGCAGCGGTACGATGGTCGGCAACAGAAATCTGGGCTCCTGGTGCGGGGCGAGCGACAAACACGCCAGCGGAAACATCACACACGCGCCGCCGAAAAATGAGCGATCGGGGTAGCGCAGAAACCTCACGAGGAAGACCAGAAACATTGGCCCAAAAAGCATCGGCATGTTGACGGTCAAGTGGGTGAGCCGAGGGTGTACACCGTGCAGCTCCAGGTTGTCGTACTGGACGTTGTACAGCAAATTATTCAGCGGTGCGATCACGGCATTTCCAGCAATCTTCTGCAGCATCGACCGGTTCCATCCGCCCTCAACCACTTCGGGGTGAAAGTAGACAGTGTCTACGACAATAAAACCAACCGACCAGATCAAGAAAGCCACAAGTCCTTGCACCGCCACAGCCAATGTCGCTGCAAGGCGACGAACAACAGACGGCCCGACGGTCTCCTTCTTGCGTGCTGCATGAACCAGCAACGCGTCCTGCTGCCGCACCAACTCCACTCCGAGCGGGAAGAAAAACACTGGAAACGTGAACCGCGTGAAGAATCCCACCGCCAACAGGCTTCCAAGTAGAACCGTTTGAACATGCATCACCCCACACAGAACTCGCCGGTGCTGGTTGTCACCAACGAGAACAAAACAAAATAGTCAGCATCATATTGAAATACTCCACACAAAAAAAATTGTGTGTCAACCTACCGGGTTCACTAGAAACAGCACTGCAAAGCAGAGGGCGAGCACCAACGTCTCACAAGTGTTGGAGAACGGTCGGCACAGCAGCACGAGCGTGGGCCACGAGCTGGCGAGCAGCAGTAGAGCCTTCTCCTGCTTCTCCCGTCGGATCTCCAGCTTCTGGCCACGACTCAAGTGCCCCACCACAGCAAAAATCACTGCGTCCAGAGTGAAGGACAGCAGACAGAGCAGCACTCGGGGTGCTACCAGCAGCAGCCACCCGGTGCGTTTCACGCCCAGCAGCTGCAGGATCTTGTACGGCAGCCCCGCCACCAGCGCCCTACAGATAACGAAATAGCAAAATTAATTAATTGTTATTAATATTAGATATAGTATTGAATAAGAATTATAAATAATTGAGGCGCAATTCTCACGGGAAGATAATGGACCGGTTGGGTGACGGCAGTTGGAACTCCCAGGGCACGTGCAGCTGGCGGCGCAGCGCGTCCTCCGCCTCGGGTAGGAAGTGCCTGGCCATGACCTCCTGGCTCTGGAAGAACTCGTCTGGGTGCACCATGCCCAGCAGAAACACGCTGCAGGCCACACGCAGCGCCGCCAACACCACATACAGCCGCAATCTCCCACTCATGTTCAAGTTTTGTCAAAAGACCCAGTGGGTCTTTGGGTCTTTTGACAATAGCATCCACTGATTTATGATAACCTCGTTCGAAACCAGTCACCTTGGTATTTGTATCGCTAATTTCGGCTTATTCAAACGCGACCTGTTCCGAAAATAAGGGGGCGCCAGTTATTCGCGCCCAAATTCCCGCCCGACGTTCGAACGGCAGCCTCCAGGAGCTCCAGTAAGACCCGACCTGGGACGCGACGTCACCCAGCCTTCCCCCATACTACCAGCCCATACCCAAATGCCGGACGACGCGTACTACCGCCAGGTGCTGGCGCAGATGCAGGACGAGTTCCAGCGCGCGCTGCAGGCGCTGGAGAAGCAGGTGGCGGCGCTCACGCGGCACAACGAGCTGCTCTCAGCTGAGCTGGCGCAGAGCCACAAGCAGCAGCGCGGGGCTGAGACGCAGGCGAAGGACGCGACGCTCGAGCTGGCCGCGCTCAAGCGGCTGCTGCAGCAGGAGCAGGACTACTGGGCGCGCCACGACCAGGCGGGAAGGGGGGACCGCGACCGCCTCACGCAGCAGCTCGCGCAGGCCCAGGCCGACGCCATGCAGCGCCGCGAGCAGAACCGCGCGCTGCGCAACGAGATGCGCGCGCTGCAGAGCCGCGTGGACACGGCCGTGGCCACCAGTCGCAGCTTCGAGCAGCGGCTGCTGCTCGTGGTGCAGGAGAAGCAGCAGAGCGCGCAGGAGATGGAGACGCAGCTGACCCACTACAAGAAGAAGCTGAGCGACAAGCGCGCGCAGAACAAGGTACTGACGCAGGCGCTCGTCAGGCTGCAGGAGCAGAGACACAAGGCCGCGGACAGCAGCAGCTACGGAAGTCCCGTCAGTTCCAGGCCCGTGACGACAGCTACAGCTGCAGCTACTGAGGTGAAGGACACGACGATGACGTCGCCGGTGATGAGTGTGGAGAGTGTGAGCAGTAAATCCGTGGAGACGCAGCAGAGACGAGTGAGGAAGAGGGAGATGGGGTTGACGTTGCCCGACGAGATTAAGGCGGCGGCGGCGAGCGTGACGACGTCGAGCAGGATGTACAAGAGCAAGAGGATGGGGTCGTCTCGGGCGGGCACGTCGCCCACGTCGTCGTCGCCGGAGATTTCTCCGCGGTCGGCAAGGGCGGCTCCGTACAAGCGCGCGCCGTCGGTGGCCACCACGACGCCTACGGCTTCGGATGGGAACAGTTTTAACAGCAACAGCAGCAGTGGAAGTCTCCGGAGCATGCGCAGTCTGCGCCATGTGACAGGGCGACGGATAAACAGCCGAAACAGCAGCGACAGCGACAACATTGATGTGAGTCCCAGGACAAGTGCAGGACATGTGAGAGCAACCCCCACTGGACGACTAGAGCGTGAACTGAGTGGATTGCGACGAAAACTTGACTCGTGCATGGCAGACGCCGCGGCGCGGTGGTAGATGACGATGGAGATCTCAATGGGGTCTTTGGCGCGACTTGGTGTCGGAATGTGACCGAGAGGCACTCATTTCTGCCTCTTGGTGGCTATACTTTGGCTTTAGAGCCGAAGCTTCCATGAAGCTACACGCCTCGGGACTCATTACTCCCGATTGGCAAGCAGCTCCAAGCCGTCATTAGACCTTCACCCAAAGTCAGGTCTTCGCTCGTCATGCTTACGGATTTCGCATCAAGCAACATGGAGACTGGCAAGAGCAAGGGTGGCAGGTGGTATGGAGGAAATGAGGCTCATTACCCTCTTTTCTCTGGACCAAGGCGATACTTCAGGGACTCATTACTCTCTGTTGAGCGCTATTCTGTGGAGCGTCGCTCGTTGAAGGTTTTCGATTGTGGTGTTATCAAAGCTTAGCAGGCCTTACTCGGAGACGCGTCAGCAGGCTCAGTCGATCGGGGCTCATTACCCCCATTGAAGCTGCAGATCCTGACGTGCTTCGTGTGAGTTGCGGGTGTGGTGCGCTTTCGTAGTTGTCGACGAGGACTCATTACTCCTTGTTGATGTCTATGATTGCCATCACGCCCGTGCTTCTGCTATGGTTTGATACCTACGCTTGGAGTCCTTCACGTGCGACGTCTGTGGATTTGGCCCATACTACCGATTCGCCACCGAACGCTCCGTGCTCTGCTGCCGATCGTGACATGTCGAGGCTTTTACGACGTCGATTCCGGGCAACTTTCTGATGACCAAGCTTTCAAGGACCAGCCAGTGGTGACAACGTAGGCAAGTCGCAGCCACACAAGCACGCGCTGTAGTGCTAAGGGGATGAGTATGTGTAGATAGTATGGAAAGACAAACAGTAGGGGTATTTATTCAACCAGCAATGGGTAGTAAAACGTTTTCTTTCGAGTGTTCATCCAGTGGTGTAAAGTATCCATTCACGAATTGAAGAACTCCATCAGTGATTCCTACAGAGTTGCGAAACAAACGCACAGGCTGCCACGTTCATTCAAAGGTTACGTGTATCCATCCATCCACAGGCGTCAGTCTATCGTTTTCTACCTACCGTTTTACTTCCACTCGACGCCAGACCCTTCTCCGTCCTCGTTCGGGTGGTCCTCGTCCTCGAGGTACTCCATGAGCTCGCTGGTGCCGAACTTGTCCATGTACTCGTCCTCGTTCATGTCGCCGTAGACGCTGTGCTTGTCGTCCACCATCTTCTCCCAGTGATCCTCCAGCGCCAGGATCCGCCTCGTGTCGGCGCGCATCAAGTGCACGACGATGTTGTTGCAGTCTGCGATCATCCAGTCGTCGCAGTCGCGGCCTTCCACGGCGTAGTCCAAGTCGTCCACGATCTCCCGGGCCTTCATGGACTTGATCATGAGGTCGGCCATGCGTCGCATGTGGGCCTGCGACCTGCCGGTGGCGAACACCATGAAGTCGGCCAGACTGCTCTTGCCGGCCAGGTCCGCCGTGTACACGTCGATGGCCTTCTCTCGCTCCAGCGCCTGCTGCACCTCGTCGATGGTCAAGTAGGTCTGCGGGATGGGCGGGATGATGTCTGCGTGGCGGTTGCCAGCCTCGGGGGCCTGCCACTCCACGTCCTCGGGGCTTTGGGTCTGCTCAGCGTCGGCGAACTCGCCCTCGGGGAAGTTGCGGGGCTCGTCCAGGTCGCAGTAGAGCGTCACCAGCTCGTCGTAAGCCTTGGCGGCGTCCAGCGCCGTCCAGTAATCGCCGCCGCTGATCACGTGGCCCTCGAGCTCCAGCTCCGCGCTGTACTTTTTCACCTTGGAGGCGTCATATACAACGCCCAAGTACTCGGGCGTAGTGTCGACATCGGCATTGGCGTTGACATTGGCGTCGGTGTCGTCGTTGGGCGTCTGCGAGAAGTGGCGCGTGGACGGAATCTGCAGCGGACGGGGGATGAACTGCGTACGTTGCTGTAGGATGGAGAGAGGGGTGGAGATGCGTGGGGCGTGCGCAGGAGCTGCGGCGAGAGATGCAGCGGCGCGGATGGCACGGCGGACGAGTTGCGACCTCATGTTTGATGATCCACAAGAGAGAAATTTGTGCACTGGTGGTGAGGAAGGAGACGTGGAAGGATGAGATGACTGGGAGATTGTATGGACGATTAGGGCAGATACAAAATTATAGTCCGAGTTGTTGCCGTCCTGCTTTTTTCGTAAGCTCACAAGATCGGATTTGGATTGATGTTTTGAGAGAAAAGCTGTACAGCTCTACAGGCAACGAAGAAACATTTTAGAGCAGCGATGAAGTCGAGGTCGTGCCTTCACGCCGCCGCTCAATTCGTGTGCCAGCACTGGTTTCAAGCCAAAGGAGGTTGCCTTCTGCAACTAGTACACTCTGTCGATGTCCGACTTCCCCCCAGAAGGCGTTGAATGCAGCCTGCCAAGCAGGAGCGCTGGAATCTACTCTAGAGTATTTTCTGTCACGTACGACACCAATTTGGAAGGAGGCGTTGCGTGCAGCTGCACGAGGTGGACACCTTCATGTCTTAGATTGGATGATGAATCGACAGGACGGTCGAGGTCCGTGGAAAGCAGATTTCGATCCTTTGATGCTAGTTGCTGCATCTCAAGGGAATCTTGATGTGTGCAAGTGGTTATTCAAGCGGGGTACCGATTGGTACACGATGTGGGGGTTGAAAAGGTCGACTCGAGGTTACTATGCCAAGACTTGGTCATATCGATATGAATTGTCCCAGGGACTAGAGCTCGCGGCTGCGAACGGACATTTAGCTGTCGTGCAATGGCTATATGGAGTGCAAACCCAAGAGATTTCAGGTGATCCCATGAACGAAGCCGTAGCAGGGGGGCATATGGCGGTGGCTCGGTGGTTGTTTGAAAATGGAGTTAGACACTGTTCAACAAACGCTGCGGAGACTGCTGTAGGGAAGGACACCTGGAGATGCTCCAATGGCTCGAGTCGAAGCTTCTACTTCGCTGTACGACTCGCGTGTTTGATGAAGCTGCTACAAATGGCCATCTCGCTGTGCTGCAGTGGTTGTACAAGATCTCAGCAGTCGGATCCAATCCAGTGAAGCTGTATCTTCCGATTCAGAATGGCCATCTCGAAGTTGTCAAATGGTTGGATGACAACGTTCCGGCTTACATTCATCGCGAAATAGGAAGTTCATCGAGGTTTGCAGCTAGAAACGGACATTTGGAGATTCTCAAGTGGCTGCACAAGCGATTCCCAGACAATTTCTCCGTGCATGACATGGATGTAGCCGCTGAAAATGGCCACCTAAATGTGATGATGTGGTTACATGAAAATCGAACAGAAGGGTGCTCTGATATGGTCTCATGGCGTGCTGCACGTTTTGGCCACTTGAAGATGGTACAATGGCTGCATGAGCACTATTCCGACAATTTTTCGGAGGATGTGATAGATGTAGCGGCAGAAAATGGTCATCTTGATGTCGTTCAATGGTTACATGAAAATCGATCTGAAGGGTGTACAACCGAAGCGATGGATGGGGCTGCCGATAAAGGACACCTGGATGTGGTACTCTGGCTGCTCACGCATAGGACCGAGGGGTTTTCCTCCTCATCAATGGAAACACCTCTAAACGTTGAGGTTCTGTACTCGTTTGGTCATGAATTCTCCACTACAGTCCACAAATGATAAAAGTGAATGTGATCAACTGAGAAAATTGCACTCAGTCTACCAACTGCGCCCTGCGTTTGTTGAGGGTTGTCTCCGTTGTATGGCAGAAGTCGCTTTTGATCGAGGCCACATCCATATTTTGGATTGGCTTAGGCAATTTGACATGAAGCTCCTGTCGACAGCTCCCATTCGCCGAGCCGCCAGTAAAGGGAACCTCAACATGGTGAAATGGTTCCACCGGAATTATTTCGCGTTCTGCGACCGTGAACTGCTGCAGCTAGCGGTTCGAAGTGGACACGTGTACGTAACTCGCTGGCTTTCGGACCATGGATACGAGATCAACACGCCGGAATTGGTCGTAGCGGCTGCGAAGACCAAGAATGTGACTTTGGTGCGGTGGCTGATTGAAAATGGACCCACGCTTGATGTATCGACTGCGGCAATACTGGCCAGAAAAGACAACTACGTGGAGGCTATGTGGTGGGTTCCCGAGCCTGAGCGCGTGCAACTGGTACTTGAGGCTATGCGGAATGAGAATCGCAATTTGCTGTGGTGGCTATTGATGCGCACGCGGTTTGAGGAAAAGATTTCGTACATTGCGATCTCTGGTGCTATCGACGAAGCGGCTGCGAGTATGCGTGAGTGGCTTTTGGACAATATTGACGACGACGAAGTCTGCCGTTGGTGTTTTTCTAGAAAAAGAGCGATATCAAGTGGTGAAGCTACGTCGGAGGAACATCTACCACCTGCCAAACGGGCTCGTGGCGATTAGGATTCGGTGTAGCTACTTACTGTTGATGCATTCAAGAAACATTACGATAGCTCACTTGATTAATACGTTGTTGTAGCTGATGAGCGGAGAACGTGGTGCAACGAACAGTTTTTTTTCTCACACAGGGTAAACAGGTAGTGAAAACTTCCTGTTTTCTTGATTTTGTGAGTTGCTGTCGTACGAAGTATTTAGCTCACCTTCGCCACTTCTTGGCGTCAATTTGGCTCCTTCACGACTGAGGCTGAATTTCTGACCCACAATCGTGTTCGATAGCTAAACATGAAATAAACTTCTTCTGCGGGTTGTGAAAGGTTTCTCTGCAATCTGCTTCGCTCGCAGAGGGCTGTCATGGCCAAGGAGTCAGGTCGATCTTGTTGCTGCGGAGAATTATTCTTTCCTTGAATGCGTCGGAGATTCTTGAACGTGTACTTCGTATCTTTTTGCTCTCTTCTGAACACACTGCGGGCTCACATACAGACATGGATCTATCGAGCCTCCGCTCCAGCATCATGGACCAACAACACCTCACAAACTGCTACTTTTAATATTTTAAAAAACAAATGATGAACCAGCTTTTTGGGAAGCGACTTTTCTCCTGGTTACCTTGTATCTACCGTCCCTGGGACTCCAACAGCTCGTACGTGGCCATGATGCTCTCGGGCGTGATCAGTCTAAACTGCTCGTTGAGTCATAGCAGCGTCTGCGAGACGCGTTGAAGTGTGACTGCAATGTTGTTCAGCTCATGCTGCAGGATGCCAATAGCCAAACTTTTCTGGACCCGCCTAACACATTTCTTCGAACTGCGAACGGAAATGATACGCACAACTTGGTGCCGAAAGTTGAGCACACAATCGCCACTCTCAGCTGCGGCTTCGCAGATCGTCCAAAGTGCAGACTGAAGAATTTCGTGTTGCAATGAACGGGGTGCTTGATACCAAGGGACTACAGTGGTGCAGTGCTTCGTTCAAAGCCTCCCACTCGGAAATGCGGCGTGAGTGTTTTTGCTATTGTAGCAAGACCGATGTGATTTTACCACATCAATACTGGATAGGATTTGGATTGATGTCTCCAAAGAAAAGTAGGCGTCAATCATAAAGTCCCGACTTGCTGAAGTGAGACGACACTGGAATGACGTCTACTGCTCTGCTGGCAACCCCTTCAGAACAATCATTTTGGAATTTTTGCGACGATGAAGTCGACGACGTGCCTGCACGCCGCCGCTCAGTTCGTGTGCCAGCACTGGTTTCCAGCCAAAGGGGGTTGCCTTCTGCAACTAGTACAGTCTATCGGCGCTTTCTTGGGTCCGACTTCACCCCAGGAGGCGTTGAATGCTGCATGTGAAGCAGGAGTGCTGGAATCCACCCTAGAATATTTTCTGTCACGTACGACGCCAAATTGGAGGGAGGCATTGCGTGCAGCCGCGCAAGGTGGACACCTTCATGTCTTGCGTTGGATGGTGAATCGGCAGGACGGTCGAGGTCCGTGGAAAGCGGATTTCGATCATTTGCTACAAGTTGCTGCATCGCACGGGCATCTCGATGTGGCAAAGTGGTTTTTCGAGCAGGGTGCCGATTGGTACACGATGTGGTGGTCGAAAAGGTCGACTCGAGGTTACTATGCCAAGGCTTGGTCGTACCGATACGACGTGTCCGAAGGACTAGAGATCGCGGCTGCGAACGGACATTTAGCTGTTGTGCAATTGCTACACGGAGTACAAGATAAAAGGGCCCCAAGTAATCCCATGTTCTGTGCTGTTGTAAGCGGAAGTCTGGATGTGGCTCAGTGGTTGTTTGAAAATGGAGCTAAAATCTGCTCAACGAATGCTGCGGATGCTGCTGCTAGGGAAGGAAACCTGGAGATGCTGCAATGGCTGTATTCGAAGCGCCTTCTTCGCTGTACGACTAGCGCGTTTGACGGAGCAGCTGAAAATGGTCATCTCGCTGTGCTGCAGTGGTTGCATGAGATCATTGTAGGCGGATGCAGATCAGCAAAATTGTATTTTCCACTTCAGAATGGTCACCTCGAAGTTGCCAAATGGTTGGATGACAACGTTCCGATTCACGTTGACCGAGAACTGGGAAGTTCCTCAACATTTGCAGCTGAAAACGGACATTTGGAGATTCTCAAGTGGCTGCACAAGCGATTCCCAGATAATTTCTCCGTGCATGACATGGATGGCGCCGCTGAAAATGGCCACCTAAATGTGATGATGTGGTTACATGAATACCGAGATGAAGGGTGTACGGATAAGGCCCCATTGCATGCAGCATATATCGGCCACTTGAAGGTGGTGCAATGGCTGCATGAGCACCATTCTGACAAATTTTCGGAGGATGTGATGGATGTAGCGGCAGAACATGGTCATCTCGATGTGGTTCAATGGCTGCACGAAAATCGATCTGAAGGCTGCACAACCCAAGCGATGAACTTGGCTGCCTTTAGTGGTCACCTGGATGTGGTGTCCTGGCTGCTAACGCATAGGACCGAGGGGTTTTCCTCCTCAGCAATGGAAGAACCCCTAAACGTTGAGGTTCTTCTGTACTCGTTTGGCCATGATTTCTCCACTACGGAGCCCACGAATGATCAAAGTGAGTGTGGTCAACTGAGAGAACTGCACTCAGTCTACCAACTGCGTCCTGCGTTTGTTGAGGGGTGTCTCCGATGTATGGCAGAATTCGCATTTGGTCTAGGCCACATCTACATTTTGAATTGGCTTAGACAATTTGAGATGAAGCTCTTGTCGACAGCCCCCATTCGTCGAGCCGTCAGTAGAGGTGACCTCAACGTGGTGAAATGGTTCCACCAGAATTATTCCGACTTCTGCGAGCGTGATCTGCTACATCTAGCTGTTCGAAGTGGGCACATGGACGTAGCTCGCTGGCTTTCGGAGCATGGATACGAGATAGACACACTGGAATTGGTCGTAGCGGCTGTTGAGACCGATAACGTGACTTTGGTGCGGTGGCTGATTGAGAATGGACCCGCTCTTGATGTATCAACAGCGGCATTATTGGCCAGAAACGACGACTACGTGGAGGCCATGTGGTGGGTTCCTGAGTCCGAGCGCGTGCAACTGGTACTTGAGGCTATGCGCGATGAGAATCGCAATTTGTTGTGGTGGCTATTGATGCGCACGCGCTTTGAGGAGAAGATTTCGCACATTGCGATCTCGGGTGCTATCGATGAAGCGACCGCGGGTATGCGTGAGTGGCTTGTGGACAATATCGACGACGACGAAGTCTGCCGTTGGTGTTTTTCATGGAGATGATCTTGCCTCATCGACCGAAGGTGCAGAATGAAATGTTGATAGATCGAAGGCAAGACCCCGCTCGAGTGTATGCGTAAGTGGTTCCGCGCAACGATCGATGACCCCGATATCAACCGTTAGTGCTTTTCGAGAAAGAGAGCGATATTATGGGGAGAAGCTACGTCAGAGGAGCATCTACCACCTGCAAAACGGGCATGTGGGGGTTAGATTTCAGTGTAGCTACTTTCTGTCGATGCGTTCATTTGAGAAAGTGGATGTATGTACATGTAGTAAAACCAAACCTTCCTCACATAGGATGAACAGATAATGCAAACTTAGTGTTCTTGATTTCGAATGACGAAGTTGAATTGGGCAGGCCCGTGCAACTTGAAAGTCTACATGTAGAGTAGGCCGACTCGGCCGACGAAGCGGCCGAATGAAGTTTTTAATCGTTCGCTACTTGGGTCAAGCGAGCCAGTATGATACGAGTCGAGCATGACGCACTACAAGAAGCGTACGCATTGCGGCCAACAGCTGCCTTCAAAGTTTGGCTGATGTTGATCTTACACGTGATAACCTGACAATCTCGGACTGGCTGAAAAATTCGGACTCAGATCGCCGTGCTGTCAGTAGAGAGTGAACGATATTAAGCGGTGACGGTCAGAGGAACATCTACCGCCTGTCAAACGGGATCGCGGGGGCTAGATTTCGGTGAAGCTACTTTCTGTCAATGCATTCAACACATAATACGATAGATCACCTTATGAACGCGTTATTGTTGCGGACGAGCGGAGATTGTGGAGTTATTAGCAAATCTTCATCATACAGGATGAACAGGTACATGACATGGATGAACAGGTACATGACATGTACCTGTTCATCCTGTATGATGAAGATTTGCTAATAACTCCACAATCTCCGCGCGCGCATTGCATTACACACATTGTGTGTAATCCAATGCAAACTTCCTAGTTTTTTATTTTGTGAGTTGCATTTGGCCCACATTTGTCACTCCTTGGCGTCAACTTGGCCCGGGGATGCATCAACCATCAAATTGGTTGACGTCTGTCTGCCGCTTCGAAAACGCTACCAGCCTCGTTCATATTGGCTGGGCGCGACTCGTGCTTGCGAAGACCTACATGCCCCCCCCCCCGCTTGCCGGGTTAACTTAACGGCAACGCCGGTACTCCGACTGATCGATCTCGCTGTTGGTTCTAGCGATGACCTCCCAGAGTTGCAGGGTTTCCGATCTGTCGCTGTCAGATACAGCGTTGGTGGTGCTTCCTACAAGCGTAAATTTCGCGGACTTCATTCACGAAAGCACTGTCTGTCTCGAGCTATTCGAAGTTGGGGGGGGTACTTTCCTCATACCACGACGAAGGATTTGGCTCTCGACAGCTGAATTTGTACTCGGTAAGCTGACAAGAAGACGCCATTACCCCGTAAAGTGGACAAACAAGTACTTCAACTGCTATTTTCGAAGATCTATCGTTGATCGAGGGTTTTGGATATGGAGACACAGTTGAAGGCGTTCTACTTTGAAGACTTTTGCAAGCTTGCGGAAATGATACACACAACTTGGTGCGTGTGCTCATTGCGGCATTCTCGCTAAAACATTCTTTCCTAGCCGATCAAGATATTGCGCACAGCCACTCAACGACTCGGGATACGCTCACCAATGGGTCGCTACCCGACCTGGTGCAGCTCATCGACGACGTCATAAATGCACGAGCTCTTTCGCCAGAAGACGACTCCGAACTGGGAGGAACTTGCGGACACAGTCGCCACTCTCACCTCAATTCGGTGGGTAACAAGTCGTGTCGAGGACTCATAGCGTGGGAATCGTACTTCAATACAGTGTTCAAAGTGCAGACTGAAGAGTCCCGTGTTGCAAGCTAGATGCTACAACAGCGATTCGTTTTGAGTAAGTGCGTTTTTGTTTTTGTAGTAAGACTGATGTGATTTGACCTTGATTTGATTGATGACTTTGGATTGATGCCTACAGAAAAATGTGGCAAGCACGCGGCAATCACAAAGTCCCGACTAACGACACTACTGAACCCATCCGATGAAGTCGACATCGCGCCTGCACGCCGCCGGTCAGTTCGTGTGCCAGCACTGGTTCCCAGCTAAAGGGGGTTGCCTTCTCCAGCTACATGTAGTACAGTCGATCGATGCTTTCTTGGGTCCGCTTTCACCGCAGAAGGCGTTGACTGCTGCATGCCAAGCAGGAGCGCTAGAGTCCACGCTCGAGTATTTTCTGTCGCGTACGACACCTATTTGGAAGGAGGCGTTGCGTGCAGCCGCGAAAGGTGGACACCTTCATGTCTTGCGTTGGATGACGAATCGGCAGGACGGTCGAGGTCCGTGGAAAGCGGATTTCGATAACTTGCTGGAAGTGGCTGCATCTCACGGGCATCTCGATGTGTCCAAGTGGTTATTCGAGAGGGGTGCCGATTGGTACACGATGTGGAGGTTGAAAAGGTCGACTCCAGGTTACTATGCCAAGGCTTGGTCGTATCGATATGAATTGTCCGAAGGACTAGTGCTCGCGGCTGAAAACGGACATTTAGCTGTTGTGCAGTGGCTACATGGAGTGCAAACTCAAAAGATTTCAAGTACTCCCATGTACTGTGCTGTTGCAGGGGGACATATGGTGGTGGCTCAGTGGTTGTTTGAAAATGGAGCTAAAAACTGTTCAACGAATGCTGCGGATGCTGCTGCTAGGGAAGGAAACCTGGAGATGCTGCAATGGCTACATTCGAAACAACTCCTTCACTGTACGACTCGTGTGTTTGATGAAGCTGCTACAAACGGTCATCTCGCTGTGCTGCAGTGGTTGCATAAAATCATTGAAGGCGGATGCAGCTCAGCTAAGTTGTATCTTCCAATTCGGAATGGTCACCTCGAAGTTGTCAAATGGTTGGATGCCAACGTTCCCGTTTACGTTGATCGAGAACTGGGAAGTTCATCGACATTTGCAGCCAGAAACGGACATTTGAAGATTCTCAAGTGGCTGCACAAGAGATTTACCAATTGCTTTTCCGTGTATGACATGGATGTTGCCGCTGAAAGTGGCCACCTGAATGTGATGATGTGGTTACATGAACACCGAACAGAAGGGTGTACTGATACGGCCCCATGGCGTGCTGCACGCATCGGCCACTTGAAGATGGTGCAATGGCTTCATGAGAACTATTCCGACAATTTTTCGGAGGATGTGATGGACGTAGCGGCAGAAAATGGTCATCTCGATGTCGTTCAATGGTTACATGAAAATCGATCTGAAGGGTGTACAACCGAAGCGATGGATCGAGCTGCCGATAGAGGCTGCCTGGATGTGGTGCTCTGGCTGCTCACGCATAGGACCGAGGGGTTTTCCTCATCATCAATGGAAACACCTCTAAACGTTGAGGTTCTGTACTCGTCTGACCATGAATTCTCCACTACGGAGTCTTTAAATGGTAAAAGTGAATGTGGTCAACTGAGAGAACTGCACTCAGTCTACAAACTGCGTCCTGCGTTTGTTGAGGGTTGCCTCCGGTGTGTGGCAGAAATCGCATTTGGTCAAGGCCACATCCACATTTTGAACTGGCTTAGGAAATTCGACATGAAGCTCCTGTCGACAGCTCCCATTCGCCGAGCCGTCAGTGAAGGTGACCTCAACATGGTGAAATGGTTCCACCAGAATTATTTCGAGTTGTGCGAGCGTGATCTGCTGCAGCTAGCGGTTCAAAATGGACACATGGACGTAACTCGCTGGCTTTTTGAGCATGGATACGAGATCAACACGTCGGAACTGGTCGTAGCAGCTGCGGAGTCCAATAACGTGACTTTGGTGCGGTGGCTGATTGAGAATGGACGCACGCTTGATGCATCGACTGCGGCAATGTTGGCCAAAAACGACGACTACGTGGAGGCCATGTGGTGGGTCCCCGAGCCCGAGCGCGTGCAACTGGTGCTTGAGGCTATGCATGATGAGAATCGCAAGTTGTTGTGGTGGCTTTTGATGCGCACGCGCTTTGAGGAAAAGATTTCGTACATCGCGATCTCTGGTGCTATCGATGAAGCGGCCGCGAGTATGCGTGAGTGGCTTTTGGACAATATTGACGACGACGAAGTCTGCCGTTGGTGTTTTTCAGAAAGCGAGCGATGTCAAGTGGTGAAGCTACGTCGGAGGAACCCCTACCACCTGCCAAACGGGCTCGCGGCGATTAGATTTCTGTGTAGCTACATTCTGGTGATGCATTCAACAAACATTACGATAGCTCACTTGATTAATACGTTGTTGTAGCTGATGAGCGGAGAACGTGGTGCAACGAACAGTTTTTTTTCTCACACAGGGTAAACAGGTAGTGAAAACTTCCTGTTTTCTTGATTTTGTGAGTTGTTTGCTTACGAAGTATTTAGCACATATTCGCCACTTCTTGGCGTCAATTTGACTCCCTACCCTGAATTTCTGACCCGCAATGGTGATCGATAGCAAAACATGAAATAAACTTCTGCGGGTTTTGAAAGGTTTCTACTGTAGTCTCAGAGGCTGTCACGACACCGAGGATACGTTCGATTGGGATGGTAAGGTCGACCTTGTTGCCGTGGAGAATCATTCTCTCCTCGAATGCGTCACAGATTCTTGACCGTGTTTCTTTTTGTTCTCTTCTGAACTACGGGCTCTCATACATACGACATGGATTCATCGAACTTTCGCTCCAGCATCATGAACGAAGAACACCTCGCAGAACTGCTACTTGAAACAAAAGATGTACCAGCTTTTTTGTGAAGCACTTTTTCTCCTGGTTATATCTACCGTCCTTGGGACTCCAACAGCTCGTACGTGGCCATGATGCTCTCGGGCGTGATGAGTCGAAACTGCTCGTTGAGTCGCAGCAGCGCCTGCGAGACGCGCGCAATCTTGCGGCGGTCCTCCACGCTCATGGGCGTGGCCGCGTGCAGCTGCCTCTTGGCCGTGAGCACCTCCACGCGGGTCTCCATGCTGCTGGCCGCGTCTTCAGCGTCGTCGCCTCCGAGCGCGGCCATGCTCCGGGCCACCCAAATGTACCCGTTGGTGCCCAGGATCACGTCGACCCCGAGGCCCGGGAGCGTGACCATGTGCTGCTTCATGCGCTTGACCAGCGGGGCCGCGACGGCCACGAACTGGCCGTTCTCCAACTTGCCGTAGCGCAGACTGCGCGTGTGCAGGCTGAGCGAGCCGTCGTAGCGGACCTCCTGGATCTCGGCCGAGATGAGGTCGTTCTCCACGAAGAAGGCCCGCATCTGCAGCTGGTCGGCGTACGTGCGCCGGCGCTGGGCCCCGCCGGGCAGCGTCACGGAGCTGAGCATGAGGCTGCCGTCCTGCTGGCCGTTCACGTCCACCTTCCAGCGCTTGCTTGCCACGTCGGTCACGCGGCCCACCACGATGTCGCCCACCTCGCCGATGTAGCGGGACACCAGCGGCCGCACTGTAATGAGCTGGTTCACCTTCTCCACGACGCCGGCCACGCTGGCCACCAGCTCGTTGCGGCCGCTCAGGTACGTGCCGTGGCCGCGCAGGAACGCGCCCGTGTCTGTGCTGATCACTTGGCCAGGCGTCACCACTACAATTTGCGACTCGTCCGGCAGCTCCTGCGGCTCGGCCTCCGTCGGGCCACTCAGGCTACGTACGCGCACCTCCTTGACCATTCTGCTCCAGCAATTGTGTGGCTTTTGGCCGAGACCACTGAGATAGTACCGTAATAACCTTAATTTCCTTGCCATATCAACTATAATATATAGCAGACTTGTAGATTTTGAGTTCTATAACACCTTGACATCAATCATGAGCAAAACTTTTTGTCAAGAGTTACTAGTTGATAGAGGTCCATGTATAATATTATAGCAACGGTACTTCATTTTGAAGTGGCGTACACGGCCGCTATGCTACAACCGCGCAACGCCTGACGCGTCCAGCCCTGCCAGTAGCTCTCTTCCTGCGCCAAGGTGTCGACAATGGCGCTGTTCCCGCCCGAGTTCCTGGCCGGCATGCTGCTGGCCTTCGTGCAGCTGCGCCTGCGCTCGCACTTCAGTCTGGCGTCGTGGCTGGTGAACGGCCTGACCTTCTTCCTGCCCCCCGAGGACGAGCTCATCGCCACGCTCAATGGCCAGCCGGCCGCGGCCAAGGGCTCCAAGGCGGCCAAGGCGCCAGTGGGCCAGCCGCTCAGCGCGGTCGAGAAGATGGACAAGTTCTACGTGCGTGTGGCCAAGACCGAGCCCGGCGTCTTCAGCCAGACGCTCTTCTTCGAGCTCTACGAGATGCTCGTGGTGCTTGTGTCCTCGGCCTCGCTGGGCTGCTGCTTCGGTAGCCTCGTGGCCTTCACGGCCCCGTGGCTCGGCCCGGCCGGCGACAACATGGCCGACGACAAGGTGGACGTGGCCACGTACGGCCTCATGTCGGCCATGCTCGTGGCGCTGTGGTTCCCGCTGCAGCTCAACTTCGCCCAGGGCTGGTCGGGCTACGAGGCCCGGCTGGGTCTGTCGATGGGCTTCATCGGCCTTATTGTCTCCGGCTTCTTTATCCTGTCGCCCAAGGGGATGCTGGACTTTGATCTGGAACTGGCGGCCCAGCTTGCTGGCCAACGTGTGGCTATGGTGCTACGAGCCGTGGGCTTCACGGACGCGGACTTCGTGAACATTGCACCGCTGGCCGAAATGGCCAGGGTCACGCTGTTCGTCACCTTCGCGCTCTTTGCTGGCATCTTCACGTGCACAACGTTCCTGCCGTCATTCCGGTTCGCGCGCATGTACTCGGAGTTGATCAAGGACAAGCAGACGTCGACTGTGATGAAGCTGCTGCTGCACCTGAACATGTTCTTCCTCGTGCTGACTTGCGCGCTGTGGGTGCCGCGTCTTTCAAGCAACGTGCTGGTACCTGCGGAGCTCGTCAAGTGTTCTCCGCGCGCGCTGACGCGTGACTGCCTGGAGAGCGAGGTGCTGGGGCTCACTAACGAGGCTTCGTCGGATGTCTGGAAGTGGTACAACATCACGGAGTCTCAGTTCCACACACTTCGTATCTACGTCGTGTTCGTGACCTGTTTCGTCCGTCTCCTGTGCTTCCGTACACACCTGCAGCACTTCCTGTTGGAGCCTCGTGAGGTGATGGCATCTCTGGTGGGCCGCCCGGGTTTTGTGGACGGAGCACTACTGCAGAGCAAGGTGCGTCTCCAGTTCAACTACGTGCCGATCATCGCACTGCAGTACCTCGCGCCGGTGTGTGCGTTGCTCGCGTCTGCTCAGCTTTTAATGAAGCAAACGGCCACGCCTCTCGGTATCTTCAAGGGCGTGTCGTGGATTCTGCAGCGCGTGGCCCCGAACGTCTCGATTCCTGCGAGCCTGACTTTCGAAGGATTGAACGCCGCCACTTTGAACGTGTTGCCTGACCCGACGGTCCTGCCCAATTTCGGTGGGTTTAGACTCGGCGATGACCTGAACAAGGAGAATGTGACGCCGTTCCTGCGCGGCATGACCCAGTTCCCGATTTTGACGGCGGAGTTTTACAAGTCGGCTCTCGGGTTCTTCGTCTGGTTCCTTAGCTTCACCATGTTCGCTGTTAGTCTGGCGGGTCTCATCTACTGGCGCAATGTGGCGGCTCACGGCAGCTCTGACGTCGAGCAAACCGCCGTGCGACAGAACAAGCAGACCCCCAAGACACTGAGGAACCAGCTCAAGAGCCTCAAGCTGCAAAAGAAGAACAAGTAGATAGAAAATGCAACAACTGGAGGCATAGATGGCCTACACACAACTGAGAATACAGCAAACCCTTCTTGTTCACGCTAAGGGTCTAGATTGAGCCTCTATAGTAGCTATTTAGTGCTTCTTCATGTTCTGAAGGTACTCCTTCCAGCCGCCGGTGGCCATGGTCTCAATCTTCTCGTCCACCTCGCGCTTCTGGGTGTCCAGGAAAGTCGCCATAGCCTCGATGAGCGACGAGTCCCCGGCACCGAGAATGCGAACGGCCAGCAGACCGGCATTAGTGGAGTTGCCAATAGCAACGGTGGCAACAGGCACACCACGCGGCATCTGCACAATGCTCAGCAGCGAGTCCTCGCCGTTGAGCGTCGAAGTCTTGACGGGCACGCCCACAACGGGGAGGGGCGTCAGAGCAGCGATCATGCCCGGCAGGTGGGCAGCACCGCCGGCACCAGCGATGATGACCTTGAGGCCACGCTTGGCGGCACTCTGAGCGTACTCGTACATACGCGCCGGCGTGCGGTGAGCCGACACAATGGTAAGCTCGTAGGGCACACCAAACTTCTCGAGCATATCGGCCGCAGCGGCCATCGTCGGGAGATCAGAGTCTGAGCCCATAACAATTCCCACAAGCGGCTTGCGCTCCAGCTTCAGCAGGCCCGAGTTCTTGGCCGCCTCCGGCGACAGCGCGGTTGCGCGCTTGGTCAGCTCCTCGAGATTGGGCGCCGTGATGGTCACGTGGCCAAGCTTGCGACCCGGGCGCACACCAGCCTTACCGTAGAAGTGCGCGGCCGCACCGGGAATACTCAAGCTGTTGCGGAGCAGCGAAAAGCTCACGTCTTCGGACGACGACGCATCCCCGAGCACATTCACCATCAGCGCGGCGGGAACACGCAGAGCACAGCTGCCCAGCGGCAAACCGGCGATAGCACGCAGGTGCTGCTCGAACTGACTAGTCTCGCAGGCCTCGATCGTGTAGTGGCCAGAGTTGTGAGGACGCGGGGCAATCTCGTTCAGCAGCACGTCGCCAGTAGCAGTCAGGAACAGCTCCACGCCGTAGATGCCGCGGCCCTCCAGCTGGGCCACCGCAGCCTGGGCCATCTCACCGGCACGCTTGGCCACGTCCTCCGGGATCTGCGCGGGGGCCAGCACAGTGTCGCAAATGCTGTCGCGCTGGGTGGTCTCCACCACGGGGTAGGCGCGGACATCACCGTCGGCGCCCTTGACCACCATCACGGCCAGCTCCTTGACAAAGGGCACCCACTTCTCAGCGTAGAGCTTGGCCTCCTCCTCGGCCAGCTGCTTCTCGTCCACGGCCGCGCCCTCCTGGGCCAGCAACTTGGCCCCGAGCTTCTCGAAGGCCTCGGCCAGGTCCTTCTCGCTATTGACCACGGCGTTGCCCCGGCCATCGTACGCGAACCGGCGCGACTTGAGCATGAACGGGTAGCCGAAGCTCTGGCCCACCTGGCGGGCGGCCTGAAGCGACGTGACGATCTCGAACGGGGCCACGGCCACGGCCGGCACCTGCGTGAAGAACTGCTTCTGCTGGTACTTGTCCTGGATGAGCGCGATGGTGGCCGGGGCCGGGTGCACGCCCTGCAGGCCCGCGGCCTTGTTGTCCTGCAGCTGCTGCAGGAAGGCCGCGTTCACGTGCTCGATCTCCACCGTCAGCACGTCGCACTGCTCGGCCAGCTTGGCGATGTCCTCCTCTTTGGTGAAGCTGCCGGCCACGGCCTTGAGGCCCATCTGGCCGGCGGGCGACTCGGCGCCCAGCGGGTCCAGTACCAGAACCTGCAGGCCGAGGCGGTGGGCCGCGTCGGCCATCATGCGGCCAAGCTGGCCGCCGCCCAGCACACCCACGACGGGCGGTGCAGCTCCGCTAGCGTTAGTTGTCAGCACTGACATTGTTGTTGGAGTGAGGTTGATATTCGAGTGAGTGGTTTGGCGTGTTCGACATAATTCGTCGTACTTAGTCGAAGTAGAGGGGTAGCGAATTAATGATTTACATGGGGCGTATACCAAGTTGTGATTTTATCCGGTTGGAATAATTGGCAAGTACCCATTTTGCCGCGTGACAATATTATACATGAGCCCATTTCTAGGAAAACACCAACGGCGATACCACTCGCGCATACTCGCAATCACTTCGTCGATAGCACCAGAGATCACAACACCTTTACTGGCGGCTCGGCGAATGGGAGCTGTCGACAGGAGCTTAATGTCGAATTGCCTAAGCCAATCCAAAATGTAGATGTGGCCTCGATCAAATGCGACTTCTGCCATACAGCGGAGACATTGTAGACTGAGTGCAGTTCTCTCAGTAGACCAGACTCCGTAGTGGAGAATTCATGACCAAACGAGTACAGAACCTCAACGTTTAGGAGTGCTTCTATTGCTGAGGAAGAAGACGCCTCGGTCCTATGCGTAAGCAGCCAGAGCAGCGGCCTATATGGGCAGCCAGAGCTGTGGAAATATAGATTGTTTATTGATTGCAAGGGCCTAGACGAGAACAATCAATTATTGCAATCACGACAATCTAGATCGCTGATTATTGCAACCATGGGTACAACTTACACTTCGGCTGACTCGGTACTCTTCGACTGCTCGATGACCTTTGACACATCTGCAAGCGTCACCAGGTCCCATTTCAGCTTTTGGAACATCACTGGGGGTGGTTTTTCTTAAGGGATGCGACTCGAATTGGGAAATGGAATGCTTGAGAGGCACCAGTACGTCTAACACCGAAGAAAATGGCGCCTGCTGTGCGAGAGCCAACGAACATGGCGCCAAATACCCCAGCAGCGCCAGTACGATTCGTCTGAGGGCTCGCTTTGAGTTGCGTGATTGGCGGAATGCTAATGAACTAGCTGTGGTAGGCCCAACATCGACTGGGAGACAATTTCGATATTGTGATTGCCGATTGAGATCCCCGGGCAATCAATAATTGTGATTGACAATCTTGGCAATCTGACAATCGCAATCCATTTTTCCACAGCCCATTGGGCAGCTCTTACGAAGCGGCGGCGTGAAAGGCACGACATCGCTGCGGTCAACACAGTAAGCTCAGAAGAGCTGTAGACATCAATCCCATGCAGTCAGTCAGAAGCATCACTTCAATCTCAAAGTACATGCTTACACTGTCTTTGAGATTGATGTTTACGTAGTTGTCTGTCTGGCTGATAGCATAGGATTGGTGTCTACAGCGCCACTGGCAATGCTACCGTGGGCATTTCAGCATTGGCCGCAGTGATGTCGCCCCTTCGCGCCGCCGCTCAGTTCGTGTGCCAGCACTGGTTCCCAACCAAAGGGGGTTGCCTTCTGCAACTGGTACACTCTATCGATGCATTTTTGGATCCGCGTTCCCCCCAGAAGGCGTTTAATGCTGTATGCCAAGCAGGAGCACTGGAATCCACTCTAGAGTGTTTTCTGTCACATACGACGCCAAATTGGAGGGAGGCATTGCGTGCAGCCGCGCAAGGTGGACACCTTCATGTCTTGCATTGGATGACGAGTCGGCAGGACGGTCGAGGTCCGTGGAAAGAGGATTTCGATGATTTGCTACAAATTGCTGCATCGCACGGGCATCTTGAGGTCGCCAAGTGGTTATTCGAGCGGGGTACCGATTGGTACACTTTGTCGACGTTGAACAAGTCGAGTCGAGGTTTCTATGCCCAGGCTTGGTCGTACAGCCACAGCGTATCGAAAGGCTTAGATCTCGCGGCTGCAAACGGACATTTAGCTGTTGTACAGTGGCTTCATGGTGTGCCACTCAAAGCATATTTTTGTGCTCCCATGTGCTACGCTGTTGCAAACGGCCAGCTTGCCATCGCGCAGTGGCTGCATCATGTCGGATCAGCTGAAGTCGTCGACGAAGCAGCATCGAATGGGCACCTCGAAGTACTGGAATGGTTGCATGAGAATCAACTTTTTCACTGAACAAGTACGACGACTGCGATGGACACATCTGCCCAAAACGGACACTTCGAGGTGGTGAAGTGGCTGCATCGAGTTCTCCACGAGTGTTGTTCTCCTCTGGCTCTGCATCTAGCGATCGGCAATGGTCATTTAGAATTGGTCGAGTGGCTTTATGAAAATGTGTACATCGAGTGCCATCGTTACGTTCCATACATGGACGCTATAACTGCGGCTGAGCATGGGTATCTGGAAGTGGTAAAATGGGTGCATGAACACTTCCCAAGGTCGTTCAGTTGCCTTGAGATGGACGCTGCTGCAAGAAATGGCCACATGGATGTTATCAGTTGGCTGCACGAGAATCGGAGCGAGGGGTATTCCGAGATGGCAACAATTAGTGCTGCGCAAGATGGACACTTGGAAGCTCTTAAATGGTTCCACATGAATTATCCAAATAAATTTGCACGACGGGCAATGGACCAAGCAGCTGAAAATGGGCATCTCGACGTTGTCAGGTGGTTGCACGAGAACCGTCCAGAAGGATGTACAGACTCTGCAATGAAATTCGCCGCTATGAGAGGCCACCTCGACACGTTCCTGTATCTACTCGAACACCGAACGGAAGGTTTCTCAAGCGATGTCTTGCATGCTGCGCGAGAAATCCAAGTATTGTGCAGCTTTAGTTCAGACGACCGAGAAAATGGACGCTCAAATCGCGCAACTAGCGATCAATTAAAGATGCTACAGACTCTTTTCGAGCTACGGCCTGCTTTCGTTCAAGATTGTTTGCGGTGTCTAGCGCATGTTGCATGCAGTAAAGGCAACATCGCAATTCTGGATTGGGTGAACCAGTTTGGAATTGAGTTGAGCTCGACAAAGCCTATCCGTAATGCTGTCAGTCGCAGTGACGTGAAGATGTTGCAGTGGTTTTTCGAGAATGGATTTGAGGTTACGGATCCAGATCTGCTCGAGGTGGCGGTTGAACGCGGCCAGCTAGAAGTCGTTCGCTGGTTGTCGGAGCACGGGTATGCTGTGGACTCACTCGAGTTGGTCAGGGTTGCTGGGAAATACATGGATGTTTCGATATTACGGTGGTTGGTTGAAAATGAACCGCCGCTTGACTTGCCGACAGCAACGACGTTGATTTTGGAGAACCCTCGTCACATCGAGATTGCTTGGTGGGTACCGGTAGCTGAAAAGGACCGTAGCCACCTTGTGCTCGATGCACTGCACAAAGATGATCGGGAAGTTCTGTGGTGGATTCTTGCGCACACGCAGTTTCAAGGCGAATGCGCTTGTAGGAGCATCCGTGAAGCTATCCGCGGCTGTCCGAAGGATACTCAACAGTGGTTTGAGGAAAATATGAGTCAAGTGGAGGCTTGTCGTTGGTGTTTCTCGACACGTCGGGTGATCAGGAGGCAGAATAAGGAAAGCGGGGATACAAGTGTATGCAGCTCGAAGCGAAGACGTAGTGGTGAGGAGTCCGACTATGGGGCGTAATGGGTACCTGGTAAGTTCTGGCTAGAATTAGGATGCTTTTTTCTCGGTCGTTGCTAGCAAAAGCGTAAGCCTGCATTCTGAAGGTAACCGGGATAGTGAAGACACTTCTGGCAGCTGCCGCACAATAATAATATGACCGTTTGAGCATGCGGTGAAAGCAATATCTGTGGGGATTTGCCAGGACTCCGCTGCATTGACGACTCCGGCATCAAGGTTTGCGTGCACGAGTACTATGGACGACACAGCTATCAAGTGCGCGTGGATGAAGCACTGCAAGCTACAACGCATGCTGCTGCAGCATTGAGTGTAAGGCTGCAACCACTTCACGTGTTGCAATGCAGGCAGCGTAGACAAGCAAGCCCCTAAGAGCGATGGGAGGCTATGCAGGTAAGCCGCCTTGGCGGCGTAGGAAGCAGTCGAGTCCAGTTTAGCCTAACGAGTCAATCTCACTTTTGTATTTGCCTTTAAGCAAGCAGTTCAAGCGCAACACATCACAAAGTTAACTTTAGTCCTTGTGGACCGCTCAAGCATGCCGAACCCGACCCAGTACGAGAACGACGGCGACGTCATTATGACGCCGGCCCATCAACCTGTCTTCGAGTTCCTCCACGCTCCAAAGTTGGAGGGGTGGGGCCAAGATGCACTAGTCACGTGGAAGAAGCAACGGGAGCAGTACGAAGAATGCATCCGTCAGCGCTGCGTCGAAAGCGGCGAGCGCCCTGAGGTGGCGATGTGGCCGATCAAGTTGGCCTTCGAACCGAAGCTTCTCGAAGCATTGTGTCTGTACGAGGTGCAGAAGCCTGTCGATGACGTTATGGACAGCGAGTTGAGGGCTCTGATCAACCAACGCGTACAGAGCGTGAAGAACGCCCAGGTCCCGGACTTGGACGCGCTCTTCAAGAAGCATTTGAACGTCGATATGCACGAAGATGATATCGACGCGCGGGTACTGAAGTACTTCCGCGATTTCTCCGATTTGGTCGAGAAGAATGGCCTTGGCGACATCCTTGGTGTGGGTGATCCGTTGAAGCCCGGGTACAACGAGCGCATGAAACTGCGTTGTAACTTCCTCGTCGACAACTTGGAGCCTGCAATCCTTCGGGATGAAGTGCGACGCCACACGAAGTTCGTGGACCAAGAGGCAAAGCGCAATGATTTTGTGCTGTTCAGGGTGATTAAGGAAAAGGCCTTGGCTCAGCACAAGTACCACGTTTTGACGAGAGATCAAAAAGGCAAGTTGAACTCTGACAAACGGGACAAGGCGACTGCCGGTGGTGACAAGTCGCAAAGCAACGGCGGTAAGAAATGGCCGCGCCCAACTGGAACTGGTGGTGCTCGTAGCAGTGGACCTTCAAAGACTACTGAGACGAAGAGCAAGCCTCCGAGGACCGGTTGCTGGTACTGCAAGGGTGATCATTGGCTGCGTGACTGTCCGACGGCTACGGAGGCCGACAAGGCTGTCGCCGTCGAACGGATGAAGGCCCTGCGCGATGGCTCGAAGGCCAAGAAGGTTGCACCGGCTCTAGCAGTCGGTGAGGTGATCGTGAATGGCCTGATTTCGCTGCCATACTGCGCCGACTCTGGGGCCACCTCATCCTACATTGCGAGGCAGTCCGTGGAAGAGCTGGTTGATCTCGGTGCTGAAGTCACCGTGAAGCCTCTGCCAGAGCCAATGGAGGTTACGGTAGCGGGTGGAGCTGTGATTGTGTGCCATGACTCAGTCAAGTTGGATTTGAGGCTGCAGACAGTAGCTGGCCCAGTCCATCTCACCGAGGTGACTTGCACGGTGTTCGAAGGACAAGAGGAGGAGTTCATTTTGGGAAATGATATGCTTGTTTCTCTTGGAATTGACGTGAACGCTCAGCTTTCCCAGCTGGCAGGAGGACGTGTCATGCAAGATCTTGACCCTTTTGAACCCGAGGAACCTCAAGGGGTGGATCCGTCTGATGTACGCCATTTGCTTGAGGCAATGGTTGCTGCAGCTGGTGAAAACGGATTCCCACTCGAGTATCTGCCGACACTGCTGGATTTGGTGATCGAGTATGAGGACGTGTTTCGGATTGAGCTTGGCAATGACCCGCCAGCTGATGTGGAGCCTCTACGGATTACGATTTGAGCTGGATCCCCGCCATATCGCACGCGCCCTCGTCGTTACGCACCAGCCCAGAGTGATTTTCTTCGAGCGCATACGCAGCAGCTACTTGACATGGGATTTATACGACGCAACCAGCAAAGTCATTGGGCTTGTGCTGCCGTACCCGTGCCGAAGGCGAATCGCCCATCGACATTTCGTCTCACGATCGACTACAGGCCGGTCAATGCAGTCACCGTACCAATAGCTGGAACGGCGCCCGATCTTGCTGCTGCTGCCCGTAATGTGCGAGGTGTGCGCGGGTTTGCCAATTTTGACATGACGAATGGATTCACGCAGCTTCCACTGCACCCGGACAGCCAAGAGGTGATGAGCTTCGTCACTGATGATGCAGTCTTCACGCCGACACGGGTGCCTCAAGGTGCAACCGACTCGGCCCTTCATTTTCAAAACCAGATGCAAGTGGTGTTCAGGAAGATGCTGTACAAAAATCTACTTGTATGGATCGACGACTTGTTGGTGTATGCTCGTTCACCCGTTGAGTTTATTGCTGCGCTCCGCCAGTTCTTCGAGTGTGTGCAAGGTGCCCGACTGAAGCTCAGCGTGTTGAAAAGCTGTTTGTTTCAAACAGCAACGAAATGGTGTGGCAAGATTTTCAGTGGCGAAGGTATCGCGCACGATCCAGCGCGAGTGAGTGGACTGCAGCCCCTGCCGCTACCAGTTACGGCAGCGGACTTGCAGCAGTTTCTTTGCGCAGCCGGTTGGCTGCGCGACTCCATCATGGACTACAGTCGAGTCATGCAGCCGCTCCACATTTTGCTGGAAGCTGCGCTGCAACAAGTTGGCCGCACCAAGCGCTTGGCCGCCGGTTTTACGCTTTCGTGGAATGATGACGACAAAGCAGCCTTCACGACCGCGCGCAACCTGCTCGCGACTACGCAGCTGTTACATTTTCCTGACGACTCTGCCAGTCTGTGTGTTTTCAGCGATGCGTCTGAACGTGGTTGGGGGCTACTGGTCTCGCAGATCCGCGAGTGGAATGATGCATTGCCTGTTGTGGAGCAGCAGCATGAGCTTCTGCTGTGTAAGAGTGGTGTTTTTAGCGACACAGAGCAGCGCTGGAGTATCATTGAGAAGGAGGCATTCCCGATCATTTTCGCTGCGCGTAACCTGGGATACCTGCTTGTTCGTCGAGGTGGATTCCGTCTCTACTGCGATCATAAGAACCTCGTGTTCGTTTTCGCTCCAGACAAGGAAGTGAAACGCCATGTTCGCGGCAAGCTACAGCGCTGGGCGCTTTCTCTCACTGGCCTTGCGTTTCAAGTTGAACACATTGACGGCACCGATAATCTATGGGCAGATTTGCTTTCTCGGTGGGGGCTTCCGGTTGAGGAGGCGGGAGTCAGTATGCAATGCAAGTTCATAACACGAAGCCGCGCTCGCGAGCTCGCAGAAGCTGCTGACGCGGAGGAGTCTGACTCTGTTGTGGAACCAGAGGTGCGAGTGGACCAGGATCACACTCACCGTGTGGATCAAGTTCATCGTGGACATGAAGTCCCAGAGCACTCGGAGGTGCTAGTGGACCCGAACCACACCGAACCTGTAGATCAAGTACAGCGGCTGCACATGATATCTGACGACTTCGAGTTTCCGTCGTTGGGGTCTATTCGTGCTGCACAAGAAGAACATGCAAGCAGCGCACCGTTGGAGGTGGGACGCGATGACAGTGGTCTGGTGCTGGTGAATGATCGCCTTTGGGTTCCCGCTGCAGCAACGGAATTACTGCAACGCATTTTCGTGATAAGTTATTGCGGCTTGCAAGGCCACCGTGGCTTAGAGCCTATGGTATCGACAATTGAGTCGGTATTTTCTATCAGTGGGCTGTCCGCACTGTGTCGTCGTTTCCTCAGCTGTTGCTTGCTTTGCAAGCATGTGAAAGGCGGCAACATCATCACTCGGCCATGGGGCCCAACTTACGACGCTACGGAACCGAACGAACTATTGCACTGGGACTTCCTGTTCATGGGTGAAAGCGCAGGTGCTAGCAAGTACGTCCTGGTGTTGAAGGATAGACTCTCGCACTACTGCGAGTTGATAGCGTGTGATTCTGCCTCGAGCATCGTGGCAGCAACAGCTCTAGTGGACTGGTGGAAGAGATTCGGAGCTCCTTCGGTCCTGATCTCGGACCAAAGAAGCCACTTTAACAACGCTGTCGTACAGCAAGTGTGCAAGAAGCTGCAACTACGACAAGAGCTTGTGGTGGCCTACTCGCCCTGGATTAATGGCACGGTTGAACGAGTCAACCGTGACATTCTGCAAGTGATGAGGGTTCTCTTGATGGAGCTCAAGCTGGACACCCATGAGTGGGTGTACCTGCTCCCGTTGGTGCAAGGTAATCTGAACCACACACCAGTGGCTTCACTGGGCAATCGGTCGCCTGTGGAGACGTTTACTGGTCTACGCCGACCATCTCCTTTCGAGCCTGTCATCATTGAGATGAATGGCAAACCGGTGGTGCTTACGGAGGACATCGCGCTACCTGGCGATCGTATGGAACGTCTTCGTTCCGATCTCATGGCAATGCACCGGGAGGTTGCTGACCTCCGTGAAAAACGCCGACTTCAGAACATGCAACTGTCGAAGGGATCGCCGTGCAACTTCGCAGTTGGTGATTTCGTGCTCTGGTCGAGGATCGACCAGAGGCTAACAGTGGACAAGCTGCTCGCCAGATGGGTCGGACCCTTTGAGGTAGTGGAAACCCGCCGCACTCGTTTGTCATCCGACACTTGGTGACAGACCAGACATTCGATGTCCATTGCTCGCGTTTGAAGTTTTACAGCGACAGCGCGCTCAACGTGGACGAGGAGATGCTCGCTCACATCGGCAATCAGGGTATGCTTCTTGGAGTGGAAGCTATCAAACACCATCGCAACGAACATGGTGACTGGCAGCTGTTCGTATCTTGGGTCGGCCTTCAAGACGAAGAGGATTCCTGGGAGTCACTGCGATCCATGAACGCCCAAGTACCGGCAACGGTGGCGCAGTACATACTTGCTGCCGAGGATCCCGCTCTGTCGGCTGCCTACAAGGCGATCGCTCAGCATTAGCTATCGTGCTAATGGTAGCCGATTTGGTACTGCGACAATGGCTACAACAAGGAGCAGCGCCAATTGTATATCTGCATTTGACACCCGTAGGCGACGAAGCCCTTGGGGGGATGTGTGGGGATTTGCCAGGACTCCGCTGCATTGACGACTCCGGCATCAAGGTTTGCGTGCACGAGTGCTATGGACGACACAGCTATCAAGTGCGCGTGGATGAAGCACTGCAAGCTACAACGCATGCTGCTGCAGCATTGAGTGTAAGGCTGCAACCACTTCACGTGTTGCAATGCAGGCAGCGTAGACAAGCAAGCCCCTAAGAGCGATGGGAGGCTTTGCAGGTAAGCCGCCTTGGCGGCGTAGGAAGCAGTCGAGTCCAGTTTAGCCTAACGAGTCATCTCACTTTTGTATTTGCCTTTAAGCAAGCAGTTCAAGCGCAACACATCACACTATCCACGTACTGCACTCTGATAGCTGAAATTCGAAGCGTAACTTCTGTATGGTGAGTATGTACATAATCTATTACTACGAAGTATATTCGTGTTTCTGAACATCCTTCGAGTACATGCTTTGATATTGATGTTTACATAGCTGTCTGTCTTTTGGAACATATTCACTAAGTGCGCGACTACTGTACAACTTTTCATGGTACATGTTGAACTGTCCCCCTATCTTCAACGTCGTCGCTGTCTTCGATCTCTCCAATAATTACGATCTGCTAACCTGGGTCATGATGGCCATTTCCGCGGCTTCTTCGACAGCTTCGGCGCGTTCTTCGGCCTTTATCGCCGCCTGCAGGGCCGCTTGGGCGATCTCCTCCGCCTTCTCAACCTTTGCTTCCACACCAGCGACAGTGTCGGGAACAGGCTCCCAGTGGCCTCGCTGCTCGTGTCGAGGTGGAATGGCCTCCATGGCGCTCGTAGAGCGAGCATGGTCGTCAGTCACGGCTTTAGCTGGAGCCGATCCGTGTCGTAAACGCGCAGCTGGGACTCCATCACGGCAGCGAGCGGTGTACTCGGCTTTTGATCGCGTCGCGCTTGCGCCTCCATTGCGGCGCCGTGATGTTCGTGAGTGCTTGCTAGATTCCAAACCAGTGCTTCAGCGACCGCGTGCAGCCGACTTGTGTAACAAAAGCTATGGCTCAAAGCATTGCTAAGCAGACACTCAATAAAAGCCGGCCTTCCTGTGCCACCACTTCGCAGGGCGGCTTGCATTGTCTCCTTCAGAACGGGGGCGGTCTTCCGAGCGATATAAGGTGAAAGCCTCGTAGCTTGAACTCCCAGTCAAATATTCGCCAATGCACCTGCCTCCTGCTGTGGGGTGTCGATTCTTACACACGAGACTCGTGGTTGAGTGGATGCACCATCATGGCAACAAGGATTTCCATTGGATTGTGGAAACACACAGAGCTCGCCAAGCTTTATTAAATCTGTTGAGGTCATTCATTGAACTCTACGGCGTGCCACAATCAGGAGAAAGTGCCATACTTTGCCTAAGTTTAGGAAGAGTTCATAGCGTAGGAACTTCCGCAAACATTTTCCTTATGACTTATAGTAGCAGCTACCCACAGGAATAGTATATCTTAACGCAAAGTATTGCTACCGATATATTTTGCCGGAGACCACTACGACGCACTACCTTCGTTCGACGAGGTAAGTCCATTTCTAGGAAAACACCAACGGCAGACTTCGTCGTTGTCGATATTTTCCAAAAGCCACTCACGCATACTCGCGTTCGCTTCGTCGATAGCACCCGAGATCGCAATGTGCGAAATCTTTTCTTGAAAGCGCGTGCGCATCAATAGCCACCACAACAAATTGTGATTCTCATCGCGCATAGCCTCAAGTACCAGTTGCACGCGCTCGGGCTCGGGAACCCACCACATGGCCTCCATGTATTCTTCGTTTCTGGCCAATATTGCCGCTGTTGATACATCAAGAGCGGGTCCATTCTCAATCAGCCACCGCACCAAAGTCACGTTATCGGTCTCAACAGCCACTACGACCAATTCCAGTGTGTTGATCTCGTATCCATGCTCCGAAAGCCAGCGAGTTACATCCATGCGTCCACTTCGAACCGCTAGCTGCAGCAGATCACGCTCGCACAACTCGAAATAATTCTGGTGGAACCATTTCACCACGTTGAGGTCACCTCTACTGACGGCTCGACGAATGGGGGCTGTCGACAAGAGCTTCATCTCAAATTGTCTAAGCCAATTCAAAATGTGGATGTGGCCTAGACCAAATGCGAATTCTGCCATACATCGGAGACACCCCTCAACAAACGCAGGACGCAGTTGGTAGACTGAGTGCAGTTCTCTCAGTTGACCACACTCACTTTGATCATTCGTGGGCTCCGTAGTGGAGAAATCATGGCCAAACGAGTACAGAAGAACCTCAACGTTTAGGGGTTCTTCCATTGATGATGAGGAAAACCCCTCGGTCCTATGCGTGAGCAGCCAGGACACCACATCCAGGTGACCACTAAAGGCAGCCAAGTTCATCGCTTGGGTTGTGCAGCCTTCAGATCGATTTTCGTGCAGCCATTGAACCACATCGAGATGACCATGTTCTGCCGCTACATCCATCACATCCTCCGAAAATTTGTCAGAATGGTGCTCATGCAGCCATTGCACCACCTTCAAGTGGCCGATATATGCTGCATGCAATGGGGCCTTATCCGTACACCCTTCATCTCGGTATTCATGTAACCACATCATCACATTTAGGTGGCCATTTTCAGCGGCGCCATCCATGTCATGCACGGAGAAATTATCTGGGAATCGCTTGTGCAGCCACTTGAGAATCTCCAAATGTCCGTTTTCAGCTGCAAATGTTGAGGAACTTCCCAGTTTTCGGTCAACGTGAATCGGAACGTTGTCATCCAACCATTTGGCAACTTCGAGGTGACCATTCTGAAGTGGAAAATACAATTTTGCTGATCTGCATCCGCCTACAATGATCTCATGCAACCACTGCAGCACAGCGAGATGACCATTTTCAGCTGCTCCGTCAAACGCGCTAGTCGTACAGCGAAGAAGTTGCGTCGAATGTAGCCATTGCAGCATCTCCAGGTGTCCTCCCCTAGCAGCAGTATCCGCAGCGTTCGTTGAACAGTTTCTAACTCCATTTTCAAACAACCATTGAGCCACCGCCAGATGTCCCCCTGCAACAGCACAGTACATGGGAGTACTTGAAATCTTTTGAGTTTGTACTCCATATAGCCACTTCACGACAGCTAAATGTCCGTTTGCGCTCTAAACCTTCGGACCAGTCAAGTTGATACGACCGAGCCTTGGCATAGTCATAGTAACCTCGAGTCAACCTGTCCAACCTCCTCAAAGCGTACCGATCGGTACCCCGCTCGAATAGCCACTTGACGACCTCAAGATGCCCGTGAGATGCAGCCACTTCCAGCAAGTTATCGAGATCTGTTTTCCACGGACCTCGACCGTCCTGGCGATTCGTCATCCAACGCAAGACATGAAGGTGTCCGCCTTCCGTGGCTGCACACACCACATACCACCAAAAAGGTGTCGTACGTGACAGAAAATACTCTAGAGTGGGTTCCAGCGCTCCTGTTTGGCATGCAGCATTCAACGCCTTCTGTGGGGAAAGTGGGCCCAAGAAAGCATCGATAGAGTGTACTAGTTGCAGAAGGCAACCCCCTTCGGCTGAGAACCAGTGCTGGCACACAAACTGAGCGGCGGCATGAAGGGGCGACATCGCTGCGGGCAATCCTGCGCGCAATCCTGAAATGTCAACGGTAGCATTGCCAGTGGCGCTGTAGACATCAATCCCATGGCATGGGTCAGTCTGACGCATCAATCTCAAGGTACATGCTTACAATTTCTTTGAGATTGATGTTTACGTACGAAGTAGTTGTCTGTCCGAAACACGGTAGAATATAATGTTTTTGAGCACATATTGACCACACAGAAATTTCGCTTCGAATTTCAACTATCACAGTGTACTACGTGAATGTGCTTTCACCGCATCTGCAAACGTTGTTGCGAACGTATCCTTACCTGAACCATCCTATTATTGTGTCTTCACTACCTTCAGAATGCAGGCTCTAGCCAAACCTTATCAGGTACACATTACGCCCCATAGTCGGAAACCTCACCACTACGTCGTCGCTCCGGGTTGGATAGAGTTGTGTCCCCACTTTCCTCTTTCTGCCTCCTGATCGATGCCGGGTGTCGAAAAACACCAACGGCAAGCCTCCACTTGACTCATAGCTTCCTCAAACCACTGTTGAGTACCCTTCGGACAGCCGTGTATAGCTTCACGGATGCTCCGACGAGCGCTTTCGTCTTGAAACTGCGTGTGGGCAAGAATCCACCACAGAACTTCTCGATCATTTTTGTGCAGTGCCTCGAGCACGAGGTGGCTACGGTCCTTTTCAGCTACCCACCAAGCTATTTCAATGTGACGGTCCTCCAAAACTAACGTCATTGCTGTCGACAAGTCAAGCAGCGGTCCATTCTCAACCAACCACCGCGTCATTGGCACGTTCATGTATCTTTCCCCAGCCATCTTGACCAACTCGAGCGAGCCCACAGCATACCCGTGCTCCGACAACCAACGAACAACGTCTAGCTGGCCGTGTTCAACCGCCACCTCGAGAAGATCTGGATCCGTAACCTCAAATCCATTCTCGATAAACCACTGCAACATCTTCACGTCATTGCGACTGACAGCATCACGGATAGGCTTTGTCGAATTCAACTCAATTCCAAACTGGTTCACCCAATCCAGAATCGCGATGTTGCCTTTACTGCATGCAACATGCACTAGACACCGCAAACAATCTTGAACGAAAGCAGGCCGTCGCTCGAAAAGAGTCTGCAGCATATTCAATTGATCGCTAGTTGCGCGATTTGAGCGTCCATTTTCTCGGTCGTCTGAACTAAAGTTGCACAATACTTGGATTTCTCGCGCAGCATACAATACATCGCTTGAGAAACCCTCCGTTCGGTGTTCAAGGAGATACAGGAACGTGTCGAGGTGGCCTCTCATAGCGGCGAATTTCATTGCAGATTTTGCACGTCCTTCTGGACGATTCTCGTGCAACCATCGGACAACGTCGAGATGCCCATTTTCAGCTGCTTGGTTCATTGCCTCTCGTGCAAATTTATTTGGATAATGCATGTGGAACCAGTTAAGAGCTTCCAAGTGTCCATATCGCGCAGCATTAAATGTTGCCATCTTGGAGCACCCCTCGCTTCGATTCTCGTGCAGCCAAACGATAACATCCATGTGCCCATTTTGTGCGGCAGCGTCCATCTCCTGTCTACTGAACAACCTTGGGAAGTGTTCATGCACCCATTTTACCACTTCCAGATACCCATGCTCAGCCGCAGTTATAGCGTCCATGTATGGAACGTAACGATGGCACTCGATGTACACATTTTCATAAAGCCACTCGACCAATTCTAAATGACCATTGCCGATCGCTAGATGCAGAGCCAGAGGAGAACAACACTCGTGGAGAACTCGATGCAGCCACTTCACCACCTCGAAGTGTCCGTTTTGGGCAGATGTGTCCATCGCAGTCGTCGTACTTGTTCAGTGAAAAAGTTGATTCTCATGCAACCATTCCAGTACTTCGAGGTGCCCATTCGATGCTGCTTCGTCGACGGCTTCAGCTGAGCATTCTTCTCTTCCGACATGATGCAGCCACTGCGCGATGGCAAGATGTCCGTTTGCAACAGCGCTGCTTATGGGGTTACGGTATCTCCTGCACTTATCTGTTCGAGTAGTATGGATCCACTGCACCATCTCAAAGTGTCCATGCCTTGCTGCCAATTCTAACGCATCCACAGTACAGTGTTTATACAACCAAGACTTCTCGATGTAACCAGGCGACGACGTATCGATCTTCCATAACGTGTGCCAATCCATCCCCCGATCGAATAGCCACTTGGCGACATCGAGATGCCCGTGAGATGCAGCCACTTCCAGCAATGTATCGAAATCCGCTTTCCATGGTCCTCGACCGTCCTGCCGATTCGTCATCCAATGCAGGACATGAAGGTGTCCACCTTGTGCAGCTGCACGCAACGCCTCCGGCCAAAAAGGTGTCGTACGCGACAGAAAATACTCTAGAGTTGACTCTAGCGCTCCTGCTTGGCATGCAGCATTCAACGCCTTCTGGGGGGAACACGGACCCAAAAAGGTATCGATAGAGTATAGTAGTTGCAGAAGGCAACCCCCGTTGGCTGAGAACCAGTGGCACACGAACCGAGCGGCGGCATGAAGGGGCGACATCGCTGCGGCCAACGCTGAAATGACCAAGGTAACTTTGCCAGTGACAGTCCGTCAGAAGAGCTGTACACATCAATCAATCTCATACATGTAGTATATGCTATGAGATTGATGTTTGCATAGCTGTCTGTCCTAGCCGACTGGTTTTGGAACATATTCAAATTTGAAACATATTCACCGCGACTACTGTACCACATTTCATGGTACATGTTGAAGTGACACAGCTGCCATGTTCACCAACCCTTGACAAGCTTGGCACTATCCTTGCCGTCCTCGCTATCATCAACGTCGTCGCTGTCTTCAATCTCTCCAACAATCACGATCTGCTCCCCTCCCTGTGCCTCCTCAACCATGTGGTCAACCTGGGTCATGATGGCCATTTCCGCGGCTTCTTCGGCAGCTTCGGCGCGTTCTTCGGCCTTTATCGCCGCCTGCAGAGCCGCTTGGGCAATCTCCTCCGCCTTCTCAGCCTTCGCTTCCACATCAGCGACAGTGTCGGGAACAGGCTCCCAGTCGCCTCGCTGCTCGTGTCGAGGTGGAATGGCCTCCATGGCGCTCGTAGAGCGAGCATGGTCGTCGGTCACGGGTTTAGCTGGAGCCGGCGTGATCGCTCCCGTGCCGTAAACGCGCAGCTGGGACTCCATCACGACAGCGAGCGGTGGACTCGGCTTTTGGTCGCGTCGAGCTTGTGCCTCCATTGCAGCGCCAGGGTGTCCTTGGTTGGTCAAGTACTCGCGCAGACTCCGGGTCACGTGGGCGACGCCGTGGTCCGTTGAGCTGCTCACAATGGATAAAAGTCCCAGCGTGAAGACCATCACCACGCCAAGCGCAACCGCCATCGCCTTCGCGCGCTGTCGGGGCTGCAGACTAGAGCCCAACTTGAGCTGAGCATTCGCCATCTTCAAATACTGTTTCCTCGAGCGCGAGATCCAAAGTGACCCAACCAAGATACCGGGTCGCGCCTCAAGGGGCATGACTGGAGCCGCCACGACCGCCCGATAGCGAAGATCTTTTCTCGCTGCTTGACCCATCGTCAAGCTGGCAGCTTGAAGCTGCAGTCCATGAGCCGAGGCAGCCGGAACACGGCAAAGATCACGACGCGTGACTGCCGTCCCACGGGTGTCATCGGAGACCCTGCGTCACGCCATCTTGCATCTTGCACGCCAGCGTTCCGACTCGGAATCCGAGTGGTAAGGTACCCAACCAGAAGTCCGCCACCTTTCCGATATTCCCCGCGAGGAATTTTATAGCTCCGGATCTAGAGCCGGTACGACGACAAGTAGGGTATCGTTGTAAAGCTGAGGATTTCCTCTATCTCGCTGATTTTTTACGCATAAAGCTGAGCTCTCCTAGCAATCAAAACCTTCAATTGAATGCGGCGACTGTTCAGAGCGACCCAACCAGTTGCCCGCCACCTGGGCTTATCAAGCAATTTGTATGAGCAGGATTTACGGTTGTGATCCTTAAAAGTACAGTCTTCTGCTTCAATAAAGAACACCGAGCAAATAATATCCTGTAGGATTGTATCTAAGCAGCAATCAAGCCACTATGTTTTTCGACCTCTCATTTAGCATTAACCTGTTGAGTTGTATATATATCAGGTGTTCTTTATTGAAGCAGAAGACTGTACAATGGTAGGTCTTCGGGGATGCCAAACGTTACCTCCAATAGGCTAATTTGTTTTGGAAGAACAAAACGCACAGTGTATTAAAAGAAAAAGGTTTGCGACTGTTCGGGGGCGTCGGTCCGTTCCTGGCAATCGAGCGGGGAGCGCCTCTTCCTCAGGCTCTTTGCTGGGGCGGACTCGTTGGAGTGAGTTGCCGGGCGTTTCCTTTGTTTCGACTTTGTTGTGGTCTGTGGCGGCTTGGGCTGTAGTTATTATTATCTTAGCTGCATTCGTGTCTTTAGCTGGCCCCCGACAGTGACTACTGTTTCAGAAGCTTATGGAAGCACCAAAATACTGTCCAGCGTTTGGCACGGATATAGACTTATGCAGGGGGCGCCCCAACTCGACCACTGTCTGGATTTTGTCCAATCAAAGCGATTCTGCGATCTCATTGGCTCACTTAGGCAGGCTGGCGTGAAGGGTCGCGAAGGTCGCGGCAGCAATGCTGAGCCGACAATTCCGATACAAACAAACAGAGAGTGGCGGGCAACTGGTTGGGTCGCTCTGAACAGTCGCCGCATTCAATTGAAGGTTTTGATTGCTAGGAGAGCTCAGCTTTATGCGTAAAAAATCAGCGAGATAGAGGAAATCCTCAGCTTTACAACGATACCCTACTTGTCGTCGTACCGGCTCTAGATCCGGAGCTATAAAATTCCTCGCGGGGAATATCGGAAAGGTGGCGGACTTCTGGTTGGGTACCTTATGTGTGTGCGCACGACAGCAGACATCTTGGCCATCCAGGCTACAGTAGTGCATATAGATGCTGAATTCCAGGCTTCGCTGCACCACAACGACCTTAAGGACGGACCTCTTCAATATCGAGTCCAGCCTAACAGTCTACCAGCACCTTGTCCAGCATGGCGCGAACGCGCGTGTAGTTGAAGCTGTGTGTCATTGGCATTATGGTACTTCCGTCCTAAGTTCTCGCCCCTACCGCGCTGCACCACGAGGTCATATTTACACTCTTGCGGCTACCGTCTGAAGCCGTCCTGGATGTACGTACTGGACTCGTACGTGGTGGCGCGCTCGAGGTCCAGCTCCATGTCGCCCAGCACCGGGTCCGTGGCCAGCTCGGTGCGCGTGAGCGGGTCCTTCGTCTTGGGCTTGACCCACGTGTTGCGCATCCAGGCGCCCCACGCCACGCTCAGCAGGAAGCACACGAAGGCCATGAAGCACAGCGCCGCGCCCGAGGCCAGCAGCGCGCAGCGTACGACGCCGTCCAGCGCGTCGCAGTAGCGTACGTAGTCGCAGGCGGCCAGCGCGCAGCCGGCGCTCATGAAGAGCATCGTGAAGACGGCGTCCACGCCGAAGCTCCAGGGCGCGGGCATGCAGGCGCAGCGCAGCGCGAACACCAGCAGCAGGAACAAGCCGTCGTACAGCACGGCGGCGAACGACACGATCAGGACGAAGTTGACGGCGGGTCCGCCGTAGTACACGGTCATCTCCTGCGGGGCGCCGCCCTGGATGTGGAGCGAGACCTTGCGCGCCTCGAAGCTGGAGGCCACGAGCACCAACGCCACTGCACATGTGACGAATTGTAGCGAGCGCAGCGTCAGCGAGATCTGCCGGTCATACTGCTGGCCGCAGCGCAGGTTCGTCTTCATGTATGGATGGGTGGCTAATACACTGCACTTGCGGAATTCTGCGGCGCTGACGCAAAAATGTAAAATGCTGAGGTGTTGCGCGTCGTCTTGAGAGTCGCCCGGCCTTTATGCCTGAATAAAGAATGCTGTCGAACGTGGCCTAACCCTGGAGTAAAGATGCGTATTTAGGAACGTATTATAGTAGATAGAGTCGTCATTTGCAATCTATATGAGTGCGCAAATTCGTAGTTAGTGATGATACAAGTGTTTAGTATGCTTCCAGCGGTTACTAATGCGTAGAGTGGAGCGATTCCCGCAGCCATTCTGAGATGTCAAAACATAGATTTTGACATCCTGTTCAGATTTAGGAAAGTGCGTGCCCGCCCGCAGCTTTTAGCCAACAATTCTGTTCCGCATCAACGCACGATAGTGCATGGTGTTCGTTACCATGCTTGCTTTCGCTCCTAAAGGCGAGAAAGAGAGGCACGGTTGTTTTCGACTGCATAATATGCGTATTATGCATACTATGAAGTAGCATGCAGTCGAGAACAACCGCACCTCTCCTTCTGGACGCATGGAATGCCGTGCGTCAGCTATGAAGATTATTATTCGTAGCTCGCGTGAGGTTCGAGACGCGACGATGCATACGCTGACGATGAAGGTGAAGCTGCTACTAGATCTGACGGCGATGCTGCTGCGGCCGAGACCATGCAGTCCGTCATGAGCATCGTCAACACCAAGCGCTCCGTAAAGCTGAGCCCGGGCATGCAACACATTCGGCTGGACCCTGCGCAGGCGCAGCTGCGGCCACCGCCGGCGCAGATCCCCGCGCCGTCCGACATCTTCACGGGTCTCTCAGTCTTCCGTGACGGCTACCGCACCAAGTACCCAGATAGCGACGAGCGGTGCCTCGACGAGAACTGCAAGATGGTGGAGGCCGAGTGGCCGGACAAAAGCCCGTGCCCGTATAAGGACCACATCCGTGAGGACGTGCACACGGCCTCCGAGTCGCGAGGCTCCAAGCTTGCGCGTCACCAGCAGCGGTGGAAGCAATGCGCTGCTGGGTGTGATGGTAGCACGCTGCCTCCGAGTAACTTACCGGTACTTGGAAAGCGCTGCTGTGAGTGCGGACTCCGGATGCGGAAACAGGAGTGAATGTCGCTGCGAAATGGCCAACAACATATGTTTTTCCAGTCAAAACCAGATCCAAGATCTGAAAGAGGGGGGGCCCCCTTCCAGATCTTGGATCTGAACCGGTGCCTTTTGTCTTTTGGAGAATAGAATGACTCTTCTTTGTCAGGGATAGGGTAAATCATGGATCTGAACCAGTTCAAACGGCTGCGGGAATCGGGCTCCAGTACTGCCTTAAGCGCTTGCATTATTAATACCTCCCTTTGTCACAGACATTTTCAGGCGTGTTCCTTTTGATAGCAAAAGGCAAGGTAACCGCGGAATGGAGCTGCTTGGAACAGTAAATGTATGCAGATATATTCTATAAGGAAACCTGCAAGAATTAGCGGCACTTATCGAGTATGATGGAGCGTCCAGCTCGTTGACACGCCGTTGGTGCTCAGGCGATCACCACCACACGCACGGCGCCAAATGCCGTGAGCGGCTGGCGAGCGAAATGAGCACGGGGTGCCCTAATCCGTGCTGTAGATACTGTAGCGCTCTTGCCGTTGGCTGCAAGGACATCCGCCGCTGAGGAAGTGCTGTCACGGTTGCTAACGGATGTTTCAACTGCTGGGGCAGTTAGGGCTCGTCGGCGACGCTCGGGACGACGTTGGGCAGACACGCTGCGAGCCGAGAGGCTCCGATGAACACTAGGGTCGCACATGTCGCGGGGCGGAAACTCCAAGTGTCGAAACGCTGCAGGTTACACCACCAATATAATATGTATCAATCAGCCTTTCCTCTCGGCCATACACCGAGGTCGACTCGTGAGTTGCAAGTCATAATTCAACCATGGCGTCGCACTGCACCCACGGCGGGCTAACCAGTGTTGGTAAAGGCCGCGGTTTGGGCAAACAATAAAAAGGCCGGCTTGACCAAATGGCCTGAAGCCTCCGGCAAAATGACTTCGGGTCCAAAACGATTAAGATCTCAATACTACGTTTAAGCTTAAATAGTCATGAATTAGATAAATCATCACCAGACGCCCCTGGCGGTCGCCCGCCGAGACCAGAGCCACTCGATCAGCAGCAACAGCAGTTTTGCCGCCGTCTACGACGAGACCAGAGCCACCTAGCACCAAGTTCGCCGACGCCGCCGGTAAGACCAGGGCCGCAGAAACTAGCAGCAGCAGCGAGTTCACCCCCGCCGCTGGTAAGATCAGGGCCGCAGACAGCAGCAGCAGCAGCAAGTTCGCCCCCGCCGCCAACGAGAACAGGACCGCAGAGACCACCAGCAGCAGCAAGTTCGCCACCGCCGCCAACAGGGCCGCAGACAGCAGCAGCAAGTTCGCCGCCGCCGCCGGCGACACCAGGACCGCAGAGACCAGTTTCAGCAGTAGGGTCGCCGCCGACGAGATAGGGGCCACCTCGAGAAGCAGCAAAGGGAATGACGAAACGAAATGGACGTCCTCCGGGTCCAATGGCCAAAATCTTCCAAGAACGAAAAGACTTGGGTAAGGCACCTGGAGGATACAGCTATCGAGAGTGTACATTTTGCCTCGCTGCACACGAGGAGACGAATCAACTACCCCTCCAAAGGTGATAATTGGCAGATCGAGAAACTACAAGAGTCACCTCGCGGAATGCTGTCACTACCAAGCCTCAATTGTACCGCCAGCCTCTCCGTTGACGCCATCCGTTGCTGTTCAGGCTACAACTCCGGCTTCGTCAGACGGGGAAAGTCCATCCTGCGTACTTGGTGCTACTCCTTTCTCAATTGCGTCTCGAACTAGATCGCAAAGAGGCATCGCGCAGCGGATTCAACATCGGGAGCCAGGTCCAGCACGTGCACATCGTTCGTTGATACTTGAAAAGCGACCATCTGCGGTTTTCAAGAAACGCACCACAAAGAAAGTGAAGGCACATAAGTCCCAAAAGCGAAAGTTTTCTCATGGAGAAATTAAGCAAGTTGAGCGCTTACTTGTCGAGCTTCATGCCGACAACCATCTCCCCGACCGTTTCATCGAGCAGGCTTCCGTTCTGCGCTTTCTGGAGCTGTTATGCCCGGGAACAACGGACATCCTTCCCTCCAGACGGGTTCTGGGCAGTCGTATCGTGAAGGAGCATGCAACGTGGTGCAAGCGGTGGACATGAATGCGCTAAAGTCCATGGAGAAGACGACAAAGGGCTGAGTCAACCTTCTGTCCGATGTGTGGCAGAATATCTCGAAAGACCACTTGCTTGGTTGCCAGCTTGCGCTGTTCGGGGTGCTACTAACGTATGGACTTTTTCCAGCTGGTGACGAGCACCATGGTATAGCAATAGCTGCACAACTTGAAGAAGTGCTGATGCAAGCAACTGAAGAAAAGTGGCGTGTTGGAGCAATCGTCACTGACAATGCGGGCCAATGTGGGCGGGCTCGCCGCATTTTAGCGCTTCGGTGGCCAAACATTGCGTTTCTATTTTGTTTCGCGCACGACGTCAACAACCTTGTCAAGGCAGTATTGCGATCTTCTTTCCGAGAGGTGGCTGCACAGGCAGCAACCGCGGTCAAAACTTTGAATGCGTCTTCATCAAAATGGCTACCAAGGGCACGAAAAATGATGAAACGGGTCTATGGAAAGCAATTAGGTCTGAGAACGCTCTGTGAGACGAGATGGAATTCGATGCAGGGGTGTTTTGCGTCTCTATTGAGAGTGCAGTCCGCGCTACAACTACTGCTCCGCCAGCACAAAACAGATGTCGACTTTCCAAAACAACTCTTGGTCTTTGGCAATGCGTTGTTCTGGGATGAACTCAAGGCCGCCGACGCCGTTATTGCGCCACTATCGTACGCCTCGTTCCGGCTACAGCGCGATCGGAATACGGTTGGGGACGTTGTTATCTCTCTGCGGGACATATACAAAGGATTTCAACAAAATTTAGTTCGCCATGATGAGTTGGTCGCCTGCGTAGAGCGTCGGTGGGAGCAGAGCGAACAACCGTTGTTTATGCTCGGGTTCACATTGCATCCTGTGTACGTGGAATTCGCACGAAAGCTGCCCGTTACTGCCGTGTCCGGGATCGGTGCACTGTGTAGAATTGCCGTCGGCTTTTCGGGACTGAGGACGTTGGATCGGTAAGGCGTGACATGATGGCCTGGATGAAGGGGAGATTCACACGGACAAAGGCTTTAGAATTTCCTGAAAGCCCATGGGAGTACTGGGAGTGTGTTATGGGCGAAAGTCCGGACAGCTTTCTGCCGAATCTGGCAATGCGAGTGTTATCAATTGCTGTAAATACCGCTACGTGCGAGCGGCTTTTCAGCGATCTGGGCATGATACATACGGCAAAGCGAAACCGCATGAGTGCGAGCAAGGTTCTCGATTTTCACATTATAGCTAAGCATGATCGCGAGCGCGCACAAAAGGAAGCGGCAACATCCAAGAATCCCAAAACAAAGCTGCTAATATCGGCTAAGGAGAGAGCTATTATCTTCGATGGTGAATCAGCTTCAACCTTATCAACGCCTCCTCCCCGTCTTTCAGAGAGAGAACACGAAGAGAGCGACAATGAAGACCCTGGAGATGGCATTGACGGGGGTGAAGCACTGTCACTCTGGAGCGATTATCTCGACGATGTATTCGTCGACGAATAAATTGACGCTGGATACGAAGCAACTTTGGCCACACCACCGAGTGCTGAACCCAGTTTGCGCGGATTTGGCGAATCGAGCGATGAGGATGGTAATAACGACGCCAACGAGTTCGAAGCAATTCAAAAGCCGATCAGGCTTGAGTTCCCCCAGATCAACGATCGAGCCTTCCTCCAGGAATCCGTAAGGCTGCTAGGTTTTCGTGGCCAGAAGGCGACGCTGGCTGATTTGTTCGGATGACAAAAGTGCGTGTTTTTCTTTAATCTAGCCTACCTACCTACCTCAGATAACATGTAAATGCCATTGAAAGCACTTATCAATCAGCTGCCAATCTCGTCGATGGTAGCCTCTTACTGCTAGTAGTGGTGGAGGTGGCCCCGATATCGCCGTCAGCGACCAACTTGCTGCTGCTGCTCCTTCGCGATACGACTGCCCAGAACCCGTCTGGAGGGAAGGATGTCCGTTGTTCCCGGGCATAACAGCTCCAGAAAGCGCAGAACGGAAGCCTGCTCGATGAAACGGTCGGGGAGATGGTTGTCGGCATGAAGCTCGACAAGTAAGCGCTCAACTTGCTTAATTTCTCCATGAGAAAACTTTCGCTTTTGGGACTTATGTGCCTTCACTTTCTTTGTGGTGCGTTTCTTGAAAACCGCAGATGGTCGCTTTTCAAGTATCAACGAACGATGTGCACGTGCTGGACCTGGCTCCCGATGTTGAATCCGCTGCGCGATGCCTCTTTGCGATCTAGTTCGAGACGCAATTGAGAAAGGAGTAGCACCAAGTACGCAGGATGGACTTTCCCCGTCTGACGAAGCCGGAGTTGTAGCCTGAACAGCAACGGATGGCGTCAACGGAGAGGCTGGCGGTACAATTGAGGCTTGGTAGTGACAGCATTCCGCGAGGTGACTCTTGTAGTTTCTCGATCTGCCAATTATCACCTTTGGAGGGGTAGTTGATTCGTCTCCTCGTGTGCAGCGAGGCAAAATGTACACTCTCGATAGCTGTATCCTCCAGGTGCCTTACCCAAGTCTTTTCGTTCTTGGAAGATTTTGGCCATTGGACCCGGAGGACGTCCATTTCGTTTCGTCATTCCCTTTGCTGCTTCTCGAGGTGGCCCCTATCTCGTCGGCGGCGACCCTACTGCTGAAACTGGTCTCTGCGGTCCTGGTGTCGCCGGCGGCGGCGGCGAACTTGCTGCTGCTGTCTGCGGCCCTGTTGGCGGCGGTGGCGAACTTGCTGCTGCTGGTGGTCTCTGCGGTCCTGTTCTCGTTGGCGGCGGCGGCGAACTTGCTGCTGCAGCTGGTCTCTGCGGCCCTGTGTCGCCGGCGGCTGCGGCGAACTTGCTGCTGCTGCTGGTCTCCGTGGCACTGGCCTTGTCCTCGGCGGCGGCGAACTTGCTGCTGCTGCTGCTGTCTGCGGCCCTGATCTTACCGGCGGCGGGGGTGAACTCGCTGCTGCTGCTGGTCTCTGCGGTCCTGGTCTTACCGGCGGCGGCGGCGAACTTGCTGCTGCTGCTGGTCTCTGCGGTCCTGGTCTTACCGGCGGCGGTGGCGAACTTGCTGCTGCTGCTGGTCTCTGCGGTCCTGGTCACGCCAGCGGCGGGGGCGAACTTGCTGCTACTGCTCGAAGCGGTGGCGCGAGTTTGCTGCTTGAGTTTCTGCTGTAATTTTTGGGGGCTAAAATCTAAAAGGTCGGGCAATGGCCGCATGGCCGAAATCACATGGCACAACCACGTTTCGGCCATTGATTGGCCGAAATGTTAAGTCCCTCCTGCCAACACTGGGCTAACCCATCGTGCTTCGGCAGAAGAGCGGAAGTAACCATGTTACATGTTTGTACCGTACAGTGAAGGTACTTCTCTGTCCCACCAAAATATAATCATTTGGTTTTTTGTGTCCCACACAAGAATGTTAGAATTATTTTATTGGTCAAAACTCAATATGTTTAGGGCTACAAAAGTCATTGCAAAACGGGTGGCCGTGGCTTCTAAATCGTCGCATTATACTTTCAACCCCCACCCCAAGAAACTATCAGCATGACTCGCACGCTCGGCGCCACCGACATTACGCCCAAGACCCGCGTTGCCGGGGCGGTCTTCCTTACTACTCTTAGTAAGGAAGGCCGCCTTCGCTACGGCACGGTGGCTAGGGCTAAACAGCTCTTCCGCCTGAGCCGCCCGTCGATCCAAGGCATCTGGGCCCTCCGGGACGACCCAGAAGCGCTGGTCCAGCCCCGCAAGCCGTACTCGCAACGCGCGACCCGTCTCAGCCCTGACGAAGTCGCCGCGCGCATTGCGGCGGTACCTCTGTGTCAACGGCAGACGCTGCGGGCGCTTGAGGCAGCCTCAGGCATACCCAAGTCGACGCTGCAGTGTCATCTCAAGAACAAGGTCCTTCGGCGATTCATCTGTCGCGTGAAGCCGACCCTCTCCGATGCACACAAGCTACAGCGGCTCACATGGGCCCTTGCGCATGTTGAAAGGCCTATCGGTAAAATATTTTGAAAACTATTTTTTTGTAGGCGGTACATTGTACCGTTTTGATGCCATGTATAATCAGGATTCGTCAAACTAGGATATCCGTCCTAGTGCCTATATTACCTTAATCAAGGAAGGCTGGGGATCCTTAATATAGGAAGTATCACTACTCGATACTTAATGAAGCGGATGAAGCCTAGTCAACTACTGCTTTGTGCGCTACTTTCACTAGCTGCAAGTACTGTGAAGCATGGAGCTCGCCTTCTAGCGAAAAATTGGTAAGTTGACCCCGATGCTTGCTCTTCACGCGTTTCAGGACGCTGAAATCGCTTTCCACCGAGTGAGTTCCAGCTGGTATACTCGCCAACCCAAGCGCAAATGTCTTTAACTCGCCAAAGCGCCGGTCAAAATCGAGGTCTCCGCATGCCTCGGTTGTTTGGAGCTTAGATAGGCGGTCGACATTGTTTCTGAACCTTCGATCGACTTGATACTCATCCTTCAAGCTACGATGCTGCGCCCAAACTTTCCCTGTCACCGAATCACCGTACTGCCTGGTAAGTCGGTCTTCATGCCTGCTAAATAACTCGGCAAACGAGCCATGAGTAATGAGAGCAATCTCTTTAGGAGTCGTCATGGCGTATATTGTGTCCTCGACGGACAACGTAATGCCCAGAACTCCGTCAATAAATTCTTGTACAGCGTCACGAACTACGAGAATCAAGTCAAACTGGCTCGGGACATCAAGCATCTCGTAGAGTCCACCTGAAAACGCTGACGCCTTACATATCTCGAGCTCAGTCTTCACGTCACTTATGCATAGCTTTCCGTCGGGGCCGTTCTCCTCAAATCGGTTCTGATGCGTTGTCGCGAGCTTTTGGAGAGCCGCGTACTGCTCGGATACCGTGACGTATTTGTACTGCAGTTGCTCAAAGCATAACTTGGCTGAGCGCGCGAGATCCGTGACCACAGCCAAAACGATCCACCACAACCTGCTCGAACGCGAGCGATGCTTGTCCTTTTGCAGCGCAACCAAGGCGTTGCGGTTGAGTGTCAAGAACTTGCAGGACTCATAGATGGAATCCCAACGGGTTTCAGCATAGTGAGGACAACTCCCGACTCGTTGTTTGACAGACTCGTGCGTATGCGTGAAAGAAATCTCCGAGCCTAGCGTCGAGCGAAAGTCAACATAGCTGTCAAAAACCATCAGTAATTGGTTCATGACCAGGTTTAGCTGATGACTGCCGCACCAGTTAGTGACAATGCCTGTTCCTCCGACGGCTCTGCAGGCGTCCTTCACATTCTTGGAAAACCCATTGTTACAACCCAACATGTTGGCCGCGCCGTCGGAAGATATCCCGATAAGCTTCTGTAGCGCAGCATCGCCGCCGAGGGCTTTGAGAGAAGTCAGGACAAGCGCAGCGTAGTTTTTCCCGGTGTGCGATAGAGTTTTGTTGGGAATAGCGAGAAAGTAAAAATTGTGAAGAGCGCCATCTAATCCAAACGAAAGACGTTCGTCGAGGTAGCCTCGATCTTGGTGTGTAGCTCCATCAGCGATGATCGAAAAGCCGCTTACGTGCTTAAAAATTTCTGCAAAAGCGGTGAGATTGATGGCCGTCAATAGCCGAACCGAATCGCGAACCACCTTCTCAGTTGGCTCCCCGAGCTTCATATTCATCAATCGCATGCCAAACACGACAAACAGCTCCGAGGTGCTGCGGTAGCTTACAGAGCTCGAGATACACTCCACGATGACTTCAAATTGGTCGCGATGTGCAACTTGAACGATGCAATCTCCGTTGTCACACTCGATGAATTGCGGGCCCAGACTTGTGTGTCCATCGTCAAAATACAAGCACTTCAGCAAAGCCATCACACCCGCTGGCACCCGCACTTCAAAAGAAGGTTGGGTCAGATACGAGGAAATGGGCATCTCCTTAATGAAGTACTTTGCGCGCACTTTTTCATCTTTAGGGAGCGCGTTGTACTCCTTCCAGTGCTTAGGATGTTGCGTCTTCAAGTGCGACTTGAGGTTATCAATCCTAAAAGAGGTGAAAACACCAGGCTTCTTCGTCTTCTTACGTCGCTTCTTCGGTGAAGCCAAAATACCCGCAATCTAAGCCGCATTCTGGGAGCCGGTTGCATGCTTCGCTTCCTCTCGTCCGAACCGGGCACAAAACTTGCAAATGGCATCCATTACGATACCTGCGTCACTCTTGCTCCCAGGTTTTATTCCCAGAAGCATCTCGTAGATCGGCTGCCACGGATCGCGAGGGTCTTGACGTGTCTGCTTCTGCGTCGCTTCGGTTAGAACGGTGTTGATATCTTGCGCTCGCCGGTCTAGAATGTCTTCATCTGAACTAGCCCTCGACATGGCGTAGAAAATGTCTGCTATGCTAACGTCCAATGAAGGATATTCGCACGTTGGGCTGCGTTCGTGTCACGTGGGCTTCGCTGCTGGTTTGCGAATGGACAGCGCCTGGTAGATAGCTAGTCCTCCCCGGTGGTTTCATAATGGCAATGGACCGCTATAATTGGTATGTAGCCATCCTGTTAGTACAGGACGCTGGCTGAACCTTAATTCAGGAAGCGCGCCCAACTTATGTCTATCCTTCCTAGTTTGACGATGCCTGTGTATAATGTTGTACATATAGATGAAAAATGGTTCAACATGTACAAGGCTTCGTCTCGTTACTACTTGGCTGCCGACGAGTCATTACCTTACCGATCATGCCCCAACAAACGCTACGTTGGTAAGGTAATGTTTCTTGTGGCTGTCGCACGGCCACGGTACAATTTTTCGACCAAAACCTACTTTGACGGTAAAATTGGGATTTGGCCAATTGTTGAGAGAGCCACGGCCAAGCGGACCTCAAAAAATCGGGTAGCAGGGACACCGATCACGAAAAATATCAACATGTCAAGAAAAGTGTACGTGAACATGCTAAAGGAAAAAGTTTTCCCGGCAATCCGCGAAAAATGGCCCGGTATGTATTTTTCAAACCATTTTACCGAATATTTTCATATTAACGCTTATTTTGTTACTTATATAGGGTGCTAGGACCGTGTAATTCGTGTACAGCAAGATAATGCTGGACCTCATGTTGAAGAAGATCATGGTGAGGTGGTTGAAGTCGGGAAGGAAGGGCGGTGGAAGATCAAAATGGTTTGTCAGCCTGCTCGTTCGCCTATGTGCAACATACTTGATTTGGGTATATTTAATTGTATCCAATCTGTACAGTATCGCCAGCCGACAAACCAAATTGATGGCCTCATCGATGCAGTTCAAACTGCATGTAATAGTATTCAATATCAAACTATAGAAAAATGCTTCCTCACTTTACAAAAAGTGATGGAATGCATTATTATTGACGAGGGAGGTAACAAATTCAAACTCCCTCGTGTTCGCAAGCTTCTCGGTGGTCATGGCGGTTTTCCAACTTCTCTTACCACCACAAGCACGATTGTTGAAAATGGCTACAGTGCGCCCACGTCGCAGATTCTTAATCAATAAACTGTCTTTTTTTGTCGCCGTAATTCTGAGGATTTGATAACTAATTCCGTATGTAAAAATGAAAAGAAACCTCATTGGCTAAAACGTTTCTCTGATATGCCGCACGTCGTCATCACTGGCAATAAAACCTCACTTTATTAAGGGCTCAAAATGGCGTCTTGAGGCCAGTTTTCAAGGATTTGTATAGAGCCATACGATCCACAAATCCATCGGAGGCTGCTGTAAAACTTCAGAATAATATCGCTAATTAGGAGTGAAATTACGAAAAAAACTATTTTCCTTCAGACTCGGCGCGACAACCTTGCTGTTATTTTCTCTAAAACTGACGTTATGTAGCTCAAACAAATATCTACGAAACAAGCAGCACATGAGGTTTCGTATAAGGGTCTACTTGCTTTGTAATTCTTTGTTCACATTATACTAGACGCAGAAGTAGCAATCATCATACTTTGGTGGGACAGAGAAGTATGTGATACAGGTCAAGACTTGTTGCCTAGTAAGCTTAGCTTAGTTTCGGCTAGATTCGATTAAAGCGGCGACATAGCGCTGGTGTCACTTCAGATTGCTCGAAGCTCATTGACGTTGCTTGCAAAACCACCAACGTGCCGATATGCTTATAATATACTGTACGTGTAGTAAAATCTGAAACGCCATATTATACATGTAGACCGATTCCAGCGCGGAAAATCTGGAGTTTAACTCGAGTTCGGCGACATGCTGTGCCACTTGGATGGGCGGGCAAATTCAAGTTGCTCCCGTGATGTGCCAGCAAAGATATGTGCGCGCGGGAGCAGGAGAGTTTGGAATGGCTGGCTGGTCAGCTCGCCAAGCTGCGCCTCTGAGCGAGCAAGACCATGGACATCGCTGGAAACACCTTCGCTGAGCTGTCAACAGTCCAGCACCTTGCTGGACGAGACGTTGTGATATCCGACGCCTCCGGGCCACACGCCGACACGCCGAGACTCGGCTGTTGTACCCAACGTTACGTCGATAGAGAGAGAGAGCGGCACGTCCGGAGTTGCAAAACGCTGGCAAGCGCGAGTTAATATTAGTGGTTCTATCCTATTGTACAGCTCTTTACAATACGAGAAGGCTGTATGCAGCCGAAGCGCACATTCGGGAGGGGGGAGGGGTCTATGCCGTGGCTTGCTGCGAGCCGCTGGCGACCTCCTCCTGCCGCACGGTCTTGCTGCCGGAGATGATCTCGTACTCGCACTTTTTGCCGTCGATGATGTTGGTCTCGTCGAACTTGAGGTACAGCTTGGTGGCTACTGGGCGCAGGCCCGAGTAGGCGGCTGAGACGCCGTGGATCAGACCGTTCTCGAGGTCGTCCGCGGACTTGGGCGCCACGCGCAGGTCGAAACACTGCTCCTTGGAGCCCAGGTACCACTTGGTGAGTTTGCCGCACACGCTCACGACGCAGTTGGGGCGCGTACGCACGTCGAAAGCCACGACAGCCGACTCCATCTGGTCCTCGGGGCTCAGGCGGCGGTCGTTGAACACTACGACGGCCTCGCCGCCGACGATCTTGTCGTCGATTGGCTGCAGCTTGCGGGACTCGCCGACCTTGCCGTCCTCCCAGGAAGCCGCGAGCTCGCGTGCGGGCGGGGGCGTAGCCTCGTTGCTCACGAGGTCCAGCAGGCCGCGTAGATGCGCGCGCTGAGGCTGTTCGGCAGAGCTTGGGACGTCAGCGGCGATGGAGGGGACGGAGGCGACTAACGCGGTGGCTGCGAGGAGCACGAGCTGGTGGAGGAGTTGCATGGCGCGGGACTGTCTGTGTATGTGTCTCTGTGTGTGTCTGTGGTGGAGGATGAAGCTGTTGGAGGCTTACTTCCTCGGTCCTTGGCGGAGCCGCCTGCGCTATTACGAGCCTGGTGCTAAAAACAGAAGTGAGAGCGGCGTGGCGAGAGAAGGCAGCGGCGCAGACAGTCGCAACCCACCCATCGGTTTGGTGGGAGGTTTGGGCCGGAGAAACGGCCTCTATAAATACATGCGGTGTGCAAAGAGTGGCTACACTTTAAACCGACCCGCGGATAGCTTAGAATAGAATTCGAAGCCCTGCGCGGAAATATACCCTGATTAATATGATATTTGGATCCGGTCGCGCACAGTATCGACTTGAGAAGGTCCCTCTATAGCCGTCATCGATTTGGGCGATTGCGGGGGCCCTGAAGCCATAATCACCCGCCGAGTGAGCGCCGCGATTGGCCGAAAATCAGCCGTACTGCGCCACCTCACGCCACCGCATGGGCGTAGTAACGGGACCCTAGCGGTCGGAGCAGGGGCTCCGGGCGCACCGTGGTGACGCCCGGCAGTTTGCTTACGATGGGGGTCCAGCTGCGCGCCGCGGCGCGAGTGCAGCCATGTCTTGCCCGGCGGCGAGATCTTTTGCTAGCAGCGCGGCGTGTTGTACCCATCAAATAAGAAGCGCGGGACGCCGAGAGGGTGACACGCTTGAACTCGAGCTTCAAGCCCGGATTCTTTGTCGCGATCTTCTGGATCGCGCGAGTTGATTGAAAAGCGATCCGATTCGATATGCACGTGTGTGCAGTATCTAGGGCGGCAATGAACTCCAGCCAGCTCCTGCAATGGAGACTTGGCGTGCCACGCAATAGGGGTTCACTCGCTCGCTTGCAGGCAGGCAGCGACTGCTGCGGGGACAACGCCATTGGCTATGGACATGAATGCGTGTGGTGGTGGCGGGCGCAATCATGGCGGGCGAGCGAGCGGGCAATTTGCTGCTCGTGGGACGGCAAGAAACAGGCAGGCGGGGATGGCCGAAATGGGCTCAGTGGGCCCATTTTCAAAGATTACTAATCGACTACATGAACCATGGTACAGTACAGATGCCCCCCTCCGCATGCGCAGTGAGGTTGCAAAATCGATTTGGCAGGGAATTTCAGATGACATGCATAATTACTTGTTTGGGTTCACAACCACGCATCAGATATAACGGGTATGCAATCATCGAGGTGCGCATGCGGAGAGGGACATCTGTACCTGTACTGTTCACATTTCCGCTCTTGCGGCACCAGTGGTGCCGCACCACGGCGGCAAGCACCGCACGAGATCGTTCTTCTTGGCGCATGAATTGCGTTTGCACTTGAGCAGGGCGCTAGCCAAAGGGCTAACCCATAAGCTTACTGTACGGCTGCGTCTTAAAATGATTATGCATTCGCTCTTCAGCGTCGGCTGCAGGGAAGTTCGTAAGCAGCGACTTCATATGCTCCATAATACGCGTGGTTTTACAGTTGGTTCGAGCTCTTGGAATTCGGGGATAAGGGCAGTGTTCTTGTTAGCCTTATCCGCAGTGTGTGTGGGGCCACCGCGAGAGTCCGCCAGCAGGCTCGACGCACATGTACATGTACCCTAATGGGAAAAAAATGAGAAGAATGAGAAAATGACCAAAGAGGTATGAATTGGGTCGGTATTGGTCTATGGGTGTAAAGTTGTGACGGTATGTGTGTTCGGTACCCAGCTGGAAATACAAAGACTAAAGAGGTATGCTTGGTAATGCAAAGAGTGTCTGAGTGTGTATGAATCCCGAGGGCGGGGGTTACCTCAATTAATGGCTCTGATGTTTCTATTCAGCCGAAGTCTAACTCTCATTTTCGAGCGCTCTATCAACCCCCAAGGCGTTCTCTCCACCCGACAAACTCGCAGCGGAATAGCATCGTCCCTTTCGTTCAGGAATTACATGTATGGTTGGCCTCTCTGCCAAGCAGCTTCAGAACGAAGAGCTTCAGCCCGGTGATACGGTGGAATACTACAAATTTTTTTTACTATACTTGTACGCTTTTGTACCTGGCGACACTTGCGGTCACCGACTCACCACCGCGATGCTGCTACCTTTCTGCTACCTGAAGTACCCTATTTAAGCGGCCACTGAGGAACCCATCCCAACCTAATGAAGGCCACGAGAATCGTGTTGAATGCTATCAATGGGGTGAAGGGGCAAGCTGAGCGCGCTCATGATTTCCCTCGGTAGGAGAGGATGGTACCGATATTGTACAAGATCGTGGTGATCATGGCGCTCATCAGGGTCGTGACGATCAAGGTGTTCAGGGCAGGCAAGATGAAGACACTCGATATGGCACCGATCGTGGTATTTGCCAAGGGCATCACGCTGGACACTGTCATGACGCTCGTCATGAACGCGACGAACACAGCGTTCGTGATGGGAGGGAGGATGGCTATGGGCACAGTGACCTCGCTTCTGTTGGTGGATACCAAGCAGAACCTGAAGATAGAGTGAACGTTTGTGTTCTAGAAGTGCACAAAGTAAATCGCACTGAAACGCCGTTGGTACGAAGGCCGGAGGCACATTTGCAGGGGCATGATCATTCCACAGGAGAGGACGCAGTGCTGGTACATGTAGTGAGAGCTATAATACTACGTAGTAATAATAGAAGCAAACGCATGGCGAGGGTTCCATCCGGCCAAACATTTGACTGCACGTGTATGAAGGTGTGTGTGGAATAACTGACCACCTCGGTACAGGTTAGGGCTAGCCGGTTCATACACGTTTGGCCCGAATTGACCGAATTCATACCTCATTGGTCATTTTCCCTTTTTTTCACTCAAGGGCCCACTTTCAAAGTCACCGACTTTTGAACTTGCCCGCCGCTTGCCCTAAGCTTTGATTACCCCACCGCGAGAAGCGCGGGACACGTCATAACCCGCGTAGAAACCGGTCTTTTTCGAAGTGTCTGCTCGGTTTGCAATGCAAATCGGGCAGCTTCACTTGAATTCCATGCTGAGAACATGACGGTCACCGTCATGTACAGACACCCCCGCCTAATTTACTGGAGTGGTACTTATGAAGGCCGCGAAGCTACAAGATTTGCGAAGGGTTGACATAGATGCGATTGTACTGACTTACTTTCATTTGACACTGCAAGCCATCAACTTGCACATGCAGGTATCTTCCCGCAATGGGACACTTCACCCTTTGGCCTCATCTAAGTCAGTACAGCCACATGGGTAGCGGTGCAAATCCTGAGAACGGCCCGCACTTCCTGTGCGAGGTACATCGAGAGATGCAGTTGCAAATTAGGCGGGGGCGCCTGTAGTGCCAATGGCTGGCTCCAGCTTTGCCTGCCGGAGCAGGTTGAAGGTGGGCGGGGTGGTGCATGAAAAACGTGGAGGGGAACGGCACGAGAAAACATTAGCATTACCTGAACAGATCTGAAAAACACCGTTGAGCTAATACCATTCGGCAAAACGTGTGGCAAATTGAACGCAGAAAAAAGCGCGACAGAGTGGCAAACATTAAGTGGACCACTTGACTGAACCGCACTTCCCTCTCATTTTCTCGTTCGACTCGACACGGGATGGCTCGACGCACGGGACCGCCAGCGCGCTTCGGGCAGTTGCGAGGGCATCAGAGCAACCCAGAACCCCGACGATGCATCGATAGATGCAGATAGAAGCCCTCCTCAAGCCCCGCCGAGCCACCAGTCCCCCAGAGCGCAGTTGTGATCGTATTTTACCTGAAAAGGCGGCCGGCAGGTTGCCCAAATTATTCCAGGGAGGAGAAAGCTTCATGAGAGCGTTTGCACTGGTAATTTCGACAGCACAAGCTGCAGATGAGTACAATATAGAAATATGTACAATGCTAGTAGTATAAATTAAGATAATGCACAAGGTTGTCATATCTGAGGCTTCATACTAGTGCGCTAATCACCAATGAACTGGACTTGCTCCTTTTGTTTTCTTTTTCCACTGCAGAGCAAATTTCTTGACGCAACTTCGACCGAAAATTGTCAGCAGCACCACCGTTGAAATTCCCACTAGTTCACTTTGTAAGCTTTTCGCGAATGCATCTCGGGGCTTGAATTGCCTTGTGCAGCTCCACGATCGCCTTGCATATGCTGTCAATGTAGTGTAAAACGTAAACTCCACAGTCCAAACTGTTAGTTTGCTGCGGTTTCGTATAAAATATACCGTTTCCCCACGGAGTAGGGGGTACAGTAACTGCGTGTCTTTTTCTTTCCTGCACCAGGAACCATTGCACGACATCAAAGATGTACGGAGAGCTTTGAACTCCCTTGAATGAGTCGACGTGGTATATGTTTGTCGGGCCCGGTTGCAAGGCATTCTCCACAATAACAAAGCTCCAGTGATTACAACCAGAAATCGGGAGGAACACAAATGGAAAAGCTCCCCATTTAACACGACCACATGTGCTATTAAGTTTGTCATTTTGCTTCTCCGGATCTTCAGTCTTCCACGCAAACTACATCAGGCTAAACAAATTAGTAGTACACACATGCGTAATACTATGTAGTCATGAGATGTACCGCAAAATAAAGTAGTCCATTATTGTCTCCGATAAGCAGCTGCCAGCACCGAGGCATTTGAGATCGTCACCAAATATCACCATGTATTCTGACCCACGCGACCACTCTAAAACCTTTTCATCTTTAGAAAACCGCTTCCGGAAAAATGAACGCGTTTCTCGTCGAAAATCAGTAGCGCTAGATTTGTCTTTAGGCGATTCCATCTCGAACCAACTAGCATCCGAATCATTGGACTCTGCTTCATCATCAATGTTGAAGTTGTCGGGTACATCCAAACAACTGTCTTCAGCGCTGTCATCCTCTCTACTGCTTCCTTCATCTTCATACAGACTATCTGCATCTCCTCCACCAGAAACTTTACAGCCACCTTCTCCCTCAATAATGAAATCATCACCTCCATTATTGACATCATCACCTCCAGTATTTAGGACGACATCGCCACCAGTACCGACTATACCACATTCTCCATTATTGACAGCGTCACAGCCCGCGGCACATCCAGTATTCCCACCCCTAATAGTGACTGCGTCACCTCCACCATTATTGACATCATCACCTCCAGTATTTAGGACAACATCGCCACCAGTACTGACTGTACCACCTTCTCCATTATTGACAGCGTCACCTCCCGCACCACCGCCCGCGTCACCTCCCGCGTCACCTCCCGCGTCGCCGCCCGCGTCACCTCCCGAATTGAGGACGACGTCATCCCCGGTACTGCCTGCGTCACCTCGTCCACTATTGGCAGCGTCATTACCCGAATTTAGGACGGCATCTGCCTTAGTATAGTGCCGCAGAAATTCACGAACCCAGCTTTTCTGGCTATTGGGATTAGGCTTATCCTGGAGAAACACCTCCAGGCTTCGACAAAACAGGAGTATTTCTCCAGAAGTGCACGAGCCGTTCTCACGCAAGCGAAGCTTGTAGTGGTTGAGAACACATTCTTCGTACGGCTTCGCCTTGCGTGGGCGGCCACCCTTCTCCGCTCGTACAAAATCAGCCCCGACAAGAGTATCCAGCTTGTCCCAGTATTTTTTCTTCCAGAAAGTGAGTGTTCGTGTTTTCACACCTAACTCCCGCTCGGCATCTGCGTTGGACCACTGCGGGGTTGCCTTCCACCGCTTGAGTAGAGCGATTCGCTCCTTTTCAGTTCTGTGCACGCAAGTTCGCTTCGCCATCCAAGTCTGAGGGGGCGGTGAGATCTGAAAGTGACTCTGCCGCGGAGCCAATCGAATCGAGAGTCAGAGAATCAGGAGTGATTCTGAGTCTGACACTTGAATTTAACATAGCACAATTTGCTGTGTATTTCCTGATTTGATCTGGCAACTAAATCTCGATCTGGCAACTAACTTTTGCTCAGACAAGTAATTCTTGACCTGGTAAGAAATTCTTGACCTGGCATGCTATTCGTGACCCATTAAATACGGTACATCTTAGTATGATACGGTACGGCTAAACCATTACGGTACTACGAAAGGCAGTACCGTAACCATTTCTTGTGTACTGAGACGGACCCAACAGTACTGTAAGTGGAATGTGCGCCAGTCATTATAGCTGTTGAACGCCTCTTCGCGTCACTTTCACTCTTACATCATGGAGTGCGAGTTCTGGGTATACTGCTGGAAGCACGGAACACCGAAAGCGAAGGCGTACGCGATGAAGCTTTCCTCCGCACCCAACTCGGCAAGCGAATGCGTGCAAAGTTCTGGCAGCGCTGTTTCAGCGATAGCGAAGACGAAGAGGATCCTCAGGACGAGGTTGACATAATGCAACGCTCTGTTCGTGACGTTCAAGTAGAAATATGCGCTGCACCAGACTCTATTCTGCTGAAACGAGCTTTGGCGTCGTATAAAATGCGGCTTGACGCTGCGCTTAAGCTGCGCCGCCAACAGCGCCAACAAGATCTTTTTCAGAACGGCGTCGAAAACACTATCGAGCTAGCGCATCAACTCTATGACGGGACTCCAGATGCTCCATCGGCATCGCATTCCCCATGTAGCGCACACGCAGCTCCATCACTGGAAGCTGGTCAGCGCCGATGGCGTAGCCCTTCACCTGATATGTAGCTACTGCAAAACGCACAAGGAACATCAATTAATTTGAAACTTTGCTCGTTCATAAATTCATGAAACGCCCCTGTTGTATTATTAGCAGTGATGTGATGGCTTGGTAGCAGCTTTATCTTCTTCGCAGGTAAACGCTCCATGATACTAGCAAAAATGTCAATTTTATCCGATCAATCAAGTGGTTGATACATTGAAAACATTATGTACTTCGTTTAAGTGGTATTGTAATTATCTCTTCACAATACGCAGTGTCCAATGTGCAGGTTAAACATTGCTTTGATTATACGGAGGGGCGTTACAGCAGCGCCGTTGGGCCGGTTGAGTGCCAAAGAAGAAAAAAGAAGCCAAGTAGAGTTATGCAAGCAAAATGAACATTTTGAGTAATGAAATACCAAAACGGAAAACATCCCTACAACGATTTATGCAAGTCATGTATTAGATCGATGATCTCTCTTTTTCTCTCTCCCTCTCTCTCTCTCTCTCGTTGAGCCCTGAGTTGCTGTATATCGCAAGGGGATCAGCCTAAATGCTGTATCGCGGATTTCTACCTTGTCAAAGCAGGACCTACGAGCCGACTGCGACCAGTTTGGAAGTTACTGCTGAAGGCACCGTCTTTGGTTTTCTTGCGACTCACCAGAACTTGTCTCCCTTCGCTATCAACTCGGCTTGTTACTCTCAGTGCGTGAAGAATGTGGACACAGGTCCCGAAGCCAAAACAAAACTTGCATGGGCACCAGTGGGCGCGCAAATCAACAGGCCAGCCTGTTAAGGGTTGATATTCAACCTCCATTCGAGCGTAGTTCGACCCCATTTGGGCCGATACAGCAATGCCAACTTCGCTACGCTTTGTTGGATTCACTTGCACTCGATGAGCTGGCCATGAGAGCACGTACACGATCATTGGGTCGCTAAGGGTTGCATTTGAAACATTGCCTAGGTCCCAAACTTGTAGCAAGTTTCCACGGGCCATCTCTTTTGCTCGACGAACAAGCGCCGCAGACGGAATTATCGCGTTAAGAAACGGGCGTAGATTGGTTGAGGCATGGCGGCAGCATTCAGTTAGCTCTCGAAGAAGTGTCCCCATCGTCAATCGGCGCCTCAACGTGTAATCTCGTTTCAATACACTGTTGAATGTCTCCACCGGATTATTGGTAGTTGCATATCCGCTTGGGGTGGTGAACACTTGCCAATTAGAAAATTGCCCAAATAACCATTGTTTTTTCATGTAGAGAGCAAATCCATGAAGTGCTGGCTGTACTAACCAGTTTTGCAAAATATTGTCCCTCATTGCAAAGAATTCGTATTCGTCGTTTGCAAAGTGCAGGTTGTATATGTCATTCACCGCCATAGCGCACGCATACGTAGGAACTCCACGTAGCGCAGTGTGTACATTCTTCATAACGTGAAAAAAACACATTAAAAACTTGAACTGAGCGTTGTTGCCAAATACCGCAAACAATGCGTTGTGTTGTGCCTTATCGGCGTCTCCCATTGCAAATTGGACAGACAATTGCTGTCCAGTAATCCACGTGAATAATCCGCTTAAAGCGCGTAGCACAGCTTCGTAGATTTCCTGTATCTCTTGTGACACAATGAAGAGAGCAATCAGGTGAAATCCACGGGAGCGATCCGATACACCAACCACAACAACCGGGTAATCAAGTCGATTTAGCTTGTAGGTGGCGTCAATATGCAGAACAAAGCTCTCGGGTGGCATCAAAAGTCTCATCATCATAGCCTTCGTCGACAAGCCCACAAGAAAAGGATGTTCATCGGATCCATCTCCGATCACCGGCCTTCCGTTCGAATCCATATTCCACGAGAAAGTGAAAGGCTGCGATATCGACTCGGCTCCGTTGAACGCTCTGTCCCCAATCCACTTATTGATGTCGGCGACTCGGTCGTGATTGTCAAGCTGAGTGCGTGCATAGTTATTGACGTAATTTTGGACGCTAACTAGGCTTGGCAAGTCTTCAAGTGAAATTCCAAACTTCCTGGAGAGAGCGTGACGAATCCGCATCGGTTTCAGACGCTCCTCTGTAAGCTCACGACAGAACCTTTTCTGGGCGCTACTTAGCTTGAGTCGTCTGGGCGAGGATACTCGGTTGAAGTGCTCTCCGAATTCGTAGATGGATGCCGTTCCAGTCGAAAGGCACACAAGCAGCTTTCCACGCCATGGGCACGGCCCCGATCCCTCCATCGAACAGTATTCTGACTTGCAGGTTAGCAGTCTATACCGCATTTTGTGGGGCTCGCCATCGCTGCAAATAGTGCACGTCGTGGGGTCACTCTTGCTTATCTGATGTGTCTTGAGGTTGTCGCGCACTCTATCTGCCTCCTCCTCAGCTACGTTAACAGCAATTGCCCTCCAAGCCACTCGCTTCGGCATCTTCTGATTCCCCGTACGCGGCCCAGCCGCTCTCTTTGTTTAATGCACTCCCTCCAGCCCCTAGTCGACACCCCTCTTCAGTTTTTGAATGCCCACAACCACGAGATTGTTGCTTACAAAATAAAAATAACGTTTCTAGTCAAAATCAACCTGTCATGTCACGAATTACTTGCCTGTTTGGAAAAAAAACTTGTCAGGTCAAGAACAACCTACCAGGTCAAAAACAACCTGTCAGATCAAGAATTACTTGCCCGCTTAAAAACAACGTACCAGGTCAAGAATTACTTGCCCGCTTAAAAACAACTTACCAAGTCAAGAATTACTTGCCCGTTTAAAAACAACGTACCAAGTCAAGAATTACTTGCCAGGTCAAGAACAACCTGCCAGGTCAAAAACAACCTGCCAGGTCATGAATTACTTGCCCTCTCAAAAAAAACTTCCCAGGTGAAGGACAACCTGCCAGGTCAGGAATTACTTGCCCGCTCAAAAACAACTTGCCAGCCTGGCAATGCCAGGTCAAGAATAACTCGCGGCAAACGGGACCCTTTTGTGCACTTGTGCAGAACAGCCACAACGTGTCAAAACACCCACATCCTATGGTGGAATCACAACACTGTTCAGTGATTTCTTGATTTTGTGGTGCTGACACAGATCTATGGTGCAGGTACAACACTGTACGGTAAAAGTAACGCGTCCTCGAACGGCACTCGCTGGCCTGACCCGAAATGGAAATATATGAGACATCGCTTCTTGCTCGGTCATGTGGTTCTGGTCGTCGTCTGTGCGTGACGGCCGGGCCGATCAGCAGCTCGCGGCCGCGGCCGAGCCGTAGTGCCGCGCCACCATTCCCTCCAGCGCGCCGCGGATGGCCCCGCCGAGCTCGTCCACGGCCCTGCCGCCCTTGAACACCTTGAAATTCGGCAGCGAGGCCACCTCGGACGCCTCCGTCACGCTCTGGACAGAGCAAGGCGCAACATGGGTCACTTCGATTAGCCACAATCATTCCGAGAATGCAGCCATGTGCCAAAGAGACACGGCGTTACAGTAGCTCGCGTCGTTGCAGTTGCAGTGGCAACAACAGCAAGTTGCTGCCAGCGAGCGTCGTACCTCGAGTTCGTCGACGTCCACACGTGCGAACACAGCTGCGGGGAATCGGCCGCTCAGCTCCTCAAAGAACGGTGCGATCTCCGCGCACGGCTTGCACCATGTAGCCCAGAAGTCCACCACCAACTGCCAGCACCAAGGACAACATGACATGAGACACCGCCAGCATGACCGCAGGCCGTACCACACGCAAAGCCCCCGACATGATATCAAGTACAGTACATGCATATGTATCGGGTACCGACCGGACTCCAGACGAGTGTCCGACAGACACTGTCTGTCAGACAGACACCCGCGTCAGACAGTCAGTCTCCGATACACATGTACTGATGCACTGCAGCTGTACCATTATACACCACGCACCGCCTTGTTCGACTCTTGGTTCTGCTGCAGAAGCTGTTCCCACTGGTCTTGTGAGGTCACCGTCACCACACGTGGTTTGCGCTGGCGCAGGTCCTCGGCGTCCACGCTCTTGCCGTCGTCGTGCTTCTGGATCCGCGCCTCCAGTCTGTGGCTGTCGGCGCCTCGCACCTCGTCGCACTTGGCACCGCCACGGAAGAACTGGAACGTGGGCATGGTGGTGACACCGCAGCTCCGTGCCACGGCCTTGAGCTCGTCCACATCCACCTTGAGGAAGACTGTGGCTGGGTACTTGGCACTCAGCTCGTGGAACGCGGGGCTCATGTAGCGGCACGGGCCGCACCACGCGGCCGAGAAGTTCACGACCACGGAGCGCTTGGACGTCCCCAGCAGCTCCTTGAACTGCTGCTCGGATCTCACGCGGATCACGCGACTCTATTGCACACACAGCGAGAGGTCAGCACAGGGCGGGAGATGACTGGCTGGGAGTCCGCGCAGGGTGTTCGCTGCTGGCGGTGGCACGCACATTGTCCGGGATCCGCTCGTCGTCTTGGCGCAGCACGTTGCGCAGGAACCAGCCCCAGCAGCCTTGAGACATCGTGGTCGGGAGGCGCGCGCTCGCTCTTCCGCAGGGAAATCAGATTTGGTGTGCAGCACCACACCAACGATGGGCCAACGGCGACGTCGCGACGGTGAATGGCCACTCGGACTCGGTCGCGCGTGACGCCTGTGCGAAAATAGGTAGCGGGGTCTCTTGGTGCGGTGTGCATTTGAATCGAGTGAGAGTGGCAATCGCATTGCAAAGCTGGAGAGGGATCACCCAAGCACCGGAACGTGGGGTGACTGGCCGCTGCGATGGCGTCCTCGGTGCTCGAACACCGACACACGCAGCCACGACTGGTGAGCTTACGCAAGCAAACGTTAAGTATTATCTCGCGTTGCTTCGGCATGCCCGGCGCCGTCGCTTTCCCCGGCAAACTGCTTCAATGCCGCTTCGCAATTGTGAGGTGAGTGGGGGCTGATATCGCCTCAGCAGCCGAACTCGTTACCCAAAGAGGCTGTCAGTCTTGGCTTGGTGTGTCGGGAAGGTTTTGGTGCATGTAGCACTATCCGTGGATGTACTAGAGTCAATGCTGAGGAGTACCAGTACATGTTGCAATACTGCTTCGATCTTCAATTTACGAGACCGTCCAATGGACATGCCACTTCAACACAAGACATTTGGATTGATGCCTTGTGCTGCAGTGAGATGATTGACGTGTTCAGCCTTGCTTAAGTACTGGCGGGACCCTTCCAAACAATCACTTCAGGATTCACGCTGCGATGATGCCGAGGTCGTGTCTTCACGCCGCTGCCCAGATCGAGTGCCAACACTGGTTCCCAACCAAAGGGGGTTGCCTTCTCCAGCTACATGTAGTACAGTCGATCGATGCTTTCTTGGGTCCGCTTTCCCCGCAGAAGGCGTTGAATGCTGCATGCCAAACAGGAGCGCTAGAATCCACCCTAGAATACTTTCTGTCACGTACGACGCCAAATTGGAGGGAGGCGGTGCGTGCAGCCGCGGAAGGTGGACACCTTCATGTCCTGCAGTGGATGACGAATCGGCAGGACGGTCGAGGGCCATGGAAAGCGGATTTCAATAAATTGCTGGAAGTCGCTGCATCTCACGGGCATCTCGATGTCGCCAAGTGGCTATTCGAGCGGGGGATGGACTGGCACACGCTACGGAGGATCGATACGTCGTCGGCTGGTTTCATCGAGAAGTCTTGGTTGTATGAACACTGTACGATGGATGCATTAGAATTGGCAGCAAAGCACGGGCACTTTTTGAGATGGTGCAGTGGATTCATAGAACTCGAACAGACAATTGCACCAGGTACAGTACATGTAGCCCAATAAGCAGCGCTGTCGCAAACGGACATCTTGCCATTGCGCAGTGGCTGGATCATGTTGGAAGAGAAGAATGCTATGCTCAAGCCGTCGACAAAGCAGCAGAGAATGGGCACCTCGAAGTACTGGAATGGCTGCATGCGAATCACCTTTTTCAGTGTACGACGGCTGTGATGAACAAATCTGCTGAAAACGGGCACTTCGAGGTGGTGAAGTGGCTGCATCGAGTCCACCACGAGTGTTGCTCTACACTGGCTCTGTATCTAGCAGTCAATAATGGTCATTTGGAATTGGTCGAGTGGCTTTATGAAAATGTGTACAGCAAGTGCCACCGTTACGCTCCGTTCATGGACGCTATAACTGCGGCTGAGCATGGGCATCTGGAAGTGGTAAAATGGGTGCATGAACACTTCCCCGGGTCGTTCAGTTGCCTTGAGATGGACGCTGCTGCAATAAATGGCCACATGGATATAATCGTTTGGCTGCACGAGAATCGGAGCGAGGGGTGTTCCGAGATGGCAACAATTAGTGCTGCGCAATATGGACACTTGGAAACTCTTAAATGGTTCCACACGAATTACGCTAATAAATTTGCACGAGGGGCAATGGATCGAGCAGCTGAAAATGGGCACCTCGACGTTGTCCGATGGTTGCACGAGAATCGCCCAGAAGGATGCACAACATATACAATGTACCTCGCAGCTCTGAAAGGCCACCTCGACACGTTCCTGTATCTACTCGAGCACCGAACGGAAGGTTTCTCGAGCAGAGTCATGTACGATGCGCGAGATGTCCAAGTATTGTGCAGCTTTAGTTCAGTCGAACGAGGAAATGGACCCTCAAATCGCGCAACTAGCGATCAGTTGAATATGCTGCAGACTCTTTTCGAGCTACGGCCTGCTTTCGTTCAAGATTGTTTGCGGTGTCTAGCGCATGTTGCATGCAGTAAAGGCAACATCGCAATTCTGGATTGGGTGAACCAGTTTGGAATTGAGTTGAGCTCGACAAAGCCTATCCGTAATGCTGTCAGTCGCAGTGACGTGAAGATGTTGCAGTGGTTTTTCGAGAATGGATTTGAGGTTACGGATCCAGATCTGCTCGAGGTGGCGGTTGAACGCGGCCAGCTAGAAGTCGTTCGCTGGTTGTCGGAGCACGGGTATGCTGTGGACTCACTCGAGTTGGTCAGGGTTGCTGGGAAATACATGGATGTTTCGATATTACGGTGGTTGGTTGAAAATGAACCGCCGCTTGACTTGCCGACAGCAACGACGTTGATTTTGGAGAACCCTCGTCACATCGAGATTGCTTGGTGGGTACCGGTAGCTGAAAAGGACCGTAGCCACCTTGTGCTCGATGCACTGCACAAAGATGATCGGGAAGTTCTGTGGTGGATTCTTGCGCACACGCAGTTTCAAGGCGAATGCGCTTGTAGGAGCATCCGTGAAGCTATCCGCGGCTGTCCGAAGGATACTCAACAGTGGTTGGAGGATAATATGAGCAATGTAGAGACTTGTCGTTGGTGTTTCTCAACGTCAAACAAGAGATGCAAGGAGGAAAGTGGCGAAACAGGTTTAACCAGCTCGAAGCGACAACGGAGCGGTGAAGTCTCGTCGTACAAGGCGTAAATGTGTACCTGAACGGGTTGTTTGCGATGAGTTCAGAGTACATGCATGTACTCTGACTCTGAAATCATCGAAGGCCAACTCAATAAATGAGTTTAAATCACAATCTACTCGCAACAAACGTGTGTAAGACTCAGCACAATTCTAGTAAGCCGTGAATCATGTGGTCTTCGTAATCCTTCATTACAGTCACTACATTATCGTCCATCAGTCAGTGGCGTGCTTGGCAACCATGCTCTCCAGAGCAGTCTTGATGGCCCCGCTGAGTTCGTCCACCACCTTTCCGCCTTTGAACACTTTGAAGCTCGGCAACGACGACACGTTGAACTCCTCCGTCACGGTCTGTACACAGTAACATAATGCATAATCGTCAGCCCCAAAACGAATTTCATGTTTTCAATTCCACAAAAGCACCTCGTACATCAAGCTCGTCAACATCCACACGTGCGAACACAGCCGCGGGGAATCGACCGCTCAGCTCCTCAAAGAACGGCGCGATCTCCAAGCACGGCTTGCACCACGTGGCCCAGAAATCCACGACCAGCTAAAAACCACGGAGCCAAGAAAAGAAAATACAATCCAAGAAGCAGAAAACAAACAAACAAAAATACAACGTCAGTACGAACGATACGGCGACAGGCCCCACCATGTAGCCAAGTAGGCTGGGAGATCAGACCACACGCACCGCCTTGTTTGACTCCTGGTTCTGCTGGATGAGCTTCTCCCACTGCTCCTCCGTGTCCACGGTGGTCACCTGCGGCTTGCGCTGGCGCAGGCCTTCACCGGAGGCCTTGCCACTCTCCGTCTTGTCAGCAGCGACCTCCGGCACCACGGGCTTCTCGTCGTCCGGCAGCTCCACCTCCACGTAGTGCTTCTGGATGCGTGCCTCCAGGCCGTTCTTGTCCGCTCCACGCAGTTCGTCGCACTTGACGCCGCTGCGGAAGAACTGGAACGTCGGCATGGCCGTCACGCCGCAGCCGCTTGAGACCGCCTTGAGCTCGTCCACGTCCACCTTGAGGAAGATCGTGCACGGATACTTGGCGCTCAGCTCGTGGAACACGGGGCTGATGTGGCGGCACGGGCCGCACCATGTGGCCGAGAAGTCCACAACCACGGAGCGCGTGGTCGTCTTGCCCTTGCCAACGAGCTCCTTGAACTGCTGCTCCGACGTCACGTGGATCACGCGACTCTGCAGTGCAATGCCATTGCGTTAGTATTGCCAATTAACTTATGCAAGTACCATAAAGAAAATAGTACTGAGGGGATCTCACGTTCTCGGGGATCTTGCTGTCGTCCTGGCCCAGCACGTTCTTGCGGAACCAATTCCAGAATCCCTGCAGCATCATGAGCGCGAACGGCAGCAGCGCGTACACGGGGACGCAGAACCCCCCAATGCAAATCTGTCGGTGACAACACATCCATACAGACACATGTACACAAATGTAAGCACGCAAGCACGGATAGATACAGGTGCAGCTAATCAGCCCCACCGTCGCCGTCATGGTACAGTTGAGTGAGTGGAGTGTCCTTGGTGAACCGGTGCTTCCTCGAAAATGTATCCGAAAGTTTTTTGTGTTAAATTACCATCGAGGTTATTTGCTCCTTTACAGCGATCTGTTCTTCTAGAGGGATATGAAATAAAACCTCGTTCTGGTAGTGCAGACGACGTCGAGTGCATTAGAGAAAGCCAAGGCCAACCAAAGTCTATTCTACCTACCTACGTAGCCATGCGGGACACTGGCAAGCCTGGAGGCAAGCCCGGCGCGGCCGGCGGCAAGGGCCGCAAGAAGCGTGAGAAGGGCACGGCCCGCAAGTTCGTGACGTCTCTGGAGGAGATGACGCTGCGCAACGAGCAGGAGGAGCAGAAGCAGAGCGCGCGCAAGGCCCGACGCGACGACGAGGACGGCAGCGGCGACTCGGAGGACGACAGCAGCTCCGACTCGGAGGGCGAAGAGCTCGTGGCCTTCGAGCGCGTGCAGAGCAACTCGCTGTTCGGCTTCTCCACCAAGGCGGACGGCCCGGCGCTGCAGCAGGACAAGAAGAAGGTGGGCTTCGCAGCCATCGCCAAGACGCAGAACCCCAACAGCAAGAAGAAGGCCAACAAGGTCATGAAGGCCAAGGACATGGACGACAACGCCGCCCCGCAGCAGCTCAGTCGGCGAGAGCGCGAGGCCATTGAGAAGGAGCGCGCGGCCGCGTACTACCTGAAGAAGCACCTGGCGGGCGAGACGGACGAGGCCAAGAAGGACCTCGCGCGGCTGAAGGAAGTCAAGCGTCGTCGGGAGGAGGCCGAGCAGCGCAAGAAGGAGGAGGAGGCCGGTACGTGGGAGAGGCCTGTAGCAATGTGTTGTGTGTGGATTTACTGATGCTGGTGTGTTGGTGATGTTCTGTAGCTGCTGCGGAGCGCGAGAAGGGCAAGAAGAAAGTGGAGGTCAAGGACGACGGTGAGTGGCGGTCGCTTGCAATGCGGTTGCGTGGAGTGAGCGAGGGTGATTGACTGACTGTGTTCGGTGTTGTTTGTGTTCGTTAGACGAGCCTCTGGATGCGCGTGCGATCAAGGCGCTCAAGCCGGCGCTGCTCAAGGAGAAGCTCAAGGAGCGCGACCTGTCGACGCAGGGCCAGAAGAAGGACCTGATCCAGCGCCTCATCGACTACGAGAACGAGCGCGCGTTATAGAGGGCTGCCTTCATGTACACGTCGTTGAGGACGCTCGTGAATCAATCCAAAAACGTCGTTATCCAAAAGTGTAGCCATGTTTCTCCTCCCCCGTCTCATCACATAGGTCGAAATTCCAGCCAATGACATCGCGCCGATCCTCTCTCAAGCGGCGCCATACAAAGAGCTCAATTAATTTGCCATGGCGTCGACGTCCGCCGCGCAGGCCGAGATGGTGGCCAGCCTGATCGGCGAGAAGGTGCTGGAGACGCTGGACCGCAAGGAGCAGAAGCTGGACGAGACCATCAAGAAGCTGGAGGAGGCCGACGACGACGAGCTCGAGCGGCTGCGCGAGAAGCGGCTGCAGGCCATGCAGCACAAGGCGCGCAGGGCGCAGGAGCAGCGCGCACAGGGCCACGGCGAGTTCTCGACCATCGCCGACACCCACGAGTTCTTCGAGACCATGAAGAGGAGCGACCGGGTCGTGGTGCACTTCTTCACGCCAGCCAACGCCTTCTGCCAGCTCGTGGACGGCCACTTAGCGCGTCTGGCGCCGCACCACCTCGAGACCAAGTTCGCGCGCATCGACGCCGAGAAGGCCGAGTACCTGGTGGACAAGCTCGGCATCTGGATGATCCCGTGCATCGCCCTCGTGCACAAGCAGAAGGTGGAGAAGATGGTGCAGGGTCTGGACGAGCTCGGGGGCTCTGACAAGTTCTCGACGGCCTACTTGGCCTACTACTTGGGTCTGCACAAGGTCTTGACGTACGAAGGACCGGAGCCCGAGAGTCCGTCGGACGACTGTGGTGGGGCCTATGCAACGGGCAACAACCCCATGGCAGCCAAGCAGCAGCTGGACCAGGAAAGGATCAACAGCATCCGACAGAGCATCTTCTACGACAGCGACCTGGAGGAAGACGACGACTAGCTGAACCAGCTCAAAATCTGAAATTTCACTCAAAAAAATGTTCACAGACAGAGAAAAAAACTCGAAAAAGATATGAAATAGTCATGTTGTGCTGTATTGCTTGCTGTATGGGTTTTAGGTGTTTGGGTGCTGCGTAGTGGCGTTTGTCTCGGTGTGGCGATTGAGACACTGCTGACGGTATGTGCGTTGCCGTCGCCGCAAGTATTCCTTGCTACTTAGTTTACTATGAGGTTCTGGGCTCTCTGTAGAGTTGCAGGCCGCATCGAGAGAGTCCTGACGCCACTTGGACAGGTTCGCGAGCGTCCAACTCTGTCTGCCCCGCGAGATGACGGCCTCGGCGCGGTCCTCAAGGCCGAAGGCTCGAATCTCCATGGCGCTGGGTGCTGCAGTCAATGAGTTGGTGGGTGGTGGAGTGGATGCAGCATTATAGCCGGTTTCCGGTCTCTTTGCCGGCTTGGGCGCGTCATCCCGCAAGCGCTTGGACGGGCGCTCCATTCGCACTGGCGACGGTTGGAAATTTGGCGGGAAAACGAAAAAAAAGAAGGGGATGGATGATTGGTCCAAAACAAATGGAAAGCGGAGCCAATAGGCGTGTCACTTCAAGTTGAAGTCTTGACATGTCAACAGGGACGACAAGTGTGTTTGTTCGACAAGAACAAGCAATAAAATTCCTTCTGGAGCGCAAAGTTGCAGCGAAAGTGTTCATTATCACCAACTTTCGCATAGTTACTGAGCGAGTTTTTGCCAGACACGCCGAAGAGACACTGGTGACTGCACGAGTGGAAGCGAGCAAGGCGAGAGCTCGAGAGGGTCAGAGCCAAGGCAAAGATAAAAGCTTCCGCCGCCTATGGTCTTCCTCTGAGCGAGATCGAGGGTTCCGAAAACTTTGCGGAGCACATGAGTTTCGTGAACAAGCACTGCGCACAGTGAAGCAGTACTGTGCTACAAGCTGCTTCGATGGGTCATGCCTAGCGAGCGAGAGCTGCGACGACGCACGCGTGAGATTCAAGTTATCGCTGACATCATTTTGTTTTCGACGTCTACAAGAATCTGATGAGAAAATCAACGCAAGGTCAGATCTGATGTCGTTATTCATCCGCAAGGCGATTCCAACTCTTGCACAATTCGTTTCTGGACTCGCGGGTGCCGAAAGCTAAACATTGCCGAAAGTTCAAGTGAACAACCGTCCATCGGTATGACGGAAATTGACATAACTTTCTCACGTTCGAGTGAATGAACTGACCTGCTAATTAATGATTGAAGTGACACGAGCATCAGCACAATGATCTTATACGCTACAATCGAATCAAGTTGCCATGAAGCAGACGTTGCGTATCCGCACAGTCACGCGGGTCGTGTGTGAGAACCGACTTTCCACAACGGGAGGTTGGCTTCCGCATGTGATGCGATGCATTGACGACACTTTAACTGGATGGTTAAGCCACGAGGTTCTCTCCGCTGCTTGCGAGGCTGGCGCCTCGGAACACACTTTGGAGTATATCCTTTGGAATACTGCACCCGTTTGGAAGGAGACAGTGAAAGCCGCCGTACGAGGAGGTCATATGCACGTTCTTCGCTGGATGATTGAACGTGACGACGGCCGCGGACCCTGGAGAGCAGATTTTGACTTCGTGCTAGGATTAGCAGCAACCCACGGTCATCTTGATGTGGTCAAGTGGTTATTTGAGCGGGGAATCGACGTGAACGCATTGGGGGAGACTAGAACAGGATACATCGAGAAATGTTGGCTGTATCGACACTCCACGGCAGATGCGTTGGCTCTGGCAGCGGAACACGGACATTTCGAGGTGGTCAAGTGGATATATGGGGCTCGAACGGATACATGCATCAGGGATTCTAGACCAATGAGTCAAGCTATTGCAAACGGACATCTTGCCATCGTGCAGTGGCTGCACAGCGTCAAAGCTGAAGATTGCGCTGCTGGAGCCATCGACGAAGCAGCTGAGAACGGGCACCTCGAAGTGCTGCAATGGTTGAATTCGAACCACCTTTTCACGTGTACAACGACAACGATGGACGGAGCTGCCGAGAACGGACACTTGGAGGTGGTGAAATGGCTGCATCAAGTTCATCACGAGTGCTGTTTCTCCACAGATCTTAATGGAGCGGTCGACAATGGCAATCTAGCGCTGGCCAAGTGGCTTTTTGAGCACATCAAGTGCGACCATACGGATCCCTTCATGTGCTTGGACACTACGACTGCGGCTAGCCGTGGACATTTGGACATGCTAAAATGGACGAACGAACACTTTCCCGGGTCGTTAAGTAGTGATGACATGGACGCTGCTGCGAGCAATGGCCACATAAATGTTATGACGTGGCTACATGAGAATCGACGTGAGGGATGTTCAGATTTGGCAGTGTATGGTGCTGCACGAAATGGACACTTGGAAGCTCTCAAGTGGCTCCACACACATTATACGACTGCGTTTGGACCGGCTGCAATGGATGGAGCAGCTGGACATGGACATCTCGAGGTTGTACGGTGGTTGCACGAGAATCGCCCAGAAGGATGTACACACCTTGCAGTCAATCGTGCCGCTTCTAAGGGCCACCTCGACATACTTTTGTTTCTACTTGAGCACCGAACTGAAAGGTTTCCAAGCCGCGCAATGCGCGATGTGCAAGAGATCCAAGTCTTGTGCCACTTTAATTCAGATATTCAAGCATCTAGACGCCCAAATCGAGCAACAAGCGATCAATTGAAGATGCTGCAAACTCTTTTCGAGCAGAGACCGGCTTTCGTTCGATATTGTTTGCGGCGTCTGGCACGTGGTGCATGTAGCCGTGGCAACATCGCAAACTGGATTGGGTGAACCAGTTTGGAATCGAGTTGAAGTCGACAGAGCCTATCCGCGATGCTGTTCGTCGCGGTGACGTGAAGATGTTGCAATGGTTTTTCGATAATGGATTTGAGATTACTGATCCAGATCTGCTCGAGGTGGCTGTTGAAGACGATCGGCTAGAGGTAGTTCGTTGGTTATCGGAGCACGGGTATCCTGTAAACTCACTTGAGTTGGTCAAGATTGCTGGAAAATACATGAACGTGCCGACAATGCGGTGGTTGGTTGAATATGGACCACCGCTTGACTTGTCGACAGCTACGATACTAGTTTTGGAAAACCATCGCATCGAGATAGCTTGGTGGGTGGGTGAAAAGGACTGGGGACAGCTCGTGATCGAGGCACTTCTCCGAAATGACCGAGAAGTTGTATGGTGGATTCTTGTGCACGCGCAGTTTCAAGTTGAAAGCGCACAAAGGTGCATCCGTGACGCCATTCAGCGCAGTCCGAAGGATATTCAGCAGTGGTTTGAGGAGAGTATGAGTAAAGTGGATGCTTGTCGTTGATAAACACCAACTGTTTATCGACATCGATCAAGAGGCAGAACGAGGAAGCTGGAGAAACAAGTTCAAAGCGAAGACGAGAGAGATGAAGTTTATCACCGCGTATTAGGATTCTAGAAAAAGAAGCGAGAAAATATGCTTAAAGCTGGACCGCTTAACGTCTTAATTTAACGTTTAAAGTGCATTCCGTTCAAAATAGAAAGCTTCAGATATTAATACTGCCTGGAACAAGTAAAATCTGGATAAAACTTGGATAGATTTCGGATAAATTACCCGTCGATCCACAGGTCGATTCTTGAAAAATGGTCTTAGTTCTGGATCTAAAGCTCGATTGATGCCTACAGAGAAGAGCCGTAGACATCAATCGATCCCTGAATGTTAGATGACATTGTGCAGCTGGAGGGCAACCATTTCAGAATTTTCGCGCAGCGATGAGGTCGAGGTCTTGCGTTCACGCTGCCGCTCAGTTTGTGTGCCAGCACTGGTTCGGAGCCAAAGGGGGCTGCCTTCTACAACAACTAAAGTCTATCGATGGATTCTTGGGTTCACTTTTTCCGCAGAAGGCGTTGAATTCTGCATGCCAGGCAGGAGCGCTGGAATCCACCCTAGAGTATCTACTGTCACGTACGACACCTATTTGGAAGGAGGCCTTGCGTGCAGCCGCGAAAGGTGGACACCTTCATGTCTTGCGTTGGATGGTGAATCGGCAGGACGGTCGAGGTCCATGGAAAAACGATTTCGATAATTTGATTGATGTTGCTGCATCTCACGGGCATCTCTGTGTCGTCAGGTGGTTATTCGAGCGGGGCACCGACGTCAGCACTATGCCCAGGTTGGGTAAAGGGACTCGAGGTTACTATGCCAAGGCTTGGTCGTATCAACATAACTTGGCCTCAGGACTGGTGTTGGCGGCTGCAAACGGACATTTAGCTGTCGTGGAATGGCTTTGCAATGTCCCTCTCGATATATATTTGTATAATCCCATGCGCCAAGCCGTTGACGGGGGACATCTGGAGGTGGCTCAGTGGTTGTATGAAAATAAACCAGGAGCATGTACAACGTGTGATGGGTATGTTGCTGCTAAGGAAGGGAACCTCCAGGTGCTGCAATGGCTACATTCGAAGCGACTTCTTCGCTGTATGCCTAGCTCGATTGATGGGGCAGCCGAAAATGGTCATCTCACGGTACTACAGTGGTTGTACAAGATATTTGCAATCGAATCCAGGCCAGCTAAGCTGTATCTTCCAATTCTGAATGGCCATCTCGAAGTTGCCAAATGGTTAGACGCCAACGTTCCGGTTGACACTCGTGAAAGCATGAAAATTTCATCAGCGATTGCAGCCGGAAATGGACATTTGGAAACCCTCAAGTGGCTGCACAAACGATATACCCATGTATTTTCCGTTGATCACATGGAGGAAGCCGCTAGGAATGGCCACCTCGATGTGATGAAGTGGTTACACGAGCATCGCAGTGTAGGGTGCTCCCAGGCGGCAACGTATAATGCTGTACGAAATAGACACTTGGAAGCTCTTAAGTGGATCCACACACATTATCCGAATGCGTTTGGACCAGCAACATGCAGTCTTTTGACAGAAGGTGAAAAGCGGTTTTTCCGTTTAGCAGATGGGTCCCAGGAGATAGGCGAACCGAACGCGTGAGCCAGTTTGGGATGGTCGTTTCATTGGCCAGCGAGAGTTCGAGCCGCTCCAGTTGGGAGTCCCTGAAGCTAGGAATCTCAGTTGCGATTTTTCATTGCCTCAGTAACAAGTTCGAGTTCCCGACACCGTTCGCGTCACTTCGTCTCCGCCCCAGTATGCCTCGCAGCATCGTGCTATTATTGCCGTGTGATGTATCGTCACTTGCGTTGGACGGCCCTCATTATGGTGAAGTGCTGTCCCGTCGCGCCGGTGATACAGCTCGGGTCAGGCTTCTACCCAAACCAGGGACGTCTACAAGGACGAGAGTCGATGTGTCCGCGGAAATCGTTGCGCTCCGTAGCGTCGCGCCAACAGAAGTTGACAATGGGTCGCCCGGGTGGTTGCTTTTCCACCCAGTGTGCTTCCAGCACGAAGACGACCTTCTTCACGGCCAAGTCATCTCTTACGCTGACGGACAATACTCAGTCTCGACGCACTCGGGCGAGGTCCAAGTAGCGTACGACGAGGTTATCGAAGTAGCCCCAGTGATCGTTTTCCTGCTCTGGGGTGTCCGCCTGGTCACGTCCATCAACAACACCGACAGTCTTCAAACTGCCCACTCGACTCTCCTTAACCGCCTGCTCGGCCATCGTGGTGCTCGCGCGAGCCGGAACATCGTTCGCCTCATGAATGGTGTTGGTGTGGAATCAACGCTACCAAATGCATTGACCCAACGAGTATGGATCTCCCCCTACACCGGGGAGCGTGTTCAAGTCACCGTTGGCCACGTGATCAATTTTGCTTTCTACATCGATGGAAATAGAAGACCCCCCGCCAGCGTCAATCTGGGAGCAACATTTTGTGACGACCCCTCGCAGCCGCCACTACCAGCTGATGCCGAGTCAACCTCTACTTCAACCCACCAGGAAAACGAGATGCCGCTAGGGAAATGGCTGAGGACGAGGCGGCAGAGTCTGGTTTTGCGGAGATACTGAACGCGTACGCGGAGTCCGAGCACCCCGCGAAGCGCCGGCAGGTCACCTGTCCTTCATCGCAACTGAACCCATTCCAGGATCCAGCAACACACGCTATTTTACAGGCACTGGCATCCAAACCCCGGCTGCTAGAACTGTATATTGACCAACTGCAAGGAATACAGGATGCGACGTCGGTCGATGAAGTGCATCGGACCACGGAGGATTGTGATTTCCGACGTAGCAACGATCATCTTAAGCTCGGTCATCCTGCGATGGGCCCTCCAGCGTCCACTCTACCAGCGACATCGATTTCCCAATTGGCTAGTGTATCTGATATGATTGCCTGTGAGGAGAGCGTGGACCGGCAGGGTCGATTCAGACCGACTCGCGCTCAACGTGACGTCCACAACGCCATCACATCTACGGCGTATGCAGGTAAGACCCCTGATTCATTTGTCGACCACGCACGCAACTCACGAGCGACGAAGTTTCTACCACATCCAGCAGTCCTGAGTCGCCTGTACGAATTTCTCTTTGGACCGTGCAGTCTCTCGATCCTACATTTTGTCCGCTTCGACTTTCAGGCCCAGCTCTTCGAATCGGAGAAAAAGAAAGTGAACCTGCAAAATTTCTCGCCAACGCTCAACCTTTCAGAACCACTGCATTCACCACAGTTCGCTGATCTTGTGGAGGCTCTGTCAGTCCTTGATGCTTTCGCAAACGAGTTTTTTGAAGACGTGACGCGGAAGTTCATCTCCGAGGGCAAGGGTTTCTGTGATGAGCTGAAGGAGCTAGCCCCATTGTCGTCGCTGGAAGTGAAGGGACTAGCGTTTTGGTTCAGCAAAGTTTTTGGTGCTTATCGACTGGCTGTTGTACAAGACTCGACAACAGGTGGAAGTACCAGATTACGCGTTAAGGAACGGTTTACGATCCAGGATAGCGAGCTACAGGGGATACTGATGAAGCTGGCCAGGTCTAAGGCGTCTCCACTTGTACGAAAGCCAGCGGACACTCCTTCCTACGGGTCGCTACAACCAAGTGAGCGCCAGGTTCTAAACCGCAAACACAAGAAGATTCCGCAGGAGGTTCTCCGCCACGTCCCTCGATTAAATGGGCTTCAACTGTGTCTTAAGTCGATTTCCTCTCAAGGATGTCCATCCAGTTCTCCTGACAAGTGTACGCAGCCTTTCCTCGACCACTTCACGCCGGCAAACCTACACCCTGTCGTCGAGACCTATGTTCGTGAACGTTTTGGCGGTCTACACTCGAAGACCGAGAGCAACTGACTAGGTGCGGAGCTTCGAGGCCCGCGTCCAGCGGTCACCGCATCACTCGTCCTCGAAGTCATCCGCCTTCTCGAACACAGGCTATTACAGGAGGAGCACCAACGAGAGGCCGCAAGATGCAATGTTCTGTCGGCCTTTGGTGTACAACTGCCGCGGCCGCAGGCGCGCGTCCCTAGTCCACCACGGGTGGATGCTGATCAAGTTCGCGCGTGGTCAGAGCTGGTAGAACGAGCCCATCTGTCGCTGGTCGAGGTGATCCGGCTGTGGAGGGGTCAATCACCAGCGTCGCCAAAGCCCAATAAAGCGCTGATGTGTGATCACTTTGAGTGGCTTTTGCACGGATACTCAAAACTAGACACGCTGATCTCGACGGCTACGGAAGGCGTCACCCATCAATTCCGCGCGCGTAAGTCATCCTCAAGTGCGGACTTGTACCAATCACAATTCGGCCCTATCTATGGAAGCAGCGTTGAGGCAGAGTATATCCGACGGTCAACGTTCCGGTACTTATTTGGTTCTCAGTGAAAATGTGGCGAAGCGATGGCAAGAAATTCACTATAGCCCATTTGGCTGCGTCGAAAAAGCAGGAGTGGATCCATCGATCGAAGCGAGAGTAATTCATGATCTCTCCTTTCCGAAAGGTGCTTCAACTAATTTCTGGTCGACGCAAGATGAACTGCCCACTTTGTCGTATGTACACGTCGCAGCGATTGCCAAGCGAATCGTGGCTCTACGAACGGCTCACCCCGGGGCCCGGATTCGTCTCATGAAAGGAGATGTAAAAGGCGCGTTTCGACATCTACACGTCAGTGAATCTGTAAGTCCCTACTTTGCAGGCAGGCTTCCGAACGATGGGGTAGTGGTGATCGATTTGGCTCTCCCATTTGGCTGGACTGGATCGCCTGCTCACTATGGTGTCTTTGGTGATGCAATCACCTTCTTGGTTCAAAGAGAAAGCCCAAGATCACTTGACCCTTCGGACAAGGACTCGGAGTGTTTTTCAGCTTTACGTGGGTAGATGATCACGTTCTCATTGAGGTCGATACCGGAAATCGGCTGTACGCTTGTGAAAATGCTCTACGACTAGCCATGACAGCAGTGCTGGGCCCATGTGCTATCAATGAAAAGAAGTTTTCAAAGTGGTCGTCCCACCTCATCGCGCTGGGCTTGGAATGGAACACGGACGATATGACTGTGTCTATGCCGCAGGAAAAAATTTGTGAAAGCTGAACTCCGAATTGATGCGCTACTCACGGCTACCACGACAACCCGATCAGAGTTGGAAAGATTGCTGGGTAGCCTCAGGCATGTACCGCATAACACATATCATAAAGCACATATATATCATAGAGCACACTTTTTAACAGCCAATCAAACTTCGACTGCATTGCTATCTCGTGAGCAAAAACAACGCGTTGATTACTAATCCATACAAATTCTAATACATTTGATGTTTGTACCTTATATGTTCTTACAATCAGTCGAGCTCCCAGTGTACCAAGGGTGTGCTCTATGATATGTGTTATGCGGTATGCACCTGCATCCGACCGGCCTCTCCATTCTTTCAACGCTTGGCTACCCTGTATCGTGCAACACCGCGAGGAGCGAATGTGAAGATCTCTCAAGCAGCTCGACTCGATCTCTTGTGGTTCTCACATATTTTGAAGTTTGCAAACCTGCGAAGACGTCCGCTCGATACATTTTCTGCATTGCCAGAACCCCGTGTCAACCTTTTTATGGATGCCTGTGATACCGGATTGTGCATTCTGCACCCTGCTCGTCGAGAATTTATTCGCGTTCGGTTCGATGACGCTGAGAAAAGCTGATTACCCGCGGGGCACTAAGTATAAATGTGAGAGAGCAACTCAGCGCAACGATTGCAGTGCTATGCTGGGGGCCAATGTGGAAGCAAGCGTGTACATTGCCCAGTTTGACCCACATCCGCTTGTGGATTGACAATTCAAGTGCGGTTTCCTGGTGCAACACCCTTCAGAGTCGAAACCCATTCTCCCAGGAGCTGAACAGAGTTCTTGGCGCCGCAGAAGCCGAATGGAGTCTACGCATTTCGGCTGCACATCTCGCTGGCTCTGTGAATTATCTCGCTGATCTCGGTTCGCGTGCGTGGTCCGGTCAAAAACTGGATACATGGAGTTGGCTAACACGTTCATGGACGCAGGTGGACGTCCCAGAGAGTTTGAAGAAAATCTACAACGGCACCTGCACACCCTTCAACGACGCTCCCTCGCGGACACCTCACGCCGACAGTATGAATCAACGTGGAGAACATGGGGTGCATTCAGCAACCAGATCGGCCGTTCGAAATGGCTACCCCGCGAAGATACCGCTGCGCAGTCTTATCAGCTGGTCCTGGTTCGCTACCGCATAACACATATCATAGAGCACACCCTTGGTACACTGGGAGCTCGACTGATTGTAAGAACATATAAGGTACAAACATCAAATGTAATAGAATTTGTATGGATTAGTAATCAACGCGTTATTTTTGCTCACGAGATAGCAATGCAGTCGAAATTTGATTGGCCGTTAAAAAGTGTGCTCTATGATATATATGTGCTTTATGATATGTGTTATGCGGTATTCACCGCTGGTCAACGTCTAATCAACCCAGATCGATCTCCACTATACAAGCTCAACTCAGCCACATCAGATGGTATCATCGCGTGTATGCAGGATTCGAGCCAAAGCTCTCGACCGGCCACGCGGCCGCACTCATCGGTATGCGAAAACTCAGTTGTCCGGCAAAACCACGTGCCCCGGTATCAATCTCAATGCTCGAGTGGATCGCCAGGACAACTAACAGCAAAAACCCCACACAGCGCCTCATTTTTGGGGGCTGCGCTGCTGGGCTTTTTCTTTACTATGAGAAGCGCAGAGTACCTCGGCGTTAAAGGCGGGCGGCACCGGTACGCCTTGGAAGTAGGTGATGTGCAAGTGCTGGACGCGGCAGGTCATCCTACACGACGACTTCAAGTGGCTGCCCGGGTTGTAATCAGACTTCGTGGTAGTAAAACGGATCAAGTGGGCACGGGCACTTCAAGATCGCTGCAAAAGTCGGGCCGACAGCACGTGTGCCCGGTATTAGGAGCCCTTCTTCTACTGGAGTTAGCAGCTCTCAACCGCCTCCGAATCAACGATCCAATCTGTTCTATCCGCCAAGGATGCATTCTCAAGGCCGAAACCATATCCAAGGTACTCAAGAAAGCAGCAGCAGCAACGGGTGGCGAGCCCAACACAGTATCATGCCATACCCTGCGCAGCGGAGGCGCTACAGCTATCATCGCCGGCGGTATCGACTCTACGACTATTATGCTGCACGGACGCTGGCGTTCAAACACATTTCAGAGGTACACACGCTACACAGAAGCTGTCGGAGCACCACTTGCCGCGGTCATGGCGGGTACGCTCGTGTCACGACCTCCCATCATCTCTACAACGCGGGGGTTCACGCCGCAATAACGGCGTGCCGTCGTCGAGATAGATGGAGTCGTTCTGACACTCAATAAATCATGCTCGGTTTACCCCCCAAGTTGCATTACATTATAGTAGCTGCGTTGGTGGAAAAATGGATATAGTAGCTAGAAAGGGACATTTCAAGGTCGTCCGGTGGTCGCACGAAAATCTGCAAGAACGATGTACAGATTGGGCAGTCGAGGCTGCCGCTTCTGAGGGCTACCTCGACATACTTTTGTATCTACTTGAGCACCAAAGGGAAGGTTTTCCTGCAAATAGGTGGTATGGTACGCGAGCCATCGAAGTGATGTGCCACTTCGCTCCCAGTGTACTACGAAATGGGCAAGTAACTAGTGACCAATTGAAGAGGCTGCAGAATATTTTTACGCAGCGCCCGGCTTTCCTTCAACATTTGTTCCGGTGTCTAGCGGCGATGTCATGTGCTAGAGGCAACATTGCAGTTCTGGATTGGGTGAACCAATTTGGAATCAAGTTGAATTCGAAAGAGCCTATCCTCGAGGCTGTCCGTCGCGGTGACGTGAAGATGTTACAGTGGTTTTTCGATAATGGATTTCAGATTACAGATCTTGATCTGCTCGAGGTGGCAGTTCAAGGCGGCCGGCTAGAGGTAGTTGGTTGGTTATCGAATCACGGGTATGCTGTAAGCTCGCTCGAGTTGGTCAAGATTGCTGGAAAAGAGATGAACGTGCCCGTGATGCGTTGGCTGGTTGAGCACGGGCCACCACATGACTTGCCAACAGCGACAACGTTGGTTTTGGAGAACGATCACGTCGAGATAGCTTGGTGGGTAACTGAAAATGACCGGAGACACCTCGTGCTTGAGGCACTGCGTAGAAATGATGTAGCAGTTGCAGGGTGGATTCTTGCGCACACACAGTTTCAAGACGAACGCGCCCGAAGAAGCATCCGAGACGTCATCCACGGCTGCCCGAAGCTTACTCAGCAGTGGCTTGAAGAGAATTTAAGTGAGGTTGAGATTTGTCGTTGGTGTTTCTCGGCATCGATCAAGAGGCAGAATGGGGAGGCTGAGGAAACATGTTTACCCGGTTCGAAGCGAAGATGTTGCGACGAGCGATTTGGAGGATGATGTGTTATAGGTAATTGAGACTTCATGGTCGTCTGGAACTTTGAATGAGTTCATCATCGTAATTCGCTAGCAGAGAACTCCAAGCCCAATATTGCGAACAAGCGACGACTGCGTGTTGCTGGAAGATTAATGCGTGGTGAATTCTTGCACATGAATAACATTGGCATTTTTCATCTCTTGTCGTATCCAAGTCAGGCTTGTTCAGTTGTGGATCGAATTTACAAAAAGCTGCGTCGGATCATGTGGACATTCTTAAAGTGGAACGCCTTTCGTAAGAGGAAAGTTGTGGACCGATGGTTGGTGGGAGACTAACGTGGAGCTACATGGTCTGACCGAAGTCATTACCCATTTCTTCGTCAGTCATTGTAGTTGAGAAGCTTGTGGGTTTACCTCAATCCGCAACGATCCTCAGCTGGAGATGTATTCACGTCCCTGAATATGTAGTAGAATATTTGCACAACAAATATGTAGCCCCAATACTAGAACATACGGGATAGAAATCAATGTCCCCGAAAACCATTTCCATACACGGGGTTTCTGATGCCAATATTACACAGATTGGATACTTTTCGCTGACGTTCGCCGCCGATGGGTACATTCAAACTGAATGAAGACACGACCTTCCTCAAACTTTAGGGATCAATCCAAATAGCTGCATCATTTTGGTGTTGAAGGGACATGCAACACATACTACACGTTAAATGTAAATCATATTTTTTGGGTTATGTTTTAGAATCCTATTTCATGGTGATGCTTTAAACCAACATCTCACCACTACGTTTTCGCTTCGTACTGGACAAGTCTGTCTCTCCACTTTCCTCAATCTGCCTCTTGGTTACCATCGGGAAACACCAACGACACACCTCAACTTCAATCATATTCTCCTCAAACCACTGCTGGACACCATTCGAACATCGGATGGCGTCACGAATACTCCCTTGTGCGCTTTCGTCTTGAAACTGCGTGCGCGCGAGAATCCACCATACAACTTCTAGGTCATTTCTGTGCAGCGCCTCAAGTACGAGGTCTTTCCGGGCATCCTCAGCTACCCACCAAGCAATCTCGATGTATCGGTATTCTATAACCAACGTCGTTGCTGTCGACAAGTCAAGTGGCGGACCATGTTCAACCAACCACCGCATTGTCGGTATGTCATTTATCGCAGCAATCTTCACCAACTCGAGTGAGTCGACATCATACCCGTGCCCCCACAACCAACGAAGGACTTCCAGCCGACTGCGTTGAACTGCCACCTTAACCAGATCTGGATCTGTAATCTCAAACCCATTCTCGAAAAACCACTGCAACATCTTCACGTCACCGCGAAATACAGCATCGCATATAGGCTCTGTCGAATTCAACTTGATTCCGAGCGGCATCACCCAATCCATAATCGCGATGTTGCCTCTAGTACATGCAATATACGCTAGATTCCGCAAACAATCTTGAACGAAAGCCGGGCGTCGCTCAAAAAGAGTCTGCAACATCTTCAATTGATCGCTAGTTGCTCGATTCGAGCGTCGATCTCCTCTGTCATCTGAATTAAAGTGACACAACACTTCGATATATTGCGCATCGAGAAAGACAATGCTCGAGAAGCCTTCAGTTCGGTGCTCAAGTAGATACAGGAATATGTCGAGGTGGCCATTCGTAGCGGCTGAGTACATCGCATCATTTTGACCTCGTTCCAAACGATTTTCGTGCAGCCACCGGACAACGTCGAGGTGACCATTCCCCGCAGCTCGACCGATTCTATCATATAAACCTGGCTCTAACGTGTCCGGGTAGTGCGTGTGCAACCATTTAAGAACGTCCAAGTGTCCGTCGCGTGCAGCACTAAACACTGCGAGCGCGGTACACCCCTCATTACAATTTTCGTACAGCCACGTGACAACGTCCATGTGGCCATTTCTTGCAGCGGCGCCCATGGCATAAGAACCGTGTGTCTGGAAGCGTTCATGCATCCATTTTAACGCGTCCAAACGCCCCGCCTCAGCTGGATGCAAAGTATCCATGGATACTACGGAGCTCTGACACTTCATGTACACGTTATCGTAAAGCCACTCGGCCACTTCTAGATGGCCGTTGCTTGCTGCCAGACCCATTGCCTCATACGAACAGCATCCATGATGCTCTCGGTGCAGCCATTTCACCACCTCCAAGTGCCCGTTCTCGGCAGCTCCGTCCATCATTGCTTTTGTACACGTCAAAAGGTGGTTCGCATCCAGCCACTGCAGAACTTCGAGATGCCCGTTCCTAGCTGCTGCGTCGATTGCTCTAGTAGAACAATCTTCAGCTTTCACGCTGTGAAGCCACTGCACAAGGGCAAAATGTCCTTTTGCAACTGCTTTGCTCATTGGGCTCCAATCACTGATGCACGTATCCGTTCGAGGTCCATAGATCCACTTGACCACCTCGAGATGTCCGTGTTCCGCTGCTAGATTCAAGGCATATGGCGTGCAGTGTCGGTACAGCCAAGACTTTGGAATGCATCCTTTCGAGTCTTCCCCAGTCTTCCCGAACACGTGTGAGTGCATTCCCCGTTCATATAACCACTTGACCGCATCAAGATGGCCGTGGGTTGCTGCAAGCTCTAGCATGAAGTCAAAATCTGCTTTCCAGGGTCCGCGGCCATCATCACGTTCAGTCATCCAGCGAAGCACGTGCATATACCCGCCTCGTACAGCGGCTTTCACTGCCTCCTTCCAAACGGGTGCAGTATTCCAAAGAATGTACTCCAAAGTGTGCTCCGATGCGCCAGCCTCGCAAGCAGCGGTGAGAGCTTTGTGGTTCAAACTCCCGGCCAAGTAGTCGTCGATGCATCGCATCACATGCGGAAGCCAACCTCCAGCTGCGGGGAGACGATCTTTGCACACGACCCACGTGGCTGTGCGGAGGCGCTGTGACTGCTTCATGGCGATAGAGATCCAATTGTAGTTGTTGAAACTTTCAGATCAATCATATTCAGCCTGGCTGATGGTCAAGTTAATTCAATCAGTAGATGTCAGTCGGTTCTAGCTGAAGAAACAAAGACGTCGACGAGAGATGATGTTCGTCATCAGCAAGCAACCACCTAATTTATTGGATAGTTTGTGGTAAATCGGCAGTCCGCCGCCAAGCTGCAAGTGTTATAAACCACGCAGTGGGTGCTACGTGTTGGTTGCGGCACACGACATGTCCCGCAAGAAGAAGCCCATTCAAGCGTTCTCCTACCAATTGCGGCCGTGCTCTTTTCAGGTACTGGAGGTGCCACACCTTCTGGGCACGGGCTTGTTCTAGCAGCGCGGCAAGGATCTGCAAGTTCTTGTTTACAGTAGCACCTCGGTGGTGCTCCACAATGCGCGCAAGAGCCTCCAGAGCTAATCCGTGACAGCGATGATGAGGCATTGACGCAAAACGTGCATCGCTAACTCAATCGCTAGCTCCATTTCGCTTGCCAAAAACCAATCAAACTCACTTGCGTCCACGACCTTGTCGCGAATATAGTGCCGCAATGACTTCAGAATGTAGCTTTAGTTTGTCATCCACTGGCGCGCGCAGCACCCAGCCAACGATCTCCTTCTCACTGCATTCAGTGCCTCCAACAAGTACACAAGAATCTCCAGGAAAATCTCGTCGCCCCGGTCGCCATTACCTACCTCGTACATGAACTTGATTTTCACAATTTCGCTCACCCAAACGTGACGAGCGACATACTCTGCGCCTTGAGCTTCTTGATCTGCTGCTCCAGTCGCTCCTTCTCCTCCTCCGCGAGCTTCTGCTGCTCCCCCGCGATCATCTTTTCGTCTTCAAGGACACGAACAGGCCTCTCTGGTCTCAGCCATCGTCTTGTTCGCGTCATTGACTGAGGTCGGAGTTGCAATTTTGTTCTTCTTCTTGCTCTTCGTCTTCTTTGCAGCACTACAGCAGCAGCTTCGGCTGCTCGTTCTTCTCCTTCTTCTTGGAGTCCGCGTCTGTCGACAGTGTCTTGGAGAACTTGGGCTTCTTCTTGGCGTGCTGTATTGCTGCATTGTGCTTAGCTGTCTGGGCGCTGTGTACATCTAGAGGCATTTGCCTCTCTACGACGAGTGGGACACTGCTGACGGTATGTGCGTTGCCGTAGCCGCACGTATTCCTTGCTACTGAGTTCACTATGAGGTTCTTGGCTCTCCTTATAGTTGCATGCCTCGTCGAGAGTGTTGTGACGGCACTTGGACAAGTTCGCGAGCATCCAAGTCTCTCTGCCCTGCGAGCCAAGTTTTGGAAATATGGCGGGAAAACGAAAGGAGGGTGTGATTGGTAAAAAAAAAAATGGAGAAAAAAATAGGCTTGTCACTTCAACATGGGTACAAATAGTAACGGGTCGGTACCGGTATTGCTGAGGCTGGATTAAGTGGGTGGTTGAGCCACAAAGCTCTCACTGCTGCTTGCGAGGCTGGTGCCTCAGAACACACGTTGGAGTACATCCTTCGGAAGACCGCACCCGTTTGGAGGGAGGCAGTGAAAGCTGCCGTACGAAGCGGGCATATGCAAGTTCTTCGCTGGATGACTGGACGTGAAGACGGCCGCGGACCCTGGAAAGCGGATTTTAGCCACATGCTAGAGCTTGCAGCGACCCATGGCCATCTTGATGTGGTTAAGTGGCTATTTGAGCGGGGAATTGACTTTTATACGCTTGAGGAGACTGAAAACAACTCAAAAGGATCCATGGAGAAGTGTTGGCTGTATCGACACTGCGCAGCAGATGCGTTGAATCGGGCAGCGGAATATGGACATTTCGAGGTGGTGAAGTGGATATATGGGGCTCGAACGTGCAGCATATTTTCTAGCCCAATGAGACGAGCAGTTGAAAACGGACATCTTGCCATCGTCCAGTGGTTGTATGCCGTCAAAAGCGAAGAGTGCTCAGTTTACAGCATTAACAGAGCAGCTAAGAACGGGCACCTCCAAGTACTACAATGGCTGGATGCGAACCACCTTTACATGTGTACGGGGTATGCGATGGACGGAGCTGCCAAGAACGGACATTTGGAGGTGGTGAAATGGCCGCATGAAGAGCATCACGAATGCTGTTCCTCAGGAGCTCTGCGCAGAGCGATCAAGAGTGGAAATTTAGAGTTGGTCGAGTGGATTTTTGCAAACGATCACATGAATTGCCACCATATAGATCCCTACATGTATTTGGATACGACGACTGCAACCAGCCGTGGGTATTTGGACGTGCTAAAATTGACACACGAACATTTCCCCGGGATGTTCAGTAGTGATGACATGGACGCTGCTGCAAGCAATGGCCATCTACATGTTATAGCGTGGCTGCATGAGAACTGCCAGAAGGGTGTTCGAATTTAGCAGCGTGTAATGCTGCACGAAATGGGCACTTCGAAGTTCTCAAATGGCTCTACGCGCATTATCCAAAAACATTTGAACCAGCAGTGATGGATGGCGCAGCTGAAAATGGGCATCTCGAAATCGTCCGGTGGTTGCACGAGAATCTCCCTGAAAAATGTGCACATCTTGCAGTCTATCGTGCCGCTCGTAATGGCCACCTGGACATACTTTTATTTCTACTTGAACACCGAACGGGGGAGTTTTCAAGCCACGTAATGCCCCATGTACAAGTGATCAAAGTCTTGTGCCACTTTGGTCCCGATGTCCGAAGAACTCGACGCTCCAATCGAGCCACTAGCGATCAATTGAAGATGCTGCAGAATCGTTTCGAGCGACGACCTGCTTTCGTTCGAGATTGGTTACAGTGTCTAGCGCATATTGCATGTAGCCGAGGCAACGTCGCGATTCTGGATTGGGTGAACCAATTTGGAATCAAGTTGAAGTCGACAGAACCTATCCGCGAGGCTGTCGGTCGCGGTGATGTGAAGATGTTGCAGTGGTTTATCGAGAATGGATTTGAGGTTACAGATCCAGATCTGCTCGAGGTGGCTATTGCATACAAACAGCTAGATGTAGCTCGTTGGTTGACGGAGCACGGGTATGCTGTGAATTCACTGGAGTTGTTCAAGATTGGTGGGAAATACATGAGCGTGCCAATGATGCGGTGGCTGGTTGAGCACGGACCACCACTTGACTTGTCGACAGCAATGACATTAGTTTTTGAGAACCATCACATCGAATTAGCGTGGTGGGTAGCTGAACATGACCGGGTACAGCTCGTGCTCGATGCACTACGCAAAAATGACCGAGAAGTTCTGTGGTGGGTTCTTACGCACACGCAATTTCAAGACGAAAGCGCACAAAGGAGCATCCGTGACGCCATCCACGGTTGTCGAGAGGATATTCAGCACTGGTTTGAGGAGAGTTTGGGGGCAGTTGAGAGTTGTCGTTGGTGTTTTTCGACATCGATCAAGAGACAAAATGAGGAGGCTGAGGAAAAATGTTTACCCGGCTCGAAGCGAAAGCGTTGCAACAAGCGGTTTGGAGGAGGATTTTGTTGGGACTTTGGGATCCACTGTAACTTTTGATCGAACGCAAAAGGAGTTCATCACCGTAATGCGTTAGCAGAAAACTCGAGTTCGGAAGGTAGTGAATCGCTAACACAAGCAAGCACAATATTGCGAGCAACCGCCCACTACGTACCCTTGAATATCAATGCGTGATAGTTCGACTGCACGTTGGCGCTGTATACTAATTATATCGTTGAATACGTTTCGAACAATACGAATTTTTTAGCTCGGGGATCATGAAGACCCAGTACACTGTAACACCTCATCTACTCTACTCCAAAACTGTTCGTCTCAACGCCTTGATAAACCTGTAAGACTTTCCGATCATGTTCAGCAACTGATTGAATTAACTTGACCACCAGCAAGGTTTGAATTAACTTGACCACCAGCTAGGCTGAGCATGCTCTGAAAGTTTTTAAAATTCAATTGGATCTTTCTCGCCATGAAGCAGACACAGCGCATCCGCACAGCCACGTGGGTCGTGTGCAAAGATCGTCTCCCCGCAGCTGGAGGTTGGCTTCCGCATGTGATGCGATGCATCGACGACTACTTGGCCGGGAGTTTGAGCCACAAAGCTCTCACCGCTGCTTGCGAGGCTGGCGTCTCTGAACACCCTTTGGAGTACATTCTTTGGAATACTGCACCCGTTTGGAAGGAGGCAGTGAAAGCCGCCGTACGAGGCGATCATATACACGTGCTTCACTGGATGACTGGACATGACGACGACCGTGGACCATGGAAAGCAGATTTTGACCACGTGCTAGAACTTGCAGCAACCCATGGCCATTTAGATGTAGTCAAGTGGTTATTTGAGCTAGGAATGGAATGGCACATGTGGCAGAAGACTGGGGAAGACTCGAAAGGATACATTCCAAAGTCTTGGCTGTACCGACACTGCACCACACATGCGTTGAGTCTGGCAGCGCAACACGGACACCTCGAGGCGGTCAAGTGGATCTATGGTGCTCGCACGCATACGTGCATCATGTTTTATAGCCCTATGAGCCAAGCTGTTGCACACGGACATCTTGCCATCGTGCAGTGGCTGCACAGCGTCAACGATGAACGCTGCTCGGCTGAAGCTATCGATGACGCAGCTGAGAACGGGCACCTCGAAGTGCTGCAATGGCTGGATGCGAACCACCTTTTCAGGTGTAGAACGGCTACAATGTCTCGGGCTGCTGCAAGTGGACACTTGGAGGTGGTGAAATGGCTGCACCGAGCTCACCACGAATGTTGCTCGGACGACGCTCTGAGTCTGGCAGCAAGGAACAGTCATCTAGAATTGTGCGGGTGGCTTTACGAAAACGTGTACAGGAAGTGTCAGAGTGCCGTAGAATCCATGAATGCTGTGTATCCCGCTGCAGCTGGGCGCTTGGATGTGTTAAGATGTATGTATGGACGTTTCCCCAGGTCGTTCAGTAGCGGTGCCATGGACGCCGCTGCAGCTGATGGTCACATGGATGTTATCAAATGGCTACACGTATATCGCAATGACGGGTGTACAGCATTCGCACCGATCGATGCTGCACGAAACGGACACTTGGAAGTACTGAAATGGTTGTACACGCACTACCCGTACACATTTGGACCAAAGTTATCTAAGGTAATCAGTCGAGCTGCGGAGAATGGCCACCTCGACGTTGTCCGGTGGCTGCAAGAAAACCGTCCTGAGCAAGGCCCAACTCATGCGTTGTACTTTGCCGCTACTGAAGGCCATCTCGACATATTCCTGTATCTACTTGAGCACCGAACTGAAGGCTTCTCGAGCATTGTCTTTCTCGATGCGCAATATATCGAAGTGTTGTGTCACTTTAATTCAGATGACAGAGGAGATCGACGCTCGAATCGAGCAACTAGCGATCAATTGAAGATGTTGCAGACTCTTTTTGAGCGACGCCCGGCTTTCGTTCAAGATTGTTTGCGGAATCTAGCGTATATTGCATGTACTAGAGGCAACATCGCGATTATGGATTGGGTGATGCCGCTCGGAATCAAGTTGAATTCGACAGAGCCTATATGCGATGCTGTATTTCGCGGTGACGTGAAGATGTTGCAGTGGTTTTTCGAGAATGGGTTTGAGATTACAGATCCAGATCTGGTTAAGGTGGCAGTTCAATATAAGCAACTAGAGGTAGCTCGTTGGTTGTCGGAGCACGGGTATGCTTTGGACTCACTCGAGTTGGTCAAGATTGCTGGAATAAAGATGAATGTGCCAATCATGCGGTGGTTGGTTGAGCACGGGCCACCGCTTGATATATCGACAGCAACGACGTTGGTCTTGGAGAACCGTCACATCGAGATTGCCTGGTGGGTCAATGAAAAGGACCGGGGACAGCTCGTGCTCGAGCCACTGGATAACAATGACCAAACAGTTGTATGGTGGATTCTTGTGCACGCGCAATTTGTAGACGAAAGCGCGCGAAGGAGCATCTGTGACGCCATCCAACAGAGTCCGAAGGATGTGCAGCAGTGGTTTGAGGAGAATATGAGAGAAGTGGAGGCTTGTTGTTGGTGTTCTTTGACATCGATCGATAGGCGGAATGGGGAAGCTGAGTAAACAGGTTTACCCAGTATGAAGCAAATGTGTTACAGAGTAGTGGGTCTACATGATCCTCTGTAACGATCGAGCTAACAACTATTTTGAATTTCTCGAAAAATATTCATAATTAGTAAGCAGAGTTCTGAAAGTAGTCACTTGCGAACACAAGAAAGCGCAATATTGAGGACAAACGCTGACTTAACGTGCGTTGAAATGAGTCTTGCCGTTGGTGTCTCGACATTGGCCACGAGATGGAATGAGGAAAGTGGGGGTATGGGTTTATTCAGCTCGAAGGGAAGACAGAGCAATGATACGTTGAGCTACCGGATGTAGCCGAATTTTCGAGCCCATATCTTCTTCGCCGTGTACCTTGGTTTTGAATCGCGTTCTCTTTCCGGTTTGTACAATTACCTTGGTAGAAAGAAAGAAGGTTAAAGTCAGCGAAAAGTCTAAAATCCCGTAACATTGGCATCAGTTTGAAAAACCAATGGGATGTTTAACGCATGGTGGGAATATTCTATCAATCCCTGTCAGATGCCTGTTACACAGCTCATTTCAGAATTCACGCAGCGATAAAATCAAGATCGTGTCTTCGCGCTGCCGCTCAGTTTGTGTGTCAGCACTGGTTCCCCTATGTAGGCATCAACCTAATTGGGACGAACGTTTGATCCAGAACTAAGAGCATTCATATTCTTGATTCAATTTTTTGGATTAAGAATCGACAGAAAACACATGACCAAAAATACATTCCTCTGGATCAGCGAAAATCCACTGATAATTTATCCGTAATCTATCCATGTTTCTCTGCTTGTCAAGATCATGGGGCAACGGAACAGTCCATTCACAATTAGGAATCGGCCTTGGAGGACCGAGTCGAGGGACGTCGACGCGCCGAACTTCGGCCGCGTCGTCGGCCCGAGTCTGGGGCCGGAGGGGCCAACCCAGGGAGAGGTGCGGTGGGTCGAGCGATTGTTGAACCATCAAGTGTCGTCGATGATAACGGCACTTGATGGTCACGCTCCGAATTCGTGAATGGCGCTGCTCCAACTATCTCTACACTATTCCTAGCGTGGGAAAACCCTCGCCACCGGAGGCCGCATCCATACGGTGCCGTTCAGCGAGGAAAACCAGGCACCTAAACACACACTAGAACTGGCTTGGAGAACTTGATCCGTCCTTGGCGACGATCGCGATACAATATTGTCGTACCATAGCGAAACCAGCATGATCTCTCCTCGCCGAGAAACACATCTTCAAACTCGCCTTCGACCCGTTCCAAAATCCCCATTTATCCAGATTTTCCTCGTCTACGAGATGTTCCAGTATCTGAAGCTTTCTATTTTGAATCGCACGCATCTTAGCCGTTTAACTTCTACGTTAATGGATCTAGTTTTAAGTATATTTTCTGGATTCTTTTTTTAGAATCCGAAAACGCGGTGATGCTTTAAAACCAAAACTTCTTCTTCCCTACGTTTTCGCTTCGCACTTGTGTTTCCAGCTTCCTCATTCTGCCTCTTAATCGATGTCGGGGAATACCAATGGCAAGCATCAACTTCCCCCATACTATCCTCAAACCACTGCTGAGTATCCTTTGGACAGCCGTGGATGGCGTCACGAATGCTCCTTTGTGCGATTTTGTCTCGAAACTGCGTGTGTGTAAGAATCCACCATACAACTTCTCGGTCATTTTTGCTCAGTGCATCGAGCACGAGCTGCCCCCGCTCCTTCTCAGCTACCCACCACGCTATTTCGATGTGACGGTTCTTCAAAACCAACGTCGTCGCTGTCGGCAAGTCAAGCGGTGGCCCCGTGTTCAACCAACCACCGCATCGTGGGCACGTTCATCTCTTCTCCAGCAATCTTGACATACTTTAGCGAGTTCACAGTATACCCGTGCTCCGATAACCAACGAGCTACCTCTAGCCGCCCGCATATAACTGCCATCTCGAGCAGATCTGGATCTGTAATCTCAAATCCATTCTTGAAAAAACACTCCAACATCTTCACATCACCACGATCGACAGCATCGCGGATAGGTTCTGTCGACTTCAACTCAATTCCAAACTGGTTCACCCAATCCAGAAGTGCGATGTCGCCTCTCGTGTATGCAACATGCGCTAGACGCCGCAAATAGTCTCGAACGAAAGCCGGTCGCTGCTCGAAAAGAGTCTGTAGTATTTCCAATTGATCACTAGTTGCTCGATTGGAGCGTCGAGTTACCCGGGCATCGAAACCGAAGTGGCACAAGACTTGGATATCTTGTACTAAAGCCGTATTTACACGGAGAAGCTCTGGATTTTTGTTGGCTACAGACTATTTTGTTTTACCTTGACTACTATATTGTTTTTAGCCGGCCGAGTCGAGCGCATCAAGTCGACGGCTTTCTTGTAGAGCATCCGGACGAGGCTTGAAGTATTGTAGAAATTGGAAGGAGAGCGGTTCCATTAGGTACATCTGCTGTAGTGTTTTCACTCTTGTCACTGCAACGTAGAACGATGATCGTTGGGGTGCATGTCGTGTGGGATGACGTAATGGCCCTAATATCATTTTCTCCACGATCAATCCTTGACATTTTTCACTGGTCAATGCAAACGCTGGTATGAGCGGAACTTGCTTGACGGAAACAACAAAGGTCCGAGCAGGCATTTGGATCTGGACACTGCTATCACACCGAATTCTCACAGGCGCAACGCCGTGGGGGAGACCGGAGAGAAATATTCGATCTTCGTATCCAATAAGTTGGACATATACAACTTGTGGTGGTCGGGTGTGAACGTGATGCTGGATACCATTATTCGTGACCATATGAATCGATTCGTTCGGATCACCAACAAAACCAACAACAAAGCCTATGCTTCCGTTCGAAAGTTTAAGTAGCTCAGATGTATTTTTTGCATTGCACGGGAGAGCCGATCGCAAGACTGAGGACAATTGGAATTCCATTCGTCTTGTCATCACGTAGTGACTGTAATGACCAGCGCTGAGTTTTAGTCAGCGGAAAGCGTTGACGTGAGACGTCAGCGTGGAACTCATGAAGCGGTCGACACGTGTTGTGGCAGAGAGCTCGTAAAGAACTTGAGTTAAACTCCGATCTAAGAGCATTTGAGGTGACGATGATAGGACAAAATGCGCTTGTCGACGCGTGGTCGGCTCTCCAATTTCGCTTGTAGCAGATATCATTGATCAGATCAACGTCTGCCTGCAAATATTCACCAACTCTCCAGCGATCTAATATATCGCGCCACACAGGGTCCGACTTGTGCCTCATGTTTTCGCTCAGCATTACGACAGCGTTGACGTGCTGATAAGCATCAGTACCGCGAACACGATCCAAATACGCCGCTGAATCCCTCGTTTCATTGGCTGTAGTCGAAATTGTATAACGAGGTATCGGAAGATAAGCTGGCTGCCCAGCAACGGGTAGCTGCTGAAGCCAGTCACCAACAAGCAGAACGTTTAATCCTCCAAACCGTAGCAACGGCCGTTTGAGAATTTCCCGAAGCGATGTGTCAATTCTACCAAGTATGTTGACATCACACGTCGATATTTCGTCAATGATCAAGAGTTTGACCCTGTGAAATCTCTCAATCAGATCATTTGTGGGCTTCCACTTGCTTTGGTCACTATTAACCCGCCAACCAAACAACTTATGGATGGTTTGCCCATCTGCGTTTTGAGCAGCTATTCCTTGGTAAGCTCCTGTAGCAACTGCACCGGGGTTTCCCCACATCTGAGCCAGCATTTGAAGCGCGTGTATGACTTGGCTTTTTCCAGCGCCGGGTTTACCTCCAAGAAAGCCTACAAGCTGCTGATCAGAATTCGCATTTAGAGTGAATGATTCAAGTAGCTTGGATCCAAACTTTACAAGCGCCTTGTGCTGTTTTTCATTCAAGGAAAATGATCGAGAAATGTCAAGCAGTGATGGACAAGCATGCAGTGGTGGGGTTTCGCTTGGGTGTTCAGCTGGGTCGATCCACTCCACATCCGATAACGCACTCGTCACCAACCGCAAGCGGGTTTCAAGTGTAGGAAATTGTGCCTCCACTGCAGGATCCTCGGTGCGAATAACATTTCCCGTCAAGCGCCGGTCTTTGGCCTCTGCTATTTGTCGGTCTAGATTTCCCATTGATATTGATCCAATTGGAGGTACCATATCAGCAGAGTTAGATGCTGATAAAGCTGCTAGCGTTAATGCATCCTTGCATTTCGGCAAAACGTCGATGTGTTGAACGGAAAGCACCCTAGGAACGAATGCATCACCATCAGTAAATTCATCATCATCACCGTCAATATCAGTATCACCATAGAGATCCCTTTGGCGGTCATCCCACATGCCATCCATGTTATCTGACACATCATATCCGTCAAAGGGGTAGCTAGCGAAGCGGGCTGTATCGACGTCAGATTTATTCTCACGGGACATCTCACGTGAGCTGTAATAGTCATTGTTGAACGCAACATACTTTTGAGCTGTAATTGACAACTCCGATGCCCACCAGACTTCAAAATCGGTGGAAAATGTACCCGAACGCTGTCCAAAGTCTTCATCTCGCCGAAAAGGGCGAAATAAAATACTGATCACTCGACGAAAAACCGTCAATCTGTCCCCCGTCAGTGAATCTCTTGAGTCCGGCAAACGCTCGTTGATTACGGTGGCCACCCTCCGTTTTACTCTTTGGTGGACGCTATGCAATTTAAACTGTGCATGCCGCCTACTAAAACGGTGCCCCGTTAAGTTTCTCTCACTAGTCCATTCAGCTGCAAAGTCCATCAAACAAACAGACTCCAGCTCCATCGGACGCTCCATGTAATCAAGAAAAATGCTTTTCGTACTGAACGTTGCACCCCATCGGTTTTGTTGCAGCATCACTGCCATAGCAGCATCTTCAAAAACAGTGTCGATCACTGCCTTCAGATACAACTTTACGAATTCGTGCGAGCTGTAGAACGGCGAACCTCGAAGAATATACAGACCAGCGAGAGGTGCTGAAAATTCGTGTGGATTAGATAGTGAGCAACACATCGACTGAATGCATTTTCTTCCGGCGGCGATGGGATCATCAGGAGCATTCGCTTGCTTCGACTTGGCTTTGTCAAATGCTGCTAAGTGTAATGCCAACGGGTTCTCCAGGTTCCGTTGGGGTTTTGCGGTGTCCTTCATGATATACAATGATTTCTCCGGGCCTAGTCAGACACAACGATCCAATTAGTTAGCAAGAATGTATGAACTAAATACGAAATAGTACTTCATCACCTTCTCCAGACGCCAGAAATTTTATGTCGTGGTTTGTTTTAAAAATCGAGTTGATCAGCGGAACGTACGCATTAATGTACTCGTTGCCAGGCTCCCGTCTCATTTCGACACGGTTTTCCGACGTCCAGTGTGTCTTCGGACATGATTCCTTTGGAAAAAACATTCGACATGTCGATCCGTCTGGTGTTCTCTTTGTCACCTTAAAGCAAGATTTGGTGTGCGACCACAGGTGGTGCTGGTACATTGGCAAGGACTTTGCTGTCAGAATAGCCCGCTCATCCACTTCATTTACGTCGTAGGTTGGCTGTGGAAGGGGACAACAACCTGCAAGGTGCGAAAATACTGTATTTTCGTCGAGACGTGGACATCCTGATGGAATATCCGCTTCAGCTATCTTCAATCTTTCTTGAATGAGCTCACTGGAGCCGTATTCTGCATTACAATACGTGCAAATGCTGGTAACAGGACGCATAATGTTTCGTTTTGGTTTCCGAAACGCACTTTGGTCGAACGGAGCCCGAGATAAATTATCCGTCTTACACCGAGGACACTTTCTCGAGGACCCAGGAACACTAGCCGATGCGATACCATCGATATAATCAACCATTTTCTGCCGGAATATGTTATTCTCCACCAGTGCGTAGTATGTCGACACGCGATTTGGAAACCCTTCAACCCACACTAGTATATGAGCGTGCAAGGAACCCGTCGAACTTTGTGCTTCAGTAGCCCCATAAAATGCTTTCGTGCGGCCAAACACACCGCCGATATCTCGTGAACATCCTCTCTCCAAGTTCCAACCAAAGACATCACAGAATAGAATATTCATAAGCCTGTCGAAGTATCTACGAGCAGAAAAAGTATACAAAGACAATTAGAACAGCTTTAATCAGCACTTATGGAGCATATTTGACGTACTTGGCACAAACATAAGGGTTCGAAGTCGCAATGGAGCCTAATTTTGCTTTTGACATCTCCAGTGAGCCGTCGAGACACGCTTGCAGTTGCTGGAGCTCAGCGTCATTGAGTTCTCCCCCCAGGTTTGCGACTCGAAATGCAGTCGAAGTGCTTGGTGATATCGTAAAAAAGATGGATGGCTGACCAAACTCGAGCTGCATAGAGAACAGATCTGCTCGAGCACTGCTTCGTTCTTGGTTGGAGCCCGAGAATGCTCTCGTCCCTGTTGATATTCCAGCTTCCAAATCATTCAAGTGCGTATCATTTGGAGGTGGATGGGGGACTGGTAAATTACTTTGAATTGCTCGCAGACGCTGTTCTTGATAATTTACTTGGACCAACAAGGCTTCTCGGGACACTAAACCTGCACTAGCGATACGATTGGGAGCAATCCGAGTGCGTATGTATATTGCTTTCATGGCTTTTTTTTCGGGCGAGTACATCAAATCCGACGAGTGTAAAAGACGGATGCCGTGCATGGCGGCGAGATGAAAGTCTTAAGCAGTGGCGTAGATACTTGCCTAAGCTTATTTTGACTTTCCGCGGCTCATCAAAGCCTCCGCGACCGAAAGGAAACAATTCACAGAAGGCATACGACCAAAATGCAGGATCAAAGTCGGATAAAATAGCAGTGGAACGGTACACGACAACATCGTTCCGTTCCAACACCGATCGCGCTGCAGTTATATGACCTTCACCGACGAAGTCAGTCGCGATAGCAGATGCAGTAGTTTCATACAGCTCATCATCATCCATTGTATCCATTGTAATATCTGTATGTGGTGGGGCACCCGCATTAAACCTCCACGTGCTTTGATCAAGCAGGTCGGCATGTGCGGTCGTCGATACGCTATCTTCTGTTGTTTCATCGGCGACAACCCTAGTCGGCACACAATATGTATCCCAGCATGGCGCTTGAACCAGCGCCTTGTAGAAGTGGTTGCGCTTTGAATACCAAGCAAGCAAGTCCTTCAAACGGCTAACACGGACCTGATACTTCGTCGATGTGGCAACTTTCTGCTCAGGAGTCATTGATCCAACCATTCTGACAGCAATCAAACCTGTTCCAATAACGTCTCGAGGAAGCAACTGTGCAGGCGTAGCAGGGTCAGCTCTAAAAAAATAGCTATGGGACCGTAGGGCAGAATGCCTCCCACCTCGAATAACAGTCAAGAACTTGGTAGGCTGTGATAGGTTAACCATGGCATGCTCCGTCATTGAAGTATCATTGAATCTGCTCGGTAGCACTCCCATGTAAAGGCCGTTTGCGATTGCGAACTTCGGAGGAATTTGAGAACTACTCCTTGAAAGTGATTTATCGCAACTGCTACACACCTGAATAATGATCTTGCCATTGCGTGTGATGCAGCCACTCCTCGATAGCATTATACCATTGAACTTGGGGGAAATATCCGAACAATCATAGTATTTCACCAGCGTCCTTGGAAGTCCATGTGGGACAACCAGTCGTGATACCATTCCAGCAAGGAACGACGGGCACCTAGCGATGTCTTTTTCCACCATGTGAGACACTGTGTGCAGTGCGTCACACACGCAACACACCTTTTCGCTCATTGAAGCGTTCGAGAGCCTGGAGGTGCAGACCTTGTAAATAGAATCATAAACCGACTGGCGGCTTTCGAGAAACGAGTCAATTGTATCAGTGATTTCTTCTAAAGCAGTTCGTTCATTCACGATATCAGCATCGGCAACTGTTGGGTGTTCATCAGCATTGTATATCTCCATTGCTGCACGGTCGATGTTGATAGAAGCGTGATAAAGGATACGTTTTAACCGCTCTTCATTGGTGCGATTAGCATACGCAACTCTTTGCGCGTTCCGGTTGGCTTCTATTGCAGCGTTAGATCGTCTTGGCCTGAGTTCGGCACTTCGGCAAGAAGCGTGGGTCATTCCTAAAAGCTTCAAGTAAAAGTGAAGTATACAAGCAATTGCATGCAAGCGTGAGACTTGCAGAATCAATGGTATTGATCAAGTTCGCCAAGTGCGTTTGTGCGTTAGGTAGTATTAAGGGTGGGAGCTGTGGGGGTGTGGCGCTTCGATTCAGCCATGTTTTGATCTGATAGCGTTACGCAGCCTGTAAAGCGTGGAGATCGTATTTTCAAAGAATGGGACTCGGTTCGTAGTAGCGCTCGACAGCTCGGGAAAGTATGGTGGCCGAAGCAAACTCAAATATTCCCAATTATGACCCATGGAAACACAATAATTGCGTTGTTCTGTTTTCATTTTGGATTTCTTGTGCGGGGTTTATTTGGCTACCTTTACACATCTGCTGTCTCGTTGGCTACCTCACATGAGTCGCACCTGCAAACGAACGAGATTGAACCACCATCAGGCCGATAGTTGATAGTTAGTTCTGCTCCGGCGCGCACAGGTTCCGTACTAAATAGACCCACACGAACTTGTTTCCCGCAGTGATACACCCTGTACTCACAGTTCGGCGCGCACGAGTGGTTTACGAAACGGGACTCATTGCCGAGCAAAGTAGGGTCGATCAATACGCATCTGCCAGTTGTTGACAGCACAGAAAGCGCCATCATGTAGTTGAGGTTATATGATGGGTGTTGAGCGACTTGATCGTCGTATATAAGCTCACCAACAAACTCCACAAGAAATACGTTGGCAGGAATTGGACGACTCGCAGCTACCCCAAATCCAACGCGAGTTTGAATCAAGTCAAACGAAAATATCGGTACAAACCGATTGCCGCACCCGACACCATTTTGACAGATGCGATCTTGGCACACTACACGAGAGTGATAGCTGTGACAGACGGAGGCTCCATCATCATCGACACATGTTCCATCACGACAGAAGCACTTCTCACAAGCGATGACAGGGAACATAGGGGGCGCTTCATCACCAGTATAGAAGTTTTCAGGGACATGGCCGACTTGGGATGGCCAGGCCAATATGGTGGGCATATTGATGCCGACCATTTACGGCAAAATGAATAGTGGCGCGATGCAGTTCCTTCATTCACTGATATACTGTAACATATTTCTACCGCTCCGTCTATTTATCATGACGTGCAACGGGAGAAAAAACGTCTTGATTCCACCAGAGAAGCAATGGACAGCCACCCATCCACACCCTCCCTGATACTATACTAGGCGTTGCGAGTTCTAAATTTGACTGCCACCCAAAACTCCTTGTCGATGGTAGGGTGTAGCCGGATCTAGCAGGCATGTATAGTTTTTACTTGAGTTTATAATGTCAAGCAGTGATTGCACCAGCTGCAAACGTCAAAATTTGAACATATCCATTTAATGGATATGTTTTGGCTTTTGCCCTGCCAATGGCTGCAGTAGTTACAGAGAGAGTGGGCTATGCCGTTATGACGAGGTGCAAGATGTGCGAGCAATAATTGACTTGTCCCTTCACAGCAAGTCTGTTTTTTCAGAAGTTATTAGCTGTGTGAGTGGGCTATGCCGTTGACGAGGTGCAAGATGTGCGAGCAATAATTGACTTGTCCCTTCAAAGCAAATCTGCTATTTTTCAGAAGATATTAGCTGTATTGGTAAACACCATACCTAAGCTCCGGAATATTCAACTGCGACCACCGGACTGTAAATCCAGATACGAGAATTTGGCCATCCATATTAGATGTGATGGTTGGCTGGTGATGCGAGCTCCATCTACTTGTGGCGTAACTCGTTGATGTTTGTGGGTCGTATGTTGTTCTGATAGCTTGGTGTAGCGGATGAAAATAGTGGGGAATATGTAATCAGTAAATCGCACGCGATCTTGGAGCTGTAGGAAATCACCACCAGGCGGCGCTCGAGCACGTGCGTGAACACCTACCAGTACCACACCTAGTGGATCACGCAATTAGGCAGCACATGTATCAGTAACTCAAAACAATATCTAGACGTGCAAACTCAATTCCAAAATCATTCAATATTAAGATGGAACGGGTTGCTGATCAACGAGAATTCGACGCCCGTCCAGAAGCCCCAAATGCCCGTGGTGCATCCTTCATTTAGCTATTTCCTTTATCCGTCACACGCCACCATGCTTTCAGCGAAAGCACTGGCCAAGCAAGAACTGGAGCGCCAATATGCAGACTTCATAGCACGTCGGGAGACTGAGCAAATGTTCACATCCCCGGAAGAAGCAGTCAAGTTCCTCAATGACAAGGCCGCCCAGTCTGACTCTGCCGGAAATATTTCTCCCGTCGGTGTGGACATGCTGCTGATCGACAAGGAGAAGTTTCACGGGGGCTGGAACCTGTGGCTTGCGGCGAAAAACCGCCGCCCCATCGGCGCGGATGAGATAAACAAGATCCTCGCCATGAAGTATCGCGGCGAGAGTCCAACCACCTTTCGACTATCTGTGTGGGATAACCCCAATCGTCGACTTAATCGAGTTTACCCTGAATCCATCCCCATCGGATCCGAAATCGTGGCGGAAAGTGTCACTGGCCTTCGCGTCTATCGTGGTCAAGTGGCTCAAGGAAACACTTCAGGCGTCACCGTAGTTGAAAACGACTCATCGGTACACCCGTACATCGCGGACGGCCGTCCGCCAGATGGTGGCGACCACTATGGCGGTCTACCGACTCGCCCAACAATCTCGAAGCCTGCCGATACTGTGATAGCTAACGCTTCCAAGCGTCAAAACCGCAAGTCCAGACATACAACGAATTCCTCACTGCACAGCTACGCTCCGTCGGAATCTGATGCGTCGTACGAGGTGCTTGAAGCGGACGAAAAGGCAAGAGCGCCTCCAAGTTCTGCCTCGCAATCACGAGCAGCTACATTCTCGCGTAAGGCCAGAATCAATCCGCCGGTTTACCCAGCATTCTCAGACGACTCAAGTTCCGGGTTGGATAGCCCACACGAGAATGTAACTTTAGATGAGCTCAAGAAGAAACCGACAGAACTCAGACGTCGCGTGGTGCCCAAGCGCAAAACAGAGCCGAAACGGAAGCCACCCTCGAATGTCAAGAACGATAAGAAGCAAAAGGCTGAACCGGAACCCGAAGAAATGTTCAAGCCGTACGGAAATCTCCCATTAAGCCCCCAAAAGCGTAAGTACTGACGTGGCCTCAATGGAGTGAGCTGAATCCCGAAGTGTGAGCCAGTGCCAAACAACGACATGTGTATGGTTTGATTTTCTGCAGTTTTTCTAACAGTTTCTAATCCCAGCTTACTTTTGATTTTAAGTACTTGTACTCGATCTGCTAGCAGGCCGTTTTGCCTAGAGAGTGCACAAACAGCAACTGGACGTGGACAACTGCTGGCGCAGCGGTATTGATGAAGTTTGGACACTTACATTTAAACCATATGGTTTTTTTCACTTTTCAATTTAACCCATGTATTTGTTTCGCATAAGAGAACCAACTTAATTTTACCCACTCGGCTTCGGGTAACATTCATGGGTTCATTGGGTGGATGTCAAGACCACAAGCAACATTCATCTGGGTTATTTCGTTGTGCACCGGCTATCGATTATGGCACCTCCTCTGCACAGGTCCTACTGAATATTGGTGTAATCATTTCAACCCAAGAAGCGCCCAACATAAATTAAGGGAGGAATCCCACCCTGCAGAGCGGGATTTCATCAAAACACTAATGATATAACAGGTATTAATAGATCGAATTCTCTAATATTTTTAAAGACTACAGAACAGACGTTACGCAGGAAATAGATTGACTATCTCCGTATATATAAAGAGTAAGAGTTTTTTTAGGCTCGAGTGCCATCTATGGAGAAACTCTGGATATAAAATCCAGAGAATATCAGGCATTGCGTGGCTTGAAAACCCTTTTGTTCGGTGTTCAAGTAGATACAAAAATACGTCCAAGTGGCCATCAAAAGCGGCACGATAGACCGCATGATCTGAACCTCTTTCTGGGCGATTCTCATGCAACCACCGGACAATTTCGAGATGGCCTTTTCCAGCTGCTTCATCCAATGCTGCTGGTCCAAACGTAGTTGGATAATGTGTGTGGAGCCACTTGAGAACGTCCAAGTGGCCATTTTGTGCAGCATTACACGTTGCCATTTCGGAGCACCCTTCACTGCGATGTTCATGCAACCACTTCATCACACCGAGGTGGCCATTCTTAGCGGCTTCATCCATGTCACGAATGGAAAATATATGTTCAAATCGCTTGTGTAGCCACTTGAGAGTTTCCAAATGTCCTTTTCCGGCTGCAATCGCTGATGAATTTTCCATGCCTCGATGAGCGTTGGCATCTAACCATTTGGCTACTTCGACGTGACCGTTCTGAATTGGAAGATACCACTCAGCTGGCCTGGATTCGGCTGCAAAGTTCTTGTACAACCACTGCAGTACAGCGAGATGACCATTTTCGGCTGCTGCATCGAACGCTCTATGCCTACAGCAAAGAAGTCGCTTCGAATGTAGCCATTGCAGCATCTGCAGATTCCCTTCTCTAGCAAGAATATTCCCCCCATGTGGTATACCTCCCATTGGTTTTTCAAACAACCACTGAGCCACCTCCAAATGTCCCCCGTCAACAGCGTCGCGCATGGGATTATAATAAAATCTACCGGGAGGCACTATGAAGCCACTGCACGACAGCTAAATGTCCCTTTCCAGCCGCCAACGCCTGTGCTGAGCATAAATTATATCGATACGACCACGCCTTAGCATAGTAACCTCGAGTCCCTTTACCCAACCTGGGCATAGTGCTGACGTCGGTGCCCCGCTCGAATAACCACTTGACGACACAGAGATGCCCGTGAGATGCAGCAACATCAATCAAATTATCGAAATCGTTTTTCCATGGACCTCGACCGTCCTGCCGATTCACCATCCAACGCAAGACATGAAGGTGTCCACCTTTCGCGGCTGCACGCAACGCCTCCTTCCAATCCGGTGTCGTACGTGACAGAAAATCTCTAGAGTAGACTCCAGCGCTCCTGCCCGGCATGCTGCGACCAACGCTTTCTGCGGGGAAAGCGGACCCAAAAAAGCGTCGATAGTATCTACCACTTGCAGAAGGCAACCCCCTTTGGCTGGGAACCAGTGCTGACACACAAACTGAGCGGCGGTGTGAAGGCACGACCTCGACTTCATCGCTGCGTGAATTCTGAAATGGTTCTTCTGAAGGGGCCCCTGTTGAGCTGTAGACATCAATCCGCTATCGTCTAATTGGCATCTGACTTCAGGGATTGATGCCTACAGATGAGCTGTAGGCATTAAATGCAATGCTACAGCGAAGCTATTCCGATTACTTCACATATTTTACCTTTTATTGTACTTCAATTTTTCAAGGAGTGGTTTTTCATCAGCGGCGCAATGAAGATTGGTCAATCTCGAAGCGAAGGCGTTGTATAGAATTTTGTAGTATTACGTGTTGTTCATTATCAGCAAACACCTACTTTTTAGCAACAATTGTTCTGAAGAAGATTGATCCAGGCATTGTGAATACTCACGACAGCACGAAAAGCATTTGAAAAGATGCACTAGGCATGTGCTGAACTGCAGGAGTTGTCTATGTTAAGATGTTAAGGGCGCTTAGAAGCAGCACCAGCAGTCGAATGGGCAGTCATTGGAGTCGACAACTTTTCAGATCCACAGCGAGGCCTCCGCCATCCTCGCCATAGCGAACTAAACAAAAAAAAACAAGTCAGCCAAGTGTCACGTTGCAAATTGCAACAATAAAAGCAATGGCAACACAGAGAGAATCAGTCAGGAATTCCCCCTTTCGCCCACCAACAGGACTTGAAGTATCGTTGAGGTATTGGGCGGTTGTTGTCGCCCAAGAGCGCAAAAGCAGGTGAATTAGCTCCCGAGAAGCGTGCTGACTACAACGCGCGGCTAGTGTGGCGCCGACAGCAGAAGCCGATCTCCGACAAGACAAATACGCGGATTGGACCAAGGTGAACCAAAGCCCATGGAGAAACAAGCTCAGTCGGACAAGTTCCAGGAGGCCATGCAGCAACTCGTCGGCCAGCACCTGATAGATTCAATTCGTACGCAGCTCAAGCAGGTCGGTGGAGTGTGGGATGCCAGCAAGGACCAACCTCGTCGGCAGGCGAAGAGCCTCCGTTCTCTCTTGAATTCCACGAAGAACTCAAAAGCATTAGAAAGAGGCCGAACACCGCAAGGAGCGCTCTGCCAAGAACACAACCAAAGGCCAGATTCATGCTGTCAGGATCCTGGAGGTTACGAAAATTTCGCCTCCTACCCCAACGAGTATGAAGCCGACCAAGGACAAAACTCCGGCGAAGAAGGTTCAGGGGAAGAGCGTTGTCCCTGCCAAGAACTCCATCCAGACCAACAACGCCATGCCTACGGCTCGTGAGTGTGTTCATGTCAAGAAAAAAGAATACATGTATGCGCTCAACTTGATTTGAGTCAACATTCATCATACTTTAGAAGTATAAAATAAAGTAGCTGTCTTAACAAGCTTAGTTGCTTTAAAGTGGGAGGTAAGCCACTCGAACAGAGTGTAGTGTATTGCACTGGTCTTACTCGTTTCACTTCATGCACCGCGTATCAAAATTTTGACCTTCAACACATCGGTATTGCCGAGGCTTTCGAATTCAAAAACGTGGTGGATACTTAACGCTCAACTTGGTAGTGAGGATAAATGCATTTCTTTGTCTTACCAAAATCAGTCTAATGTTACCGTACATGTAATTAGTTAGGTTGTCCTCATAAAAGCGGTGGCGGATATTTTTCAGCGTGGTGGACATGAGGAGTTGGGAGGCCTGTCAAATGACTCATGTGATATGATGGGGGAGATTCACACCTCTCGTCGTGGCATCCATTCATGACGGTGCTAAAACTGCTAACTGACCAAATAGAGCACAAGTTAGCGCTACCTCGGTATGCTCGAGCAACGGGTCGAACGAATCATAGGGCATAGAAACAAATGAAAGCCTCAATGACAACTAAATTCGTGAGAGGTAAATTCCGGACACTGTAGGCTGTTGTTCCTCTGGAATAAGTTCAGGTGAAATCGCAGCGGCTGGCATCAGTCTGCGCAGAACGAACAAGTACTTCGGAGTACGTGTAAGTGCTCAAGAAATTCAGACAGCAATCGCCGTCCTCTTCACAGCAAGATCGTTCTCCACAACTGCGTAAGAGTTTTCATCTTTTGAACAGTAGTCTAACATGTAGTCTACATGATGTAGATGGTATTAGGCTGAGAAGGTATGATTGACTTAAGATTGAACCGACTTACCCACTACTCGAGTGATTGAACTGACAAAGCCGTGCAATGCCCGGAACAGCTCTGGATTTTATGTAAGAGTGATACTTCAAGTACCGGTAACGAAGAGCACGTGAGGATATTGTATCACTACCGACCACAAATACATCAACGTTTTCATTACCGGCCCGGAAAGAAGCAGATGGCAGGAACGGGACGGATAGTTTGTGCTTGCCACAGTTCTCGCATTCGTGGTTCATGTCGTGGTGGTAAGGCAGAGCGGCAGAGCTGGTTGAAGGCATGGACTAGGAGAAGGAGGGCTTCAATCCATAAGCTATTCTATTTCCTATATAGTAGCCGAGTCACGGCGTGGTGCAGATAGCCGCTAGTGCAGGGGGTCGGCAGGTTGTAGCGCCGAGTGAGATCGCCGCTGCAAAATCGGATCTGCTATAAAGGAGAGCCCGACTTCTTTTCATGGCGGAGGATATCGCGAGCAAATGCCAGACATTGACCTACTACTAGTTAGTATGAGAGCGAAAGCGCATCGTGTACGTCTTTGAGCTTCAAGGGTGCTCAGCTTCAAGGCTATCATCCAATTAGAACGCTGCTATAGCTGTTTCCGGGCTGGTAATGAAAATGTTGATGTATTTGTGGCCGGTAGTGATAAATATCCGAGCACGTGAAGTGCACAAATTCATCGAGTGAACGGAACCTGGCGATGATGCCAGCGACCACAGGTTATCCAGGTATTGAGTTTTTCGGTTCTATTCGATCGGCCCTATTCTGGCGTAAGGCCTGCTGCCAACACTGGCGCCAACATTGGCCTTCGAGCCCGGCGTTGTTCTTCTCGATCTGCTTGCACAGCTTCATCTGCTCGATCTCGTCCTCGTTGAACAAGTCTCCCTCCTTGAGATCGAGCTTCATGGAGGTCTCACTCCTCGTCCATGTGGTGCCGTCCGCCTGCACACGCTTGGGGTTGTTCTTGTATTGTTGATCAGCGCCTTGCAAATTTTATCCATTTATGTTGCGCGAGTGTATCAGATTAATCAAATGTTGCATATACAATGAAATCGAAGAGTGTATCGCTTCTAACAGGATATGGATCTTAATCTTCTCCGGATGGGTCAACATTCACCAAATAATATCATTTCCTAGCATTATATCAAATGATAAGGTTATTTGAACGTGTTCGTGGTCTAACGGCTATCGAATTTATAAGGGTATATGATGTACGTAGAATTCATACCTCTGGTAGGACTCTGGATATAAAATCCAGAGAATTTGACCATCAGCACAATGGTATTATACGCTACAATCGAATTCGAGTTGCCATGAAGCAGGCGTTCCTTGCCTGGTCAGCCACGCGGGTCGTGTGTGAGAGTCGACTTTCGACAACGGGAGGTTGGTTTCCGCATGTGATGCAATGCATTGACGACTACTTGACTGCGGGGTTAAGCCACGAGGTCCTCATCGCTGCTTGCGAGACCGGCGCCTCGGAACACAGATTGGAGGATATCCTTCGGAAGACCGCACCGGATTGGAAGGAGGCCGTGAAAGCTGCCGTACGAGGCGGCCATATGCACGTGCTGCACTGGATGACTGAACGTGAAGACGGCCGCGGGCCCTGGAAAGCAGATTTTGACAACATGCTAGAGGTTGCAGCAAGCCACGGCCATTTAGATGTAGTCAAGTGGTTATTTGAGCGGGGAATGGAATGGCATGCGTTGCTGAGTACTGGGAAGTGCACAAAAGGAACTATCGAGCAGTATTGGCTGTATGATCACTGTACGACAGATGCGTTGAATCTGGCAGCGGAACATGGACATCTCGAGGTAGTCAAGTGGATCTATGGGGCTCGAATGGATTCGTGCATCAGAAAATGTAGCCCAATGAGCAAAGCAGTTGAAAACGGACATCTCGCCATCGCGCAGTGGCTACATACCGCAACAAGCGAAGAGTGCTCACCTCACGCCATGGACACAGCAGCTAAGAACGGTCACCTTGAAGTGCTGCAGTGGCTGGATGCGAACCACCTTTTTAGGTGTACCAAACCTGCGATGGTACTAGCTGCTGAGAACGGACACTTGGAGGTAGTGAAATGGCTGCACCAAGTTCATCACGAATGTTGTTCATCAGGAGCTCTGCGCAGAGCGGCCAACAGTGGCGATCTAGTAGAGCTGGTCGAGTGGATTTATGCAAACGTTCACATGAATTGCCATCATACAGATCCCTACATGTATTTGGATACGACGATTGCAGCCAGCCGTGGATGTTTGGACGTGCTAAAATGGACGCATGAACACTTCCCCGGGTCGTTCCGTAGTGATGCCATGGATGCTGCTGCAAGCAATGGTCACATGGATGTTATCACGTGGTTATTTGAGAATCGACGTGAGGGGTGTACGGCGTCAGCAGCGTTCGGTGCTGCAAGAAATGGGCACATGGACGTTCTCAAATGGCTCTACACGCATTATCCGAAAACGTTTGTGGTAGATTTCTCTGACGTAATCAATCGAGCTGCGGGGAATGGCCATCTCGAGGTTGTTCGGTGGCTGCACGAAACTCGGCCTGACCGAGTTTCAACTCATGCGCTGCACTTCGCCGCTGCTGAAGGTCACCTCGACACGTTCCTGTATCTACTCGACCACCTAAATGAAGGCTCCTCGGGCGATGTCCATCGTGACGCGCGCGGTATCAAACTTTTGTACCACTTTAATTTAGATGACAGTGGAGATCGACGCTGCAATCGAGCAACTGGCGATCAATTGAAAATGCTGCAGGCCATTTTTGAGCAACGGCCTGCTTTCGTTCGAGATTGGTTGCAGTATCTAGTACATCTCGCGTGCAGCAAAGGCAACGTCGCGATTCTGGATTGGGTGAGTCAGTTTGGAATCGAGTTGAATTCGACAAAGCCTATTCGTGATGCTGCTAGTCGCGGCGACGTGAAGATGTTGCAGTGGTTTTTAGAAAATGGATTTGAGTTTACAGATCCAAATCTGCTCAGGAAGGCAGTTCTAACCGGCCAGCTGGAAGCCGTTCACTGGTTGACGAAGCACGGGCATGACGTGAACTCCGTCAAGTTGACCACAGTTGGCTACAACATGCCTATATTGCGGTGGCTGGCTGAGAATGGACCACCAATTGACTTGTCGACCGCAACGAAATTAGTTTTGGAGAAGCATCACGTCGAGATTGCTTGGTGGGTATCGGAGGATAACCGGAGACACCTCGTGCTTGAGGCACTGCACAAAAATGACCGAAAAGTTGCCTGGTGGATTCTCGCGCACACGCAGTTTCAAGACGAAAGCGCTCTACGGAGCATCCGTGACGCCATTCGATGCTGTCCGAAGGATACTCAGAAGTGGTTGAAGAAGAGTTTGAGTGAAGTGGAGGCTTGCCGTTGGTATTTTGCGATGGCAACCAAGAGGCCGAATGAAGAAAGTGGAGAGACAGGGTTGCCTAGTACGAGGCGAAGACGCCATGCTTAACATTTAACGTGTTAGATGCGTTGCATGTCACATGTCACTTCAAGATGTACCAAAATGCTACAGAGAAGCAGTACGCCACCGCTCAGTTTGTGAGCCAGCATCGATGAAGAATTTGACAATTTTCTGGTAGCTGCTGCTTCGCACGATTTCATTTCATTTTTTTTAGTGGAGTACCGACTTGTACACATTGTGGGAGCTGAAAAAGGTGACTCGAGGTTACTATGCCATGGCTTGGTCGTATCAACATCACAGGACTGGGGTTGTGAGCTGCAAACGGGCATTTAGCTGTCGTGTAGTGGGTTCATGAAGGGCTGATTCAATCCACAAAGCCGTTGCAAGTCGACATCTAGAGGAGAACGGGCCTGTTGTTTCATGCACGACCCCTTCCTCAGCAGCAGTATCAACGGCGTGCGTTGGCATTCCTCCTACTTTATGTGGTTGTTTCAAAATAAAGTAGGAGGAATGCCAACGCACGCCGTTGATACTGCTGCTGCATTTTATTTTCAAAATAAAGTAGGAGGAATGCCAACGCACGCCGTTGATACTGCTGCTGAGGAAGGGGTCGTGCATGTACCGCAATGGCTACATTCGAAGCAACTTCTTCGTTGTAAGACTCGCGCGGTTGATCGAATAGCTCAAAGTGGCTATGTAGCTGTTACTGCAGTGGTTGCACATGATGGATGTAGGCAAATGCAGATCAGCTAAATTGTACCTTCCAACTAAGCTCACACGTTGAAACAGATATTTATCCCAAAAATCATTCTCTGAAAACTAATGCGATATTTTCACGTCGCCGCGACACGGATATACTCTCGCGAAATTTTTCATGAAGTATTTCACTACTGAGTGTACATCATTGTTGTGATGATGTATCCGTCGAGAGTGCATTTTCAATACAATGCTAGCGCAAACCTATTCCAGATTCAGGAACGTGAATACGTCTCCAGCTGAGGCTTATTGTGGACTAAGGCCGCTTGATTCTACCCAGGACTATCGGTACGTACTTGGGGAAGTAACAAGCAAAATGTACCAGATAACTACTGCGCGAACAATCGATGCGTGCGAGTCACTGACGACGAAAAGGGGCAACGATTTCGGTCGGACCGTGAAGGACGCCATACTACAAAACTCGATACAACGTCCTCGCTTCGAGCTTGACCAATCTTCATTCCGCCTCCTGGTACGATGTCGAAACCACCGTGAAAAAGTAAAGTACGATAACATATATTATAATAAGTAAACTATTTGAAGCGAATTAGGAATATCTTTGCTCTAGCCTTACATTCAATGCGCCCACTGTTCTCCCACTAACACACGGGCCACAATTTACCGCATACGAAAGGCGTTCTGAGAATGTTCAAACATGCCACCACAGCGTTTGTAAACTAGAGACACGACTGATCCAAACTGACTTAGATACGACAAGATACGAGAAAATGCCGATTTTATTCATGCCTTTCGTGCCGCTGCAGCTTCAGTACCAACATGCAGTCGACCACTAAGTATCCACCACGCACCACGCAACAACTTACAGAGAACCCCAACGCCCATAACAGATCATTTTCCAAACCGTTCGTCAAAACGTTTTCACTTCGAACTGGGTAAACCTGTTCCCTCAGCGTCCCCATTCTGCCTCTTGATCGATGCCGAGAAACACCAACGACAAGTCTCAACTTCACTCAAACTATCCTCAAGCCAATGCTGAATATCCTCTGGACAGTTGTGGATGGCGTCACGGATGCTCATTTGTGTGCTTTCGTCTACAAATTGCGTGTGCACAAGAACCCACCATACAACTTCTCGATCACTTCTGTGCAGTGCATCAAGCGCGAGCTGTCCCCGCTCCTTTTCAGCTACCCGCCAAGCAATCTCAATGTGACGGTATTCCATAGCCAACGTCGTTGCTGTCGACAAGTCAAGCGATGGTCCATGTTCAACCAGCCACCGCATCATTGGCACATTCATGTATTTTCCAGCAATCTTGGTCAACTCGAGCGAGTTCACAATATACCCGTGCTCCGACAACCAACGTACTACCTCTAGCTGCCTGCTTTCAACTGCCACCTCGAGCAAATCTGGATCTGTAATCTCAAACCCATGATCGAAAAAAAATTGCAACATCTTCACGTAACCGCGGCTAACAGCATCGCGGATAGGTTCTGTCGACTTCAGCTCGAGTCCAAACTGGTTCACCCAATCCAGAAGTGAGACATTGCCAGTCTTGCATGCTATCACAGCTAGACGCTGTAAGCAACGTCGAAGAAAAGCAGGCCGCTGCTCGAAAACAGTCTGCAACATTTTCAATTGATCGCAAGTTGCTCGATTCGACTGTCCAATTCTTCGGACATTGGAAGTGAAGTGGCACATAACTTCGATAAATCCCGCATTATACGGTGTATACGCCGAAATCCCTTCCGTTCGGTGTTCAAGTAGATACAGAAATATGTCAAGGTGGCCACTAGTAGCGGCGTTATCCATTGCATCAGTTGTCCTTAGGTCAGGACGAGTTTCATGCAGCCACCGGACAATCTTGAGATGGCCATTCCCCGCAGCTCGATTGATTACAGCATATAACCCTGGCTCAAACGCGTTCGGATAGTGAGTGTACAACCATTTAAGAACTTCCAAGTGACCGTTTTGCGAAGCACCACGCATCGCGTACACGCTGCACCCCTCATTGCGATTTTCGTGCAGCCATGTGATAACGTCCATGCGGCCATTGCTTGCAGCGGCATACATATCATGGATACTGAATGACCGGCGGAAGTGCTCATGCATCCACCTTAAAACATCCAAACGCCCAGCTCCAGCGGAATTTACAGCACTTATGGATGCCACCGAGCGCTGACACTTTCTGTACACGTTTTCGTAGAGCCACTCGGCCAATTCTAGATGGCCATTGCTTGCTGCCAGACCCATAGCGTGGTTCGAGCAGCATTCGTGATGAGCTTGATGCAGCCATTTCACCACTTCCAAGTGTCCGTTCGCGGCAGCCCCGATCATCGCATCCCCCGTACACATGAAAAGCTGGTTCGCATCCAGCCATTGCAGCACTTGGAGGTGCCCGTTCTTAGCTGCTGTGTTAATGGTGTGAACTGAGCACTTTTCGCTTTTGGTGGTATGCAGCCACTGCGCGATGGCGAGATGTCCGTTTTCAACTGCTTTACTCATCGGACTACAATCTCTGTTGCACGTATCCGTGCGAGCACCATGGATCCACTTCACCACCTCGAGATGTCCGTGTTCCGCTGCCCGATTCAACGCAGCTGCTGTGCAGTGTTCATATAGCCAACACTTCTCGATGTATCCTGTCGAGTCTTTCCCAGTTTTTTGCAACGTGTACGAGTCGATTCCGCGCTTGAATAACCACTTGACCGCATCAAGATGACCGTGGGCTGCTGCAAGCTCTAGCATGTGGCCAAAATCTTCTTTCCAGTGTCCGCGGCCGTCTTCACGTCCAATCATCCAGTGAAGCACGTGCATATGCCCGCCTCGTACTGCCCCTTCAATTGTTTCCTTCCAGATGGGAGCGGTCTTCACAAATACATACTCCAAAGTGTGTTTCGAGGCTCCGGTCTCGCAAGCCGCAGTGAGAACTTTGTGGCTTAACCACCCAGTGAGGTAGTTGTCAATGCATCGCATCACATGCGGAAGCCACCCTCCAGTTGCGGAAAATCGGTTCTCACACACGATCCTCGTGGATGTACGCAACGTCTGCTTCATGGCAACTCGAACTTGATTGTAGCGTGCGCTGGTGGTCAAGTCAGTTGAATCACTTGAGAAAATTATGTCAATTTCTGTCATATCGACGGACTTGAGATGTTAAAAGAATTATGTATCGGAACATCGGCTAGCAATTTATCCGTAATCTATCCAAATTTGGCAATTTTTTTTTCCAAGACCAAAATTACATGGAGCACATTTTAGACGTGAATAAGTATTGTGAGTTCTACTCAAAATTTCCCTGCGCGGTTCTTCGAATCAATCGCGCAAGCAATCGCGCAAGCCTCTATAAATGCATAATCAATGTGTTTATAAGGGTTATGGGCGCGCTACACAGTCTAAACTGTGTCTACCACTCCACAGAAGCCCCAAACAGGGTACACTGTACCAAACACAGTAATTTTGGCCAATCCGTGCAAGGCGTCCAGTAGTCCAGAAAGTGTAATTTTGGACGGGAATCACAATAAATGTAAATCAAGCATTTGTGTTTTTGCTTTTGTTTTTTAGAATCCTGTTTCGTGGTGATGCTTCAAACCAACTTTTCATCGCTACGTCTTCGCTTCGAACTGGGTAAACCTGTCGCTCCACTTTCCCCATTTTGCCTCTTGGTTGTCATCGAAAAACACCAACGACACGCCTCAACTTCACTCATGTTCTCCTCAAACCACTGCTGAACATCCTTCGAACAGCGCGGGATGTCGTCACGGATGCTCCTTTGCGTGTTTTCGTCTTGAAACTGCGTGTGCGCAAGAATCCACCATACAACTTCTCGGTCATTTTTGCGCAGCGCCTCCAGTACGAGGTCTTTTCGGGCATCCTCTGATACCCACCAAGCAATCTCGATGTGACGGTTCTCCAAAACCAAAGTCGTTGCGGTTGACAAGTCAAGTGGTGGACCATGTTCAAGCAGCCACCGCATTGTCGGTATGTCGTTTTTCGCAGCAATCTTGACCGACTCGAGTGAGTCCACAGCGTACCCGTGCCCCGACAACCAATGAACGACTTCTAGATCGCCATCTTCAACTGCCATCTCGAGCAGATCTGGATCTGTAATCTCAAATCCATTCTCAGAAAACCACTTCAGCATCTTGACGTCGCCGCGACCGACAGCATCACGGATATGCTCTGTCGAAATCAACTTGATTACAAACTGGTTCACCCAGTCCAGAATTGCGATGTTGCCAGTACTGCATGCAATATACGTTAGATTCCGCAAACAATCTTGAACGAAAGCAGGACGTCGCTCGAAAAGAGTCTGCAGCATCTTCAATTGGTCGCTAGTTGCTTGATTCGAACGTCGATCTCCTCTGTCATCTGAATTAAAGTGACACAATACTTGGATATCCCGCGCATCGTGAAAGACATCGCTCGAGAAGCCGTCACTTCGGTGTTCAAGTAGATACAGGAACGTTTCGAGGTGGCCTTCAGTAGCAGCGTAGTACATCGCATGAGTTGGCCCTCGTTCAGGAAGATTTTCGTGCAGCCACCGGACAACATCGAGATGGCCATTCTCCGCAGCTGGATTGATTGTGTTCTTAAATAACCTTGGTTCAAACGCGTCTGGGTGGTGCGTGTGCAACCATTTAAGAACTTCCAAATGTCCGTTTCGTGCAGCATATATCGGTGCGAATGAGCCAAACCCCACTTTCTGATTTTCGTGTACCCACGTGATAATGTCCATCTGACCATTCCTTGCAGCTTCGTCCATTTCGTACCAACCGTATGACCGCGGGAAGTGTTCATGCACCCATTTTACCGCGTCCAAACGCCACGACATAGCTACATACACATCACTCTTGGATTTTGCAGAATCCTGACACTTCCTGTACATGTTCTCGTAAAGCCACTCGGCCACTTCTAGATGGACGTTTCTTGCTGCCAGACCCATTGCCTGATGCGAGTAACATTCGGGATGAACTCGGTGCAGCCATTTCACCACCTCCAAGTGCCCCTTTCCAGCAGCCTGAGACATCGTTGCCGTTGTACACGTGAAAAGGTGGTTCGCATCCATCCACTGCAGCACTTCGAGGTGCCCGTTCTTAGCTGCATCGTTGATAGCTTCAGCCGAGCAGCGTTCATCATTGACGCTGTGCAGCCACTGCGCGATGGCAACATGTCCGTTTGCAACAGCTTTGTTCACTGGGCTGCAGTCCATGTTGCACGTATCCGTTCGAGCCCCATAGATCCACTTGACCACCTCGAGATGTCCTTGCCCCGCTGCACGATTCAAAGCATCTCCTGTGCAGAATTTATACAGCCAACACTTCTCGATGTATCCACTCGAGTTCTTTCCAGTCTCCTCCAACGTGTGCGAGTCGATTCCCCGCTCAAATAACCACTTCACCACATCCAGATGGCCGTGGGTTGCTGCAGTTTCTAGCATGTTGTCAAAATCTGCTTTCCAGGGCCCGCGGCCGTCTTCACGTCCAGTCATCCAGCGAAGTACGTGCATATGCCCGCCTCGTACGACTTCGTACACTGCATCCTTCCAAATGGGTGCAGTCTTCCGAAATATATACTCCAAAGTGTGTTCCGAGACCCCGGCCTCGCAAGCAGCGGTGAAAGCCTCGTTGCTCAAACTCCCAGTCAAATAGTCGTCGACGTATCGCATCACATGCGGAAGCCAACCTCCAGTTGTAGAGAGACGATCTTTGCACACGACCCACGTGGCTGTGCGGACGCACTGTGTCTGCTTCATGGCAAGAGAGGTCCAATTGAGTGTGGAACCCTACAATTTGTTGATCAGTTGAGTCTGTCGGTTCTCGAAAAGAGTGACCAAAAATCGGAAGCTCTCAGTATTCTGCGAATTAATTCAAATACTACAGACTCTACTTTGAATAGATTTTATTGTACTATACTTTTTTATGGGGTGGTTTCTCGAGTATCAGGAGGCAGAATGAAGCTTGGTCGAGCTCGAAGCGAAGACGTTGTACACGAGTTCTGTAGTATGATGTGTTGTCATCATCAGCAAGCACCTAACTTGCTAGCAACAGCTTTTCTGAGAAAGATTGATCGAATGCTTGCAACGACATGAAAATCATTTGAAAGGTACTTCTTTGCGGTGACGAAGTTGCACTAGGCAAGTTAAGGCTGTTTAGAAGCAGCACCAGCAGTCGAACGGGCAGTCCTTGGTGTCGCCCCCCGTGCCGATCTGCAACGAGGCCTCCGAGTAAATCGGCAGTCCATCCTCATCATAGCGAACTAAACAAATGAAAGCAGAAAATAAAGTCAGCCAAAAGCCCAAACGTGTCACGTTGCAGTCTCCAACTTACCAGGTCGTGGGTCCGGATTGAGACCCACAGCGGTCGAGTTGGTGTCTGTAAGCAACAACAACACACAGAAAATCAGTCAGGAATTCCTCATCCCACTCACTCAAACGTGATGAGCGACGCACTCTGCGCCTCGAGCTTCTTGATCTGCTGGTGCAGTCGCTCCTTCTCCTTCTTCTCACGACGCTCCTCCTCCTCCTCCGCGAGCTTCTGCTGCTCCTCTGCGATGCTCTTCTTCTGCTTCTCCGTCTTCAAGGACGCGAACAGGTCGTCGATCTCTTGAGCTTTTGCCTTCTTCGTCTCCTTCTTGTCCGCGTCATTGGCTGGGGTCGGAGTTGCACTTTTGTTCTTGTTCTTCTTCTTGTTCTTCTTCTTCTTTGCAACACTAGAACCGTCGGTAGCAGCAGATTCCGCAGCCTTTTCTACTCGTGGCTGCTCGTTCTTCTCCTTCTGCTTCTTCTTGGAGTCGCTTGCAACCGCCGCGTCGGTCGACAGCGTCTTGGAGAACTTGGGCTTCTTCTTGGCCTTGGGCTCGGACTGCACGGGCTTCACATCGACCTATTTTTTTGTTGCAACAATGCAGATGCACAAATAAGCGTGAGTATATATTTTGTGTCATGATATACGTGGGCGTTCGTTCGCACACGTACAGCGCCGGCGGCTTGGGCGCGACTGCGCTTCTTCTTGTTGGCCATCGGTGTTTGGCTCGAAAGTGGTCCAATGCTTTTTTTGTAGAGCTGCACTAAATCGCAAATAAGAAGACTACCTCACAACCGAAGACTATTTTTGTTGCATCGGACCAAATCGCAATTTGGCACAAACGCGTCAGACGTTGCGTGCGTGGTGCGGTGCCAAGTGCGTGTCAAGTTGAACTCGATTGCATTGAAGTGCATGAGTTGGGTCATTTCTGAGCTTTCCTCCATCTCGCGTGACTATCAATCTCTCCATTAATCAGCTCCCCTACTTCACTAACGCCGGACGCCCAGCGCAGCCTAGCAGCAACCGCTCTTCTTCTTCTTTTTCTGGTTCTCGGTCGTGTTTTCGGCCGTGATAGCGATGCTGTTGCCCGTGGGGAGGCTCGCAGTTGCGTTCTCCTCAGCCTGGATGGTCTTCCGACTCATGAGCTTGTAGATCTCCGTCAGGATGCGCTGGAACGCCGTGTCCACGCCCGTGGCTTCAAGCGCCGACGTCTCGATGAACGCCAGGTTGTTCTTCTCCGCGAACGCCATGGCCTCCTCGGTCGACACCGCGCGCAGATGACGCAGGTCGCTCTTGTTGCCCACCAGCATGATCACCGTGTTGGCGTCCGCATGGTCCCGCAGCTCCTTCAGCCAGCGCTCCACGTTCTCGAACGTGCCGTGCTTGGTGATGTCATACACCAGCAGCGCGCCTACTGCACCGCGGTAGTATCTACCCGTGACAATACACAAAAAGAATCAATAACACACAAAATTAGAGTCCTCCTACCAATTGCCTCCGCTCCACCGACTCGACACACGGACGTACGCGCTGGTGATTGCTCTATATCGCTCCTGTCCGGCCGTGTCCCAGATCTGCGCCTTAATGGTCTTGCCCTCAGCCACGATGGACTTGGTGGCGAACTCGACGCCGATGGTGCTCTTGGACTCGAGGTTGAACTCGTTGCGCGTGAAGCGGCTCAGCAGATTGGACTTGCCCACGCCCGAGTCGCCGATGAGCACGATTTTGAACAGGTAGTCGTACTCGTCCTCTCGGGGCGATGCCATGCCTGTCTGTCTAGTGTGGATACGGTATGTGTGCGAGAGATTGAGGAGCTCCTGGGGCGTTCGTTCGAGGGGTTTTCCTCCGGTAGGCAAAGCTCAATGGGGTTATCTCTTCTCGTCTTCTGGCTCTGGCCTTTTGTCGTTACAGAGCGAGCGAGCGTCGGTTTAGCTTTTTAGCCATGTGGTTGTGTATTTGTGATGTACATCATGTTTCGTGTGGTCGACACAAGGTTTTGTGTGGACGACATAAATGCCAAAGCAATGGTGGACGCCCCACTTTCTGATTGTATTCGAGACGGAGACAATGGCGACCGAGCTGTTTGAGGATATCTTCGAGGTGCGGCAGCTGAACCCGGATGGAAAGAAGTTCGACAAAGGTGCGTGCAAGTATCTGCTCTATGTGTGTGTTGTTGCTGCTGTCAGGGAGAGGAGGTATGACACGACTGAACTAACTAACTGACTGTACTGCTGAATGGCACAGTGACCCGCGTGGTGTGCAAGGGCGTGTCGTACGAGCTGGAGCTGACGCTGGACATCAACTCGGAGGTCTACCGTCTGCGCCAGAACGAGAAGTTCACGCTGGCGCTCGTCAGCACGCTGGACCTGGAGGGCAAGCCGGACGACGGCATGTACAACCAGTCGGGCAAGGTGCGTCATTGCTGCTGCAGTTAGTTCGTTGATGGAGGGATTGGCGGGGGTTATGCTGATTTGTTATCGTGGATGTAGCCGACGCTGCTGGACCGTTACGACTACGGCATGTACGGCAAGGTGTTCCAGTACGACCACGAGGGCGGCAACATGGTGGCCATCTACGCCAGCTTCGGCGGTCTGCTCATGTGCCTGCGCGGCGAGCAGCGCCACCTGCACATGATTCACAACGACACACGGATCTACTGCCTGCTCCGGAAACAGTAAACAGGTAGTGGGGAGCTTATCTCGACGTGTCGTCTTCAATGCGGTGGCCTCGCTCAAAGCGCAACACAAGCCCAGCAGGTCGCCAACAGACACAAGACACCAACCGACAGCTCCGGGGTGAAGCAAGAATACCAGTATAGACGGCGCGCCGCTGGCCGTGAAGAGGAGAAGCGCATGCAGCAGCTCTTGCCATGCGACACGAGCCATGTTGTGCCGCCACTCTAGCAAATACAAACGTGCTTTTGGCCTTTTATATTAAAGAGAAGTGTCTTTGCTAGCTGCGTATTGTCGAAACTACGAGCGAGCAGCGTAACGGTTTCTTTCATCCCGTCAGTGCTACCGGCAGCGCAGTTTACTTGTCCTCCTTGGCCATCTCGCGCATCTTCTTGTAGTACTCCTCACGAGTCACCGCCTGCGGCGGGTACTGAATGTATCGCCACTACAATAGATTACACAGCGTTAGTATACTATCATAAAATACACGGAGGTGGCGGTCTTGACCCACCCTGTCGATGATGTAGTTGATGCAGTCCGGCTGCGCGTAGATGCAGGTGGCGACGACAGGGACTGCAGGCGACAAGGGATCAGTCATTAGAACAAAAGATTCATAGTCGTCAGACTCTGCAGACAGCAGGCAACGCACTGGTGATATACACGCCGATGCGCGCGATCTCCCACTTGGCACTCGGCATTGCTCACTGCTACGATAGTCTCCTTCGTCTGCAAGGTCCGTTCGGTTGTGCGGCCCACGGTTGACCTTGCTTTGTATACTACAGTACTCACAATTATTTCAGGTTGACATATTGATGGTTGTTTTAAGAGGTTCACTATATTTAACAGTCAATTTACTCTTACTTCTTACCTTTAACGTAATCACAGATAACTAGGTATCGATTTATGTAGATTTGGTATTAGGTTGTGAGTGACTGTACTAATCGGTAATCGTCGGTATTACGGTTGCAGGTTTTATGAGGCGAAGTGGTCGCTCGAATGTTGCGCCAAGCCGGGCCGTTACCGTGTCGATGTTGAAGTGCTCCGTTTGTCTTCAAGAGACGCAGAGTAAGCATGGCAAGCATGAAGCAGCGGGCAGCACCCTACGCGGCCACTCCACCCAGCAAAGCGGACTCAATTCGGAGTCCAGAAGACGACGATGACCCGATGCACACGCAAGCGTATCGACGAGGCAGCCCCGTGAAGGTGCGATCTTCCAGCGGCGTCGCATTGCTGAGCACGGACGACGAGCGCGCTGACCCTGGAGACGATGAAGGTGACGACCTCGTGGACGACTTGGACGACGCTGCAGCCTACGCTGCGTTTCTGCAGGAGCAGGCGGAGATGCGCGCGCGGTTCACGTTCAAGGACGAGACGCGCAAGACGCTGGGCGACAAATTCCTCGCGGCGATGCGTCGGAAGCGCCGCATGCTCGGACGCAATGAGAACTTGCGCTTCCGCGAGTTGTACAAGCCGCCGGAGCCTATTGCAGTGGTGCTGGTAGTTGTGGTAGCCACGGCAGTGACGCTGATCGTGACCAAGTCCTGGCCGTTCTACTAGAACACTCACAGTCTCACTTTAGGAATAGGAAAAGAATAGATGATGCACTTCATAGATCTTCTGGTTGCGACGCTTGGGCAGATTTACGAAGATGACGACGCGGATGGAGGAGCTGGGGGTGTCGGTTGAAGAGCTGGGTTGCGGTCGCTTGGAGGCGGGCTCGCCGCGCGAGACGATAGCGTGGACGCCACTGCAGTATGCCTGTGCATTGGGAGATGTGGAGCTTGTGTCAGAGCTGGTAGCTACAAACCCCGAGTCTGCTAATGCTCTGGGCAATGTACGTCGCCTATTGTCTTGGTTGGGTAAGTAGTTCCGAGACCTAATAGTTCATTGCAACGGTGTGACTAGACCAAGTATGCGTACTCGCCGTTGCATATCGCCGTGCGCTTTGAGCATGAAGCAATCGTCAAGCTGTTGCTAGCAGGGTCGTTTGCTACGAAAGTGAATGCAGTCGACCAACAAGTACGTACAGCATTGCAGAGTGTTCTTTTGAAGGTCTGATCTTAGTGTTTGGATGCTTCAGATTGGCTGCACGCCACTGCATTTGGCAATTTTGCAAGGAAACAGAGCTATCGTAAAACTCTTGCTGGACGATGTCAACACCCAACAACTCGAGTCTAAGGTAGGCATGTAGCGTGTGAATCTTGCTACAGTGTTTGCTCATTGCATATATTTCGGCATGAAGAATGGCACGACCCCGGTCGATTTGGCTGCAGAACTGGGGCTTGACGACCTGAAATCGCTTCTTGTCGACCATGCCACCCGAGCTTCTGGTCGGGCCCAACTCACGAGCTGGCTGGCAAGCATCGGACTTGTGGAATATGCGTTCACATTCTTTGGTGAAGGGTTCGAAGATGCCAACTTCTTGCTTGGAACTGGCGGGCTTGATGACAAGACACTTGACGCCATGAATATCAAGAAAGCAGGCCATCGTGCAAAGCTGCAGAGCTTGTACCAGCTCAAGGAGTTCTTACAGGTCGATTCGGAAGGCGAAGACGGTTCAGAGGAATCAGAGGAGGACAGCGGTTCGAGTGGAGATGACTCGGATGAAGAAGAATCCGAGTCGGACTCCGATGAAGATGACTCTGGGTCAGACGACGATAGCTCCTAGGACAAGGGGCATGTCATCGAAAGAAAACTCATGCTCGAAGTTAAACATTGGTTCACGTGGGGTTAAAACAGTTGAATGGTGCTTCGCTATTGCTATGCAACTACGAGTTGCTGAGCTTTCAGGTTCCCGAGTTAAGCGTGCCGTTGATGGCAGTCACAGTGGTGTTGTAGAGCGCCGTCGGATCCGGTGGAGTAACCTCATCTGGCACGTAGAAAGTGGTGTCGCTGGGGTGGACAGACTTGTAGCCGACGATACCGGCAATTCCAACGATCACGAGAAAGGTGAAAAGCAAAATCACTCGGTCTGTGGCCATTCGTCGGGCGAACGAACGGATAAGCCTGTCAGCGCGCTGTAAACTGTCTTCAATGCCCATAACTGCGTCCGTGATCTCAACAATGTGTTCGCGTTGGCCGCGCAGAACCTCCGCGGTAGCTGCCGCGACTTCTTTCGACTGCTCCACCATCTTCGCTGTGCTCATGAGACTTTGCTCTGTCTTCGATTGAATGTCCACCGTTTTATCCAGCAACTCCTTGTTTCCCAGGCCATTTGTCACTCGAGCTCCGGCGCTTGCTGCGGCTCGATCACCGAACAGCCCATTGCGCTCCTGCTCAGCCTTAGCCCAACGGAATTCACTTGAAAGCTCTTCAACACGAGCGCAATGTTCCTCAAATTTCTTTTTCGCAAAAAATCACTGACAAAGTCAATAACGCGACGCTGACAATGGACATCTGCGAACACCAACCTCACGAAAGGCAACAACTTGGTCACGCGGAGCTTGTCGTAGTGCCAGCTGAAATCCTTTCTTGAGCTCCATCATCTCCTTGAGTTTCACGTCGGCCATCGCCAGCATCTACACATTGGCAAAGGGTTTAACGCGTTTAAAAGGCGTTCACGCAGCATATCACGACGTAGTCGTACCTCGGGTCGAACACCGGTCGGCGCCTTGGCCACCTTGCCCATGAGGTCATTGAGTTTCTCGATCGCGTCGCTGAGGTCCGCATCGTAGTAGCTAATCTCGGCCATCGTTGCCTTCTTGACGGACTTCGGCTCACAGTTGGTCGGAAAGTACGCTGGAGCCGAGCCACAGGTGTTGTCGCTGTATCGAGTCGAGGGAAGCCGCTCGTCGATCGGAACTTGCTGACCGAGAAGCTCGTCGATAGTCCTGCTGTCCTGGCCTCCAGGTCCGTTTCAGAGCGCCATGTCATCGTGCGTTTCCACCGGTTTTTCTTGTCGAGTGCTTCAATGTCTCGTGACAGAAATAACAAGCACGCGCCAGCCACACCATTACCCGCCCTTCCTGCAGCAAAGTAATCAATCAAACACATACACAAGCACTGCATCTCCCACATGCCCGCAGAGCAGGAGTCCAAAGCTTCGCTGAAGCGTCTAAGGTTACATTGCCATTCCTTTCTCCGCGTCGGTTATCGCTGTCTGTCTCGTCTCGGAACTCCCCCGTCGACACCTCCGCTCGTCCTCTCGCCTTGCACTTCGTCCGCCCCTCCAGCCTCGCGCCAGCTCCGCTTCAAGCCGACGCGCGCATTGTGCAGACTCCCCATCCCCGTCTCTATGTATCCTCGGCCCAGATCCTATCGATCCGGGAGCGCAGGTCCTTCCTATAATTAAGGAGGGCAGCAACATGTATGTTCCCCATCCGCTATATAACAAACAAAAACCGGCTGGCCGCTCGCGCTTAGAACGACGGCGGCGCCAGCTTCTGCTCGTCCAGCTCCGGGTTGCCCATCATGTCGCCGGCCATGCCCTGGTCGGGCTGCGGCGCGAACCACTCGTTGACCATGATGCTGACGCCCTCGATGGCGGCCAGCAGCACGCCTCCGATGAGCGCCTGTCCGGCGGCGGCGCGCGGGCCGGCGCGGGCCGCGAGGGCGCCGCCCGTGGCCGCACCAGCCAGGATGGAGTTCCACGGGTCCTCCTTCCGTCGCAGCGCCTCGAAGGAGCAGTCGAAGGACGAGAACAGCAGCCCCCATACGGCGAAGCCGCCCGCCAGCACGGGGGTGCGCATCTTGGCGTTGTAGATGGCGCCGCGCAGCCGCTGGCCCGACGGCGAGTTGCGCGCGCCCTTGAACGTGTACCAGCCGCTGCCGAACACGGCGCCCAGCACGAAACCTCCGCCGGCGTCCTCGACGATGCGGAAGGGACACGGCTCGCGCTCCATCTTGGACAGCTACAGCAGGTAGGAGTGAGTTGACAGGTCTCTCCGCCGCACGAATGAATAAGCCCTCGCTACGACGCGCTCAGCCAGACAACTTGGTCACTGTAGAGGGGTATAACCCCCGCATCTGTGACTACTATGTCGTACGTCATTGTATCGGGGTCTGTTATCCCCGATTCAGTGACTAGTATGCAGCTCCCCCTTCCCAAGGGGAAGATTTTGGGTCAAAAAGATCGAGAGCCAACGTCTTCTAGTTAGTAAGAGTACAGCACAGCAGACATGTCTCGCAGTATGCCTGAGGCCGTGGCGTGGACGACGAGCGGAGATGCCAAGCTGGGGCTGGGCGATGTGCAGGCGGCGGGCGTGCACGAGCAGGCGCGCGCCAACTGGGAGCCCTACGACTTCAACGGCGGCACGGTGCTGGCCATCGCGGGCGAGGACTTCGTGGTGGTGGCGGGCGACACGCGCCTGAGCACGGGCTACTCGGTGCTCTCGCGCGAGGAGAGCAAGCTGCACGAGCTGACGCCCACCACGGTGCTGGGCTGCCCCGGCTCGCACAACGACATCATCCAGCTGCGCGGCGTGCTGAGCATCCGCGCGCAGATGTACCAGCACGACAACGAGACGGCCATGAGCTCGAGCGCCATGTCGCAGCTGCTCATGAACACGCTGTACTCGCGCCGCTTCTTCCCGTACTACGCCTTCTGCATCCTGGGCGGCATCGACGAGCAGGGCAAGGGCGCCGTGTACACGTACGACGCCATCGGCTCGTACGACCGCGTCACGCGCGCGGCGCAGGGCAGCGGCGGCCACCTGATGATCCCGCTGCTGGACAACCTGGTGGAGCACGACACGCGCACGGACCCCAAGAAGACGCTGACGCTGCAGGAGACCAAGGACATCATCAAGGACGCCTTCATTACGGCTGGAGAGGTGCGTCTGCCATTGCAGCTGCTCTATCTCTTGCTGTTGCTCTTGCAGTCATTTTGACTTGTGTTTTTTGTTTGTTTTGTATTCACAGAGAGATATTTACACGGGCGACAGCGTGGAGATCTTGACCATCAAGGCTTCGGGCATTACGAGGGAGATGTTCGCGCTCAAGAAGGACTAGAGCCGCGTCTTGTCTTCCTCCGTGCAAAAGAGGAGGACGTAAGCTAAAGAGTCAGTCTCCGTTAGTCTTTGAAGCAGAGAGAGAGATCAATAACCATCCAACGACAACACTCCTTCCTCCTCACCGTCGCACTGTATTACCCTCTTTTCCTCCATTTCCCTAGCTCTCGCGGTTCTTGAGCGCGAGCTGACGCACCTTGCGCTTGTAGAGCTCCGGGTCGTTCTTCAGGTCCATGTACGGCTCGCGCTGCGCCGGGTCGGCCATGTTGGGCTGGTCCAGCAGGTCCTGCACGCCCTTGAGGATCTGCTTGATGGTCACGCTGGGCTTCCAGTCCTTGTCCTCGTTCAGGATGCTCAGACACACGGTGCCCGACGGGTACACGTTCGGGTGGTACAGCGGCGGCGTGAACTTGACGAGCGGCGGCTTGCTCGGGTAGTCCTCGGAGAAGCCCAGCGACATCTTGAACACGCCGCCCTCCCAGTCCGTGCCGGCCTTGCCCGGGATGCCCGCGTGCCACATCATGAGGTTGAGCGAGCCGTCGTCGCTGGCGATGGGGCGCGCCCAGAAGCCCGCCGGGTGGTCTCGCCGCCAGTTCTTGCGCTCTTGCCGCAGCCGCTGCACGGCGATCGAGTCGTCACTCATGGCACTACCTCACTCACTTCACGCACTTCCCGCCCAATACAAAATGTGCAGTGACTGGCCGTCCGACAGAGAGTTGATGTGTGAGTGGTGTGGCATAAAGTGATGATTAAGTACGACTGCAAAACGACGCAGAGAGGCGTATCCATTTTGACTAATTGATAGTTGAGACATCGTGGACTATGGACACTAACGAGGTGAAGAGTACAGTCGTGTTTTAGCTGTATGGCGTAGTTGCTGATGGTTATGGTGTGATGTAGAGTGAATTCTCACAGGAGGATGTGCTGCCTATTGCCAAGACGGTACTTAGTATTGGAATTGCAAGATAGTTGTTTGCTCGGATGAGTGATAGTTTACTTGCTCTGTTGCTGTGTGCAGGCCATTGAGTCTGCGCTGAAGGACACGGTGTACAACCGCAAGAAGGTGATGGATTGGTCCAACACGCTGGTGGCGAGCGTACTAACGGGGCTGCAGAACCTCAACAAGCCTTTCAAGTACGCGGTCACGTGCCTCATCATGCAGAAGACCGGCGCGGGGATGACGACGGCGGCCGCGTGCTTCTGGGACCCGACCATGGACGGCTACTGCACGGTGCTATGGGAGAACAGCACCATCTACTGCATTGTCACAGTCTACGGCGCGGCGATCTCCCCCTCAGCTATCAAAGCCGACCATTGAGCAGACCCGAAGTACATGTATTCAGACACTCTTTCTACAGTGTTTTGTGCAGCTAGTGAGACGCCTGCTCTAGTGCTCCAAGACAAGCCTGAGCAGCATCCTTGAGCTGAGCGTTGCTGCTGTGAGCGGATAGTTTCTGCTTCAATTTTGCGCTGTGCTGCTTGACCTCGTCGATGAACTTAATCCGCTCCTCAGCCTTCTCATCGTCCTTCGTAGCACCAGAAATCGCCTCGAGCATGTTCTGCATTGCGAACAGCGCGCGGTGCAGTGTTTCAATATTAGAGCTTTGCTCGATGATAGCGGTGAAGGCCTTGAGTCCACCCTGGCGCATAAGCACCCAGCTAACCTGCGGGACTTGAGACACCATAGCCAGCGCACCTCCAGCAGCCCGCGCCGTCTCAAAGTCCTCGGCCTCATCCTCGAGCGATGCGAACGCGATCCACAAGCGCACCTTCTCATCGTTCATGAAAACCTGCTCGATCACTTTGTCATTCGGAAGCAGGTTGCAGATCGCTTCGGTGGCCGCACGACGAACAAGCTCGTGCTCAGAAAACTGCAAGTACTGCAGCGTAGAGAGACCCTGCGGCTCGCCCACGATGCGCGCCTTCGTCTCTTCCGACACACTGGCGATGTTCGTGAGAGCCATCAGCGCCTCAAACTGCAGTAACTGCTGGTCGCCCTTGCACAAGTCTAGCAGCGGCCGGATGGACGAGAACAGCGAGGATGACGGGATCAAGTTCGGGTTGGTACTGATGAGGATCTTGGCCATGGCCTGCCCAGCAGCATTCGAGATCTTCGTACCGTGAATCTGCGATGGGTTCTTCGCGCCCGCCTTGGTGCCCTTACTCTTAGCTACGGCGATGTGGTGTAGCGCCAACGGAATCAGCGCCTGGAACACACCGCATTGAACAAGGTTGCCTCGCACCGTGGGTGCTTCTGCAGCGTGCAATGCACTGAGCGTTGCCATCTCCATAATGTTCTCCGACTTGGTAGCGGACAGCTTCAAGAGCTGCACCAGCGTAGTCAACACGTCACGCGACGCAGCAAGTCGAGTTACACGGGCCTCCACATGTTCAGGGGTGTCGCCGTCATCCAGCACAGACTTCTGCTTCAGCGCCTTCTGCAGCTCTTCATATTGGTCTGCCGTCATCTCCATGCCGTCCATTTGCTTCCGCTTGATTGCAGCCTCCGACGTCAGCACGTGATGCAAAATGTACCCGATGCCATAGTAAACGTTCGATCGGAAGCCTGCACTTGCTTGCGCTTCAGAGCTGGAGTCTTTTACGTTGGGAAATTCAATGCGGAACACGCTGGCCACAGCTCCTGGGTGCTTCACGAAAGCGTCCTTGACGGGTGTGTACGTGATCAGATACGACAAGGCTTCAATACCACGCTCCTTAGGAGAAACACCGCTCCAGAACAATTGCGATCTGGACACCTGTTTTGATTTGTCCTTGCTCTGCTTCGCCTTCTCCGCTTCCTTGTGCTTGTTTTCTACGGCCTCCGCACTTGCAAGGACTTCAAACACGCTGTCCATGAGGAACTGCCCATCTGCAGACGGCATTTCCAGCGTCTTCTCAACAATACCGAGCTTTACCTGAATGCTCAGGGCGCTTGCACGGAGCATCAAGTCGTCTTCATCATCCAGAGACGCCTGCAGCATGCGGTAGATCTCGATTCTCAATGTAGGCGGAACACAGGCAGGTCCATGCTCCACTCCGCAAATACCAGCCACGCAGTCGACCCAAATTTCTTGCAAGTGACGGGTGTGCGTCTTTGCATCGTCAAATGTACGCGACGCACTCAAGAACTCGTGAATTCGTGTGAGGAACGCAGTGCCGTCGTTTCCAGTTTGCTGGACAGCCCACAACGCAAGTTTGGCGTTTGACAGGAACAAAGCCGAAAGCAACAGACACGAAGCAGAAGCCTGAGCGAGCTGAGTGCGGTTCGTAGGCCGTGCCACCAGCACAGGAGACACGCACCAGTCCCGCACCATCTTCTTCAGCATCGTGTCATCACCCTCGAAATGCGCGAGGCATTCTGTGAAGAACAGCGGAAGGCGGCTCAACAGTACAGCAGTCAATTCCGAGCTAGGAGCCTCAGCAGGCGGCTGTCCACCAGCATCAAACCCAGGAAGAGCGCTTGATGCCGTGGTGTGCAGCAGTGAGAACAAACCCAATTCCTGCGCCAACACCGCAAATCGCGCTTTCACTTGCTGAGCAGTGCTGTCGTCCTTGTTCGCCACCCCAGCCGGCTGGCCACCCAGTACTGAGATGGTGTGGAGCAGACCATCCAGCGCCGCGATCTGCAACACGCGCTCACGACTACGCAGTCCATCCAGGATTTCTCCCAGCACGCGACGAACGCACATATCATCGTCCGATCCGGCCGCGATGATCAGATACTTGAAAATAAAAGCCGCCAACCGGATAATAGCTTTGCGTCCACGAAGCAGCATCTGCACGCCTACGTTCGTCTCGTACTCCATCGCCACCTGGTTGTGGAGCAGTTCCAGCAACTTCTCCAACGCGGAATTGTTCGTCTCGAACGTCCTCCCAGCCAGCTCCATCGACGCCGAGGATAGAATCGCTAGCAGCGATGCCACGTGCGACAAGATCGCCAGCAGCGGCTCCTTGTGCTCCTCGTCAGCCTCACTCAGCTCCACCAACTTCTCCGCAGCTCTCCAGAGCACCACCAGCCCTTCTCTCTTGGCGATCTCCTCGGGCAAGCTCGTGAGCTCCGTGACGCTCTTCATCTCGAGGTACTGCAGCGCCTCCACCGTCTTCTCCTGCTCCTCCAGCATCTCCTTCACGCCCGCCTGTCCGGACTCTCCATGAACACCAGCCACAATAGTATCCAGCGCCTTCTGCACGCCGTGGACGTCCTCGCGAACCTTCTCCTGGATCTTGCGGGCCAGCGCCGCCGCCGCCTTGTTGCTCGGCGTCTGCTGCAGCACCAAGTGCACGTCCTTGAACGCCTGCGTCATGTTGCCCAGTCCCACGTGCGCCTGCGCCCGGCGGTACCGCGCCTTGGCATTGTCCGGCTCAATATCCAGCGCCAGCGTGCAGTCCTTCTCGGCAGCGGCGAAGTCCTCGAGCTGCAGGAGGCAGGTGGCGCGATTGCTCCACAGCAGCACGCGCTGGGCCTGTACGGCCTTCAGGGCGTCATCAGAGAGGTCGGAAGAAGGCGGAGCAGCGGCTAGACCCTGTTCGTACTTGGCCACTGCTGCGGGGAAGTCCTTGGCGCTGAAGAACGCGTTGCCCTCGGCGCGCAGCGCCTCCATCTCGCTAGCCATCGTGAGGGGGTTTAGTTGTGAGTGTGAGATGGATACATTTTTTGGTGTATGTTGTGTGTACTTACATCAAGTATGAAGTATGCTAGGGAGTGTGTGTATGCTGGATAGTGGGATTTGAATTGCATGGCGTCAAATGAATTGCAGTTCGTTTGCTCGGCGCCCCTCAGGAAACCAGCGAGCGGATACATTGCGCAGCTATGGCGGACGAGGCCATCGACTCGCTGCTGCAGGAAGGCATCCAGGCCGCCGCCAAGGTAATGAAGCAGATACAGCAGACATCGCACTTCCTAACCAAGCAACTGCGGTCCGCGAACTCGCAGTATTGCGCAAGATATCGTGCCCGGAAGCAATGTATCATAATTATATTTTTCTAACGTTTTATTGTTATTATTATTGTTATTATTAGGAAGCGAAGGAGGTCATTGGACCGGAAGGAGACTCATCGCGTCGCTCTCGACGTCGCAGCAGGAGCCGCAGCCACTCGCGCCGCCGTCATCGTGACCGCTCGCGGTCCCGATCCAAGTCTCGGCGACGCTCTCGTCGCTCCCGCTCGCGCTCGCGGTCTCCACGCCGCAGCCGCGGCAGCCGACGAGACAGAGGACGCAGTCGCAGTCGCAGCAGGGAGCGCGCGTCCAGGAAGAAGGACAGGAGCAGGAGTCGCTCGCGCTCTGCTCCGAAGGTGGAGAGAGAGCGCAGCACGTCGGCGGAGCGCGCGGAGCGTGCAAAGCAGCGCGAGCTGATGGAGCTGACTAGAGACCACCGCACTGTGTTCGTGGGTCAGTTGACCCAGAAGGTGCGCGAGAAGGATCTGAGCCGGTTCTTGAGCAAAACGGGCAAGGTGGAGAACGTGCTGTTGATCCGCGACAAGTTCACGAGCCGCTCCAAGGGCTTTGCGTACGTGGAGCTGTCGAATTTGGAAGATGTCCCCAAGGTGTTGCTGCTGAACGGACAGGTGCCGGACTTCCAGGTGTTCCCGATCATGATCAAGGCGTCGGAGGCCGAGAAGAACTTCGCTGCTAAGAAAGACTCGGTCATGAATGCCGCTGCGGCGACTGCAACCCCTCTTACTGCCGACGCCCCGGGTGCGGGACTGGCTGGTGCAATTGCTGGTGGAGGCATGTCGGCGTCTGCGCTGTCTGCAGCTAGCCGCATCTACTGCGGTAACCTCCACACGAACATCACGGAGGACGACTTGCGGATCGTGTTCCAGTCATTCGGCGAGGTGTTGTCGGTGACAATCAACCGCGATGAAATGGGCCGCTCCAAGGGCTTTAGCTTCATTCAGTTCAGTAGCCCTCAGGAAGCGAACTTCGCGTTGTCGAAGGGCAACGGATTGGAGATGGCAGGCAACTACCTGCGCCTTGGCCCGGTGAACGAGAATGCGATGAACGGCGGTAACAGAAGTATGGGTGGAGCAGGTGGCAGCGGCGCAGCCAACGATGCTTCAGGCGGCCGGTGGAAGTTGGAGGACGACGAAGGCACCGGACTCAGCATGAACGCACAGTCACGCTCGGCGCTCATGGCAAAGCTAGCTGGCAACGACGTGAACTTGCTCCCTGCTGGAATGGGTGGCAGCGCTGGTGGCATTGGAGGATACCCCGCTGCGTCGTCCGCTACCGACTACACCAACACCATGGCCGCAACTGCCGCGCAGCGAGCGGAGCAGGCATCGGCGCTGATGTCTTCGACGGAGATTGAAGGAAGTGAGTCATTTTGCTTCGTGGTGAAGAATATGTTCGATGTGTACCAGGAGCAGAAGAGCGGCAACCCGGAGTGGGCAGTGGAGATCCAGCAGGACGTCGAAGAAGAGTGCGGCCAGTACGGACCTGTGCTCCACACGTACATGGAGAACGAAAAGCAAGGCGGTCTCGTGTATGTGCTGTTCGCCAACGTAGGCGGTGCTGTGGCTGCAGCCAAGAAACTACATGGCCGTTGGTTCAACAAGCGCCAGATTAGTGTTAGGTACTTGTCGTCGCAGGAGTACGTCGGCATGTTCCCGGAAGCCCGTTCCGCCGTCCAGACTGCGCGCGCCAACGGTTCCCAGTAAGCCTCAAGCCACCCCAACACTACCATCCTACTCACCTCAAAACACACACGTGCACACAGGCTCTGATCGCGGGGAACGTCGACCTACCAGGTTATCGGGACAAGCTGCGAAGGGATTCGAGATACCATAGCCAGTGACGCCGGTCCAGCCAGGTGATCGGTCATGTACTTGTACACGATTCTTGCTAGGAGCTTGTTCATAGGCACTGGTGGGGTTGTTATGGGAGCAGATCTCTTTCTGATACTACTTGCATTCTGTTCGTAGTGACTGACTGGGGGCTCAACGAGCGGAAGGCAACTCAAACCTCATCTCACGAGCCGTGCATTTCGTCTATATTTTACGTGTGGCTCTGCCTACTCTTCGGCAGCCTGCGAGGCCTCAGCATTCCGCCGCTTCTCGAGCAGCTCCGCCGCGAGCGTGCGCTCGACGATGCGGATGAGCGCGTCCACCTGCGACTCGGAGAAGCGGCCGGCGCAGTCCTCGACGATGAGGTGGATGTCCACGAGCTCCGTGGGGAGGTGGTTGATGAACTGCAGCTTCTCGGCGGACGTGAGCGCCGGCAGCTGGGCTTGGGCCAGCTCCTTGAGGAAGTCCTGGATGCTGCTGGCGCTCAGCGTGGAGCACTGCGAGTGGCTCTGCGTGAGGAACTTGAGCACCTTGTGGTCCATCCAGTTGCGCTCGGCGTATTCGATCGTGGCGGACTTGTGCAGACGCTGCTCCTTGCGCTCCTGCATGAGCGACAGCACCTCGAAGTCGCTCAGCGAGCCCTCGTTGATCAGCAGCACCTTCATGGTCCTTGTGCGTCTGTGTGTCCGTCCAGTCAGTAAAAAACTGGTTTGAGTATTTTTTGGTGGCTCACGGCGATTTACAATCCGCCTTAAAATATCGGCAAAACGGTTGTAAAACAACGGAATTGGCGCGTTCACATAGTTAAACTACAAGTGTCTAGGCTGCTACCGCGACGCCTAATCCCCGGGAATAAAACCTAAACTAGCAATAAAAACACACCTCGGCTTTGTCGACGTTCAGGACATGCCATGGGGCGGGTTGAGTGAGTGAGAGTCGCCCTGCCTGCCACTCATATCTGCACCTGCCCTCCCCTCAGTGTCGCCGTTGAGCGTCACGCTGCTCCCGCTCGCGCTGGTTCTCGGGCTTGCCGCCGTCCGCACTCAGGCTCGGGTTCAGCTGTCGTGACCTCAATACCATCGTCGAGGTGGGCGTGTCCAGGGACCGGCGTGTCGCGGAGCCTGCGCGCGTCGACCGCCGGGTGCCTCTTGCCATCCTGGGCGCCGGCCGTACGCGGGGGCGGATCTCGGGCGTGTCCTGCATGGCGAAGGCGAACTCGTTCTCAAGGGACCGGAAGACGCGCGGAGAGCTGGGCGGAGAGTCATCGACTAGAGGCGTCAGCGCCAGCCGCGGGTACGTCCGCGCGTAGACGATGCCGCCGTAGTTTCGTCGGCGCTTGGGCCTCTTGGGCGGCGGCGGAGGGTTCTTTCTGTCCAGCATCCGCGCAGACGGCGGGGGCGTCACCTGAACTGTGCGCAGCGACGTGCGCTGCCGTACTCTCTCGACGTCGCTGTCCTGACTGCAGCTCACCAAGTTGGCGCAGGCTGCGAGCAGGTCGGCGTCGCTGCCCTGCGAGCCCACAAGCTCGGTGGACGTTGCGTCCTCCCTGTTCTCCTTGGGGATCTCCTCCTCCTGCTCCTCTAGTTGGGGGATGATCAGCGGCGGCGGAGGGAACCGCGCCTTCTCTTCTGTTGTGGTCTGTTCCTCCTGCTCTGTAGTAGGTGGTGGTGTGTGCGGGTGTTTCTCGCTTACATTGGCCGGTGGAGTGGCCGGCAGAACTGGAGGGGGCGACGTGGAGCTGCCCTCATCGGCCACGCGACGCTTCTTGGTCTCCTGTTTGTCCTCCCTGCTGCTGCTGTTGCTGTTGCTGGGCTTCTCCTCCTGCTCGGGCGTGACGCTGCGTCGTCGCTTTCCCAGGGGTACGTGTTTCTTCTTCTCCTCTGGCTCGGGGCTGCGAAGCTCCGGCCGCTTCTCGGCAGCCACGGGGGACGAGGCGTCGAGCCGCCGCTTCTTCCAGCTCACGAACTGCTCGTCGTCGCGCGTGGGCTGGCGCGGCGGTGGAGGAGGCGACAGCGACGCGGACGCTGGACGCCGCCTCTTGCCGGTCGCGAGTGGCTCCATGACGAGGTTAGATAAGTTGTGCGCTGGGCTGGGCTGGGGTGGGCTCCGGTAGTCGGTAGTCGGTAGTCGGCACCGCCTTCTAGGGTTTCTGGGCGGCACAAAGCTTGCACTTGGGGCTACTTTCTTCTTGATTTCCGCGCCGCCGTTTTGAATCGAATCCGCCCCCCTTTTTCCGGCGTACAGCAGTGCACATTGATCTGTTGCATTCGGTAAACTTATAACTTAGTATAGCCTATCTGCTAACTATCTGCATGTGAAGTACTTGATTTAAACAAAAACTTCTAAGAAACGATCTTTTGTATATTTTGCTTCTTATAACTTTGCTGAAAGCAATCCATCTATCTGTAGTTCAGCCAGAAAACGGCTCTCTGGTGTGCGCATGGTGTGTGGCGTGTGGTTTCAAAAAAAGACAGAAAGAAAGCGCTCCCAAACCTGGCGACGAATGGACGCCCAAAATACTTTGAATTGGGTTATATACCCAAATTAGTCCAGTGTCGCGCGAAGGTTGCGTCAAGCCGTGAGCCCTCCGAACCGCAGGCTCGTCGCCTCCCTCCCCGGCCATTGCTACAGAGCTAAAGAAGGCGCACACACAGTCCAAGTCCGCCGGAACGTCTCACACGATGCTGAGCCGAACGATCCGCCAGGTGGCCTCGCAGGCCCAGCGCCAGGGTGCCCGCATGGCGTCCACCAAGCGCTCGTCCGTGAACGGCAAGGGCGCGCTGGACAGCGCCTACAAGGTGTTCATGAAGAGCACGCCCGTGTACGTGACCACGGTGCTCATCGCCGCGCTGGTGGTGGAGGGCGTCTACGGCTCGGCCACCAACTACATCTGGGAGGCCAACAACCGCGGCGTACGTTGAAGCGTCTAACGCATTGCATTGGAGTTGCAGGCTGTGATACATTTCATTATCCCGTTCTGGTGGTGCTGACCGTTTTGCTGTTATGTTGACTACAGCGTCTGTACCACCACATTGACTGGTCCAAGTTCACTGAGGAGGAGGATGAAGAGGAGGAAGAGGAAGAGGAAGAGGAGGAAGAGGCAGAGGAGGAGGAGGACGCCCACGAGGACGACGAGGACGACGAGTAGACTGAAGTGGTTTGAATCGTCTGTCTTCCTGGCCCATTTGCTACGCCTTCTAAGAGTTTCTGCCCTTCAATTGCTGCTCGACTACGTCGATGATGAGAAGAAGGGGGAGCTTCTTGAGGTGCTGTGCATTAGGATGTGCTATGGCTGCCCTCTTACGTTAAAACTGCCAGAAACACGAAGGAAACATACTACGATGAATGTTTCTGCTTGTTTAGTGCTGGCGCACCAGTTTCTCGTGACTCTAGGAAGGGGTCTGCTGGGGGTTGAATGCGGTAGCGAAGGTCCGCTATCTTTTAGCGGATTATCTCTCGGATTCACTGCTCGCTGACCGCGGAGGCTGACACCGAAGGTGCGCCGACGGAGCCGCTCTGCGTGCCCTTGCTGTTCAGGATCTTGTTGGCGGCTGAGATGCGGTAGGCCTTCGAGTTACCAGGTCGTCGCTTCACCTTCAACGCGCGCTTATCGAGCATTTTCTGTAAGAGAGAACAGGATCACCAAAACAGCATTAGGACATCAAAGCTTTGCAGCACCACCGGGAACCAAGCAGAAAAAACTGTAGCCATACCTCAACGTCGCTCAGCTTGCAGCCTGCAGCAACGCAGCGAACCATGGCAAAGTACATGACGTCGGCAGCCTCGCCAGCCACATCAGGGATCGATTCAGCCTCTGCCAGCTCCTGGGCCTCCTCCACCAGCTTGTTGCGCAGCAGCTCCGAGTCGTCAAACAACCGCTTGGTGTACGATCCGGCAGGCGCGTGCGCATGACGACTAAAGAGCATGCTCTCCAGGGCACGGAGACCGCCGTCGTGGCCCCAGCACGTGCGAGTGTTGAGGTGGCAGAATCCAGCACCCGTCTGGTTCACAGTGAAGCGCAGCGCATCGCTGTCGCAGTCCATGTCGATCTGGATCAGCTTCTGGGCGTTGCCGCTGCTCTCGCCCTTCTTCCAGAGGCCGCCACGCGACCGCGAGTAGTAGACGCCGCGTCCACTAGACACCGCTGCCAAGATGCTCTCCGCGCTCGAGTACACGAGTCCGAGCGCCACTCCAGCTTCGTCCGCCACGACGGTCGTGAACAGACCATCGGGTCGGTCTGTGCGCAGACACTGCACGAACGACAGCGCCGCATCCACCACTGGTTCTCCGTCACTTGTGACCATATCCACTTGCTGCTCGTCTTCCCCATTGCAGTATCCGGGCGCCACCACGTGGACGTTCTTATGGTGGAACTCCTGGATCCTCGCCAGAGCCAACACGGCGTTGAAATCCGCAGCAGACCCGGCACTCATCTCCACCGCGAAGAGGAAGCCCTCGTCCACGCTTTTCCTCAGCGCCTGAAGACTCGCGAACAGCGCCTCGAAGCCGCTCTCCTGCGTCAACGTCACCGAGTCAATGACGAACACCACACCGCTGGCGGTGCCGTCCAGTCTCGCCAGCTTCTCACGGAGCTCCGTCACCTCGCGCGCGTGCAGCGACGGCACGGGAATGCGCAGCACCACTCGACTGGCCGGGAGCTCGGACACGGCGACGGCCACGCGCTTGAGCTCCTCGCCGTCGCTGGAGGCGGCGTCCACCAGCACCTTGTCAATGCCCTGGTCCAGCCACGCGGCCAGTGGCTCGAGCATCTCGGCCGAGAACGGGCCGAGCAGCGTGCGCGCGTCCAGCAGCGAACCCTTGAGCGCCAGCTCGCGCGGCTCCGCGTTGAAGGCAGGCACGGGCGGAGCCAGATCGCGCAGCTGACGCACCGGCAACTTGGCGTACAGGAGACCCAAGATGCTCAGGCGGCGCAGCAGCGCGCACTGCGCGTCGGTCGTGGACGTCGACAGGGACGAGAACGTGGGGATCAGCATGCTTGTCAGTCGATTAATTTATGGCTACCGGAGCTTTTTGTCGAAGCGATTGCATACCGGTATGAATATGAGAAAAACATATTGCATACCGGTTTGAAATAACGGTCTCTCATTGGTGGATGCTGATACTTATGCGTTTTGGCCCAAACTTTGGGTATTTGAAACGGATGGCGGGACCCCGGGGTCCTGCATAAAATACCGCTCGGTTGGGGAGTTATTTATTTTTGTCGAGGGGGGCATTCCACCTCAACCACTCAGCGTCCTTCGAAGCAGTGCCCACCATGTCACCTCGAGCTACAGGTGGTTCCCGATCGACTATACCCCCACGCAAACGACGAAAACGAGCTGATCGCAAAGAGACGGCATATGCTCGCGCTGTTGAACTCCTCGGCGAAGAGAGGATTGCTGAAATCAGACGTGAGTGGGCTTCCTGGGAAACTGGAGTTGGAGGACGCGAATGGGAGCAGTCGGAGGGCGCTATCCTGCAGCTTCTTCAGCAAGGGTTGTCCGAACGAGTTATTCGCGCGATTCTTCCCGTAGGGGGAAGTCGAGTCGCGAGATTAAGGAAAGTGTTAAAGGAAGGGGTTGATACACTACACACACGACGTACTCCTGCTACTCCGTGGCATGCATTTAGTGATTTAGACCTGGTTACGTTTAAGAAACACTGCTCGACATGGATACTGGAGGACGGCTTTCCTTGCCCCCATTGACGACCTCGTCAATTCTTCAACGAAGCAGGTCTAACTTGGATCGTGGTCCATGCGCGATATGAAGATGATGTCAAGCGCGATGATCCCAGCGCTCGCACAATGAGCTACTCTCATTTCATTCAATACGTTCACAAGTTCTATCCCGGTGTCCGTCTAACGAGAACGACAGAAGACGAGTGTGACTGCTGTACTCGTTTATATATTCAGCTTCGACAAGAGGATCTCACTGATGACCAACGGAAATGTCTTCTTCTTCAAAAGCAAATGCATCTAACCGAAGCTATCTCCCAAAGGCGATTGGTTTCTTCGTTCATCCGAAACTACACGGCCCTTCATGCCCCAGAACAGTACATACCTCGCGAAATCATTCCGGATACAGCAGATGACAACGACGGTAACGCGAATTCGGAGGAAAATATGGATGACGCAAGGTCAAACGAGCATTATGAGGATGGAAATGGTGCGTTCGATGCTGCTATAGCCGAGTCAGGTGAATGTCTCTCGAACCAGCACTGTCGGGTGCAAATGCAGGCGGAGGACTATGGTGGTGGTATATCAATGCCTTACTTTGGCCACTCTCGCCCGTCGATCGATTACAACAACAGCAACCTCATTTTGCAGAACTTTGTCGTGGCAGACATCAGCAACAGTGTCAACCACGTCTTTTGCTACGATGAGAGAGCTCAGGGTAAAGATGCGGATGCCCTCTGCAGCTTAACGCTGTTTTACCATCTCAAAAAAGTTCAAGAAGCAGCAAGTAATTTTCTGCCTGCTGCCGAAGTCAGCTTTAGTTTGCTGGACAACTGTGTTGGGCAAAATAAGTCCAAAGCCGTTCTGATGTTTTTCGCAATGCTCTCGGTAGTGTTCCCCTACAGAAAAGTCGTTTTGTGCTTTTTGCTTCCTGGTCATTCTCATAACGTTGCGGACCGCGTTATTGCCTGGTGCCGTAAGGCAACTCAAGGTCTGAATCTTTACACACCGATGGATCTTTTGAAGGAGGTGAACAAAGTAAAGGGCGTGAATGGCTTATTATTCGACCACAACGACTCCAAGAGGCCGTTTTTCGTGGGCTGGAACGCTTTGCTCAGCAAGTACTTCCTCCCGCCACCAGTAGGGTATACTGCTAACTACTTGTTCGAGATTGATCAAGGCACTTGTACCGCTCGTAAAACCGTTGATACGCCGGACTCGGAGTCAATCTCTTTCGCAATGCTAAATTCTGACAACATTGATAGTATTCGAAGGGCCGTCTTGGCGGAACGGTTTGGTCCTGCTGTCACGGACATACTTCAAGCGTCAATTGCATCAGTTCAGCTTCCACGCCATCCGATCAAAGAGCTAGCAGAGAAGAAATTAAAATCGCTGTCGGCCAAATATTTCACCATTCCACCGCAGTATCTTAGCTACTACCCGAGCGTACCTGAAGCCATGCGCAATGCTTCTGTTCAAGCGCATTCTATTGCGGAGAGACCCGATTCAGCTGTTGAGGGGGAACAACATCAAACGAAAACCAAGCGAAGACCAGGACGACCACGCAAAAACAACTCACGACCGCGCATCGATCAACCATCAATACTGCAGTTCTTCAGCCCAAACACATCAGATACATAGTACGTTAATATGCTACCTCATTGCACTTACTCATATTAGTAATAAATATACGTCACTTCATGGATACCGGTTAGTGGTGAGAGCACCGGGGTCCCGCCATTCGTTTCATTTGTATTGCCTACCCGGGCCGGGGGGTTGGACGTAGTTCGAAGACAAAGAAACCCGTTACAAATGGCGTAGCATCCCCCACACCATCAGTCCATAACCCTTGCTAAGCAGTATCAGCTTAACCAGGCTCAAATAATTTAAAAATCAATTGCAATATCAAATGAATACATGTATCCCTTAGAAACAGCAGAGCTATTAACTGTAAGTGCAGTGCTGAAATCTTCATTAAAGTGCTTTCGTGCACTACACGAAAGTCCACCCCCCTTTCGTGCCGTGATTTATTACGATCATAGTCCAAAGCAAAACTATACGAAGGCCATGAAGGAAAAGCAAGAGGTTGTAGTCAAAGCAAAGCAACTTCCGCAAATTACAATTGATAGCCATGCTCACCTTTCTTCCAAAAATGCACGAAACAGCTGTAACAGGTACGGTGTGCCTCGTACCGCAGGCCACGGACACGGCGGCAGACTTGGCGTGGCGGACATCACGAGCAGCCATCGGCACGATGGGTGGGGACGACGAGCTGGACGAGATGCGGGTGAACCCGGGTACGGGGTGGCACGAGGACTGCACGTTGGCGATCTTTGGTGCCAGCGGTCGCTCGGAGCGGAACGAGCGGCCGCCAGCCGCGAGGCGAAGGGTCGCAAGGCGCTGAGTGGCTGGAGCCACGGGACGACGGGCGGTGGCGAGCGGCTGAGGCCGCTCAGTCTGGATTCCGCGCTACACAGCACGCAGCAAGAGACGGCGAACGGAGACGAAGGCGACGACTGCAACAGCAGCCGTGGCACGAGTGAACAGCACGAGTGGTGGGGTGAGGCGGACGACGGTCGGCCAACAGACCAGCAGGGCGAGTATTGGGGTGAGGCAGGCGCCGATCTAGTGTCGGTGCGGCCAACAGACCAGGCTACGAACTAGCGCGGCTGGTGCCGACGTTGAGTCGACGCTACCCGACAGACCAGCTGCGGAGTGCGGGGTGAGGTTGTGTGCGGTCAGTGGATCGTATCCAGCCAACAGACTGAGACGCGCACGTGAGGTGGTGAGGCTAGTGGCGACGAACAGCAGGCTAGGCTACGTGAGCAGGGCGCACGGGTTCACGAGAACGGACGAGGAGTAAGAAACGAAGTGTAATACAAAAGTAGGAACGTAGAGTTCCGGCACAGGACTCGGTGAGAGACCCTGTTGGCCAGTGATCGACTAAGTTGAAGTTGGCGCACTTCTAGCAACGGACCTTGGTACGGACGCGGCGTAAAGCACTACGAGCGGCGACCCGCTGGCAAGCTAGCGTTATCAGACTTGTTACACAGCTCTAGCGTTGAATGATTTCCGACCAAAATACTATAGTTACGCTCGATTAGCGCGAAGCAGACTAATAGTCAGCTACTAGTCGATGCCGTCAGGCCTAATAGAGCGATATTACTATAGTAGCGAGTTATTACTATCGATCATCGAACATCGAAAACGGTGTCGGTCATCTAAAGTTACAGCGCCACCCCACCTTCGTTATTAGCCTCTGTGCGCCTGAACTCCTTTTGGTTCTGTGCTTCGACAGTAGTACTTGCTGCAGCAACGTTTGAAATACATAGCGGTAAAGCTGGCCTCAAAGGGGTCGGTACCGGTTAGGGTATCTGGGAAGAATGTACAATGCAGTCAATTTACATGCATGTAGTGTTTTGGCTCAGTATCCTGCGGTTTGCAAAGAAGGTGAAAATCATCTCGTGCGACGAACCGTGTATTCGTTTGACGATTGCCGCGGGCGGGTATCGCTCTCCAGTTGCGGGTAGTATACTATAATAGATTGGCGGTTCTTGCTGAAAAGAAATCGCGCTGCAGCAGCATACCTTAATAGATTGGCGGTTCTTGCTGGAGAAATGCAGAAGCGTTGCTCTAATAGAAGATCGCCACTCATTTCTTTCAGTAGCCAGGTAGTAACGAGATAGAAATATCTGATTTCAATCTAAACTGATACTTGCATATTAGCAGAATGAGCCCAATTCAAAATTAATAGTCTCGCTACATGTATTAGTTTTATACTAACGAACTGCCTTTAGGCCCTGCACGGCACCACATCCACCGTAAAAAGTTAGTCTTCATGGCGCAGCACCTCCACCACCAGCGGTGCGCACGCGTACCTTGTTGTAGTGGAAGTACCACCCCACGCTGTGCCCGGTTGCCTTGAGGCCCTGCACGGCACCATAGTCACCGCAAAAGGCTGGTAATCGTAGCAGAGCCCTTCCACCACCAACGGCGCGATCGCGTACCTTGCTGTAGTGGAAGCGCCACCCAGTGGAGGCACCACATCGCGCTGTGCCCGGTTGTCTGGAGGCCCCGCACAGCACCACAGCCATCACAAAAGGTTAGTAATCGTAGCAAAGCACCTCCACCCCCAGCGGCGCGCACGCGTACCTTGATCTATGGGAAGCACCACACCACCCCGAGCGACGCTGGGTCCAGTTGCCTTGAGGCCCTGCACGGCATCACAGCCACCAGAAAAGATTAGTATTCGCTGATGAGCACTACGGCGCCCGCGCGTGCGCACTCATCTTACCGATGTTCGCTCGACAGAGCAAATTCTGAAATGAGGGCTTTGCGCAGATGCGCGTGGTCCGTTCATAAAAACTCGGTCCACTTCAACATGGCCAAATGTCTTTGAACGGTCGAGTCTCTTTATACTTTTCGTCTCTGGTGGCTAATACTTTTGTGGTTTTAGGTGATCCGGCACCGCCTCCGGTGGTCCGTTCATAAAAACTCGGTCCACTTCAACATGGCCAAATGCCTTCGAACAGTCGAGTCTCTGCATATTTTTCGAGTCTGGTGGCTAATACTTTCGTGGTTTTAGGTGAGGCGGCACACCCGGTGAAGAATACCGGTGAAAACTGGCCTTGTGTCACGGGTGTCGTCTAGCGGTATTACCGGTAGAATACCGCAGGTAACCACTGTACTACGATTTGTGGCCTAAACGATAGTTCTTCGAACTACGAACAAGAATGGCGGAAGTCAAGAAGTATTAATAAATCGAAGCGAAATTTCGGACACGAGTTGGGATCAGTGGTGGAAGGATCTTTATCACTACCGGCCACAAATACATCAACATTTTCATGACCGGCCCAGAAACGGCTATAGCAGCGTTCTAATTGGATGATAGTCTTGAAGCTGAGCCCCCTTGAATCTCAGGGCCGTTCTAATCGACGGTAGCGTGGTAGCGTTTGGTAGCGTGGTAGCGTGGTCTGTTATAGAAAGTTCAGTTTTGTGGTAGCGTGCGCAACCACGCAACGACGCGAGCGGTTGCGCGGTAGCGCGCGCTACCAGTGCTATCGAGGGTTTTGATTGGCTAGAAAAAAATAGACGAACTCGGCACTTCAATAAGCACAGGTATAATAATAAATGCAGTATAATATAATAATATATATTATGTAGCCAAAATATAATAGATGAGCTTACGACTTCGGCAGTTACGCGACTGCTTTGAATACAAGTCCTACATTCGTTGTGACGAAATAGTTAAGCGTTTGCCCTCGGGCATCGTCACCATTAGGATCGATATAGTTGTCCAATCTGTACCTGTATCCATGTAGCTCGAGGTGTTGTGCGCGTGCATCTACAATAATGGCACTATCCTACGCAACATTTCGGCGCGCTACGGCATTGGTGCCGTAAGAACCAAAAGTAGTGCTGGGGAATTTTCATCATATGTTTGGTAGCGCACGCTACCACGCTACCGAGTGATAAGAACGGCCCTCAGACGTACACGATGCGCTTTCGCTTTCATACTACAGTGGACTTTCCACCCTTAGCGCTCGAAGTGCCGCTTAATGCCGGCATACTTCGCGCGCTTGTGCGCGGCGATTCGTGCCAGCGCCGAGCTCTCCGGGTCGTCGTTCGCCTGCTCCTCGAACGCCACGGCCAGGTCGACCACCGCCACCGTCTTCTTGGTGTGGTTGAAGAGCTGGAGGTCGGGCCGTAGCGCGGGGCCGGCGAGCGAGGGCACAGTCTGGTTGACCCGGAGCTCAACGCGGTCTTGGCGGTCGCCCGACGACGCGATGAGCGCGCGCTCGATCGTCTTGAGCACGTCGTCGTGGCGGCCGCGGACCGCGTCCATGGTGCCCGGGCAGTGGTTGAGCACATGCGCCAGCGTCTTCGCCCGGGAGCAGCCCGGCTGCCTGCAGTGGTCGTGGGCCCGGAGACGCCGGCGCTTCAGCGCGCTGTGCGTGTCGAGCTGGTTCAAGCGGGCGGCCACCGCGAAGCGGTAGTCGGCTTCCCACATGCCCCTCGGCCGTGTGAGGAAGCCGCTACCTGCGCCCCCATGCGTGCGCGCCGTCTTCCCTTGGTCACGCATGGCCGCCCACTTGGACCAGTGTCTGTGCTTGATGTGCAGCTTCACGTGCCGCAGGACCGTGCGGTGATCCAGCCACTTGTCGTGGTGCGGCACGCGGAGCTGCAACGTGGCCGCCTCGGAGCCGGTGTCCGTGCACGCCGGCGCGGTCGCGAGCTTGAGGCCGAGCGTGCGGAGGTGGCACTGGACGTCGACCCAAAGCGAACCGATGTCACCATTACGGCGCTTCGGTGGCGCGTCGGGAGACGTCCCGAGCTGCGAGTTGAGCAGCAGCTCGCACAACTCCTCGTCGCGCCCCTCCCTCGCGCGGCTGTCGATCCGGTGGCGCGCGTCGACGATCTGCCTGAGCTGCACGCGCGTGATGCGCCGGACGGCAGGGTCCTTCGAGTTCAGCATCTGCCATCCGTGCGCGACTTGGAACGCTGCGTGCAGCTCCGTCAGTGGCAGCAGGCCCAGTCCACCGCGCGACACCGGCGCGTAGAAGCACTCCGCCGTGGCGTTGTTCGGCAGCTGCAGGAGGTGGCGGAGGCCGCGCGCGAGATGGCGGTCGAAGCCCTCGAGCTGCTGCTGGAAGGGGCGGAGGTGGCGGAGAGCGTACTCCACCCGGGGGTAGAGATACGTCTTCACCGCCTTCACCACCTGCCACGGGGCGAGGCCCGACTGCAGCAGCGCCGTCGCGTCGTCCTTGAGCTGCTTGAGTGCTGGGGCGAGCTCGACGCGGCGGCGCACGTGATCGAAGCCATCGCCGATCCCCAGGTAGGTATACGAAGCGCTCATCGACAGCGCCGCCGCGTCGAGCTCGCCCCAGCATGCCATCCGTGGCGTGCCATCCAGGTCCAGCTGGAGGTGGTCGGTCTTGAGCACGCCGCGTCCGTCGCGCTGGACCGACATGGTGCAGCACTTGTTGGGGTTCGCCGCGATGCCGGTCCAGCGCAAGAAGTCGGCCACGAGCGCGTGCTGTCGCATGATGCCGTCCTCGGTGCCGCTGAAAACCTTGAGGTCGTCGGCATAGGCCGAGGCACCGGGGCAGTCATCAGCCGACAGCTGCACGCCCGTGGCCGGCAGCCGCTGCAGTGCGAAGAGCAGCGGACTGATAGCGGCGTTGAAGAGCTGGGGACTCAGTGGGCACGCTTGGAAGACGCCCACCCGCAGCGAGATCGGGTCCGTCGTGCCGTCGGCGGCGTTCCCGACGACGAACGCTGCACTCTCGTAGAGCCCCTTGCACATGCGGACGTAGTCGTCAGGCACGCCGAGTCGCACCAGCGCGTCCCACAGTAACGCGAACGGCACGCTGCCGAACGCGTTGCGAAATTCATACCAGACTTCGAAGAGGGTGCGGCGTTTGCGGCGGGCTTGGTCGACGAGCGTGGCTGCGAGGAAGTTGTGCTCCCCGCAGCCGTTCACCGCTCGGAAGCCCTTCTGGCCTGGGGCGTGACGGTCGTTGGCATCCAGCCAATGCACCAGCCGCCGCGCGAGGAGCCCCGTGTAAAGCTTGTAAATGGCTTGCTGGAGGCAGATGGGCCTCCAGTTCGCCTGGTCCTCGCGCGCGCCCTTCTTGTAGAGCAGCCGCACCACCCCGAGCTTCCAGCTCTGGGGCACCTTCTTCGCCGTCCAGCATGCCTTGAACGCCGCAGTCAGGACCGGCAGGAGCTGCGCCGCGAAGTGCTGGTACACGTCGTACCCGACGCCGTCGAGTCCGGGCTGGATGCGCCCCAGACGTGCTGCAGCTGGTTTTTAACTTCGTCGGCCGTCGGCGCTTCCGTCAGCAGCTGCTTGCAACGAGTCGCGGTCGGTAGGCGCGCCAGCGCTGAGCGGAAGGCGGCGCCCACGGGGGCGTCCGGGGCGAACTCCTGGCGCGGCGTGTTGACGCCGTCGAAGAACCGCCAGAGGTCTTCGCCCAAGATGGGACAGGTGCCGTCGTCCGCGCTGCCCGCTGTTGGCGTCGCTGGTCCTGCATGTGGGCCGCCGACGGGGTCCGTGCTCCTCGCTGCCTCTCGCGTCGCTCGCGCCTTCGCCAGGTTGTCGTCGACACACGCCTTCTCATCTGTGTCGAAGCGGTGGCGGAGGCGCTGCTGTTCGATGGCCGAGTTGACGCGGCCGACGCGGCGGCGTGCCCGGCGAACGGCGGTGCGGTCGCTGGGGGCGGAGCGCTCCACCGCGTGGAGGTCATCCAGTGCCTCGTCGAGGCGATGTTCGCGGTGGTGTCGAGTCACCCGGGGTGGCCGCTGGCGTCGCTGCTTGTTGGCTGCGCCCGAGCGTCCGCGGCGTCGTCGCCGTCGTCGTCTCGCCTGCGTGCCCTCATGGCCGTCCTGGCGCTGCTCCTGCCCCCGATCCTGCTGCTGATCCTGCTGGCGATGTTCGCGCTGGCGGCGTGGTGCCTGCTGCTGCTGGCGTTGGGCACGGGGCTCGGAGCGGCGCTGGGCCTGGGTGTACGGCTGCAGTTTGTCGTACAGAAGATGCGGGAGGGCCGTGATGTAGCCCTCCGCCGTATCCCAGTCACCGGCGTCGGTGATCTTGACCTCTAGCGACGCTCCGAGCCGCTCGACCATCGCGCGCGCGGCTTCGTCTTCGTCGTCGGACAGCTTGCGGAGTCGGAGGCGGGGCCGGCGCTGTGGGGTGGCGCCCGGACCAACGCGCATGGCCGCGTAGACCTCGCCGTCGTCGGTGTCGGCGAGGTCGTCGTCGTCCGGGTCCTCCATCTCAATGTCGGCGGTGGGCGGTGGGAGCGGGGCGCGGGGCGGCTGCTGGTCCGGCGACGAAGTCGTATCGGCGAGGTCGTCGTCGTCCGGGTCCTCCATCTCAATGTCGGCGGTGGGCGGTGGGAGCGGGGCGCGGGGCGGCTGCTGGTCCGGCGACGGGTTTCGCTGCTGCTCGGCATGTAGTGGGAGCAAGTCCACACCACAGAGCCGTCGGGCTTGAACAATGCCGCGCCGGCTCAGCCTGGGCCAGGATTGGCGCGGCAGGCGCCGTCGAAGCGCAGCAGCCACTCGCCGACCGCGCCGGCGTCCACGTCCATCTCGGTCGCCGGCTGGTCTTGGCTGTCGTTGTCCTTGGCCTCCTCGTCGCTGGCCGGCTCCGGTGGAAGCAGGCGGTGAGCGATCCTGGAGGCCACCACGTCGCGCGGCACCGGCGGGCCCCAGCGGGGCACTGGAACCTCGCTGAGTCGCGCAGCAACACGGCCCGCTACCAGCGCTCTGGGTAGCGGTGGGCTCCAACGCGCGCGGGTTTGTTGCTCGGCGTGGTCTTGGTCCTGGCCGGCAACATGGGTGGAGCTCGCTAGCGGAGGGGACGCTGCGAGCTCCGGGGGGTCTTGGCGGGGGGAGTCGGGCGAGACGATGGCCGCCGTGACGGTGGCGTTGTCTGCGCCAGCAGTGGGGCTCAATTCCCCTGCTGTCGGCGCAGCCGCTGCCGAAGTTGTGCTGTTGAGGCTGACGCACGCATGTGCGTGGTTCGCAGCAGCCAGCCTCGACGCGAAGGGCACGCCGCACGCACAACCCGCCGTGAACCGGTCGAGGAAGGCGGTGCGGCGGTGCCTGGAGTCCCGGTGTCGCTTGAGCGTCGCGAAGCTGGCGGCCGTGTACGTGCACAGCGTGCACTGGAAGCGCTGCGCATTGTGCGCGTACACGGAGAGGACGGTGGCCGGGCGAGCGCTGGCCGCGGATAGCCTAGGCGCTGGAGCTTGGTCCCCAGCCTCGTCCTCCTCCTCAAGCAGGAGCTCGGCCAGCTCGCGGGTGTCTTCGTCGTCGACGTCGTTGAGACGTCGACGCTTGCCGCCGATGCGCAGGACAGGAGGCGGTGACAGCGGCTGTGACCCCACTGTCGGCTGCCTCGCATCTTGGTCGACGTCCATGGGGGCGGCGGCGACGTCGCTGTGTTGGTCATCACGTGCACCGTCGTCGCCGTCGTCCCCGCTGCTGCGTGCCTGCGTGCAGCTGTCCTCGCTGCTGATCGCGTCGCTTGAACTTGTCTCCGTGGGCGCGCGCGCCTGAATTGCGTGACTTGGCTCGGCGCAGCGCACCCGCGATGCTCTGGAGCGGCGCGACCAGCAGAAGGTGCTGCGTGGGTGGCTGCGGCTGCAGCGACCTGTGATGTGGCAGCAGCCGCAGCCGGGCTCAAAGGCGGGGCGAAGAGGAAGCTGGAGGACGCGCCGGGCACTCCAGAGTCGGCGAGCATGCCGCCCGCCCTGCCGGGTCGAGGCAACACTCTCGCGGGGTCGGGTCGGGGCGTAGCGGCGGCGTCGTCGCCATCTGCGTCGTCGCCGCGGCTGTCGCGGGGTGCTCGGGGGCTGCGTAACAGGCCGTGGGAGCGCGAGCCGAATCGGCTCCAAGCGCTCGACCAACGGGCAGCCTGCCGGCCGCCCTGCCGGGTCGGCCAGCAACATACGCGGGGTCTGGGGGACCGCTGCCGGCGTCGGCAGGGCCGTCGTGTCCATCGTCGTCACTGCTGTCGTCGTCCGCCGGGTCGCGAAGGCCGTACGCGGCCGCCAGGGCGCGAGCCGTGACGGCTGCAAGCTCCGCCCCAGGCACGGCCGGCACGGGCAGCATGCCGCCCGCCCTGCCGGGTCGTGCCACTTCAACAGGGGGGGGGTTGGGGCGCGCGGGGCGGTGGGCGAGCAGGCTGGGGGTCTTGGTCAGCCAAACGGCGCGCGTGGAGGTCCGGAGGGGGTCTTGGGGCGGCGCAGGAGCTCGCGCCCCGCGCCGCATCTTGGGCGGCCGCCGAGTTGGAGGCGGCGCCATCTTCGTCCGTGCCAGGACCCTGCGACGCCTGAGCGTGCAGGGATCCTGGCATACTGGGGGCCAGTGTGTCGGGCCCGGGCCCGTCTCTGGGCAGGCCCGCGGGTCGGCGGCCGCTCGCGTCCGTCGCGAAACGACGCGAGGGCGAGGCGGCGGACCGGAGGCTGGCTTGGGCGGCAGCGGGCGCGAGACGTGCAGCCGGTTGGCGCGCAATGGGCGCGGCGGGTCCTGGACCCGTGCCCGACGTTGCAGCGCCAACGGCCGCGCCGGTGCCGAGCAACGGCAGCGCTCGTGGAGGGTCGGCGGGGTCCATTTCGGGCTCGGCCGAGCCCAAAACGGGGGCGGGCGGGTCCACAATGCGTAACCCCAGCCCTAGCGGATCCGCCCCCGCCCGGGCAGTCGCCAGCACAGCCGCTCCAGCCCCGTCGCTGGCCGCGCTATAGAAAGACGCGTCGCTGGCGAGGCTGGAGTGGCTGGCCGTGGAGCACTTGCTGTCCGAAGACGGAGAGCGCTCCCGGGGCTGCCAATCCGGCCACCAGAAGTGCATACGGCGATGCGTTGGTGAAGGGCCGGAAAATGAGAAGAAGAAAGAAAGATAGATAAGAACAAGAATGTAGTTGGCCTCGCGGGGGAGAGGTGTAAGCCCCCGGAAACCGTACCGCAAATAGCTAGCAAGCTAACTAAATACAGTAGTTCCAAAAATGAATGTGAAAAAGACCCAACTGAAAGTCGGGAAACCAGTTTTCACACTGATTAGAACAGATACTACACTTGATCTTAGCCAAAAGGCCGAGAAGGTATACAGTGTAGTAGGTCGATGTCTGGCATTTGCTCGCGATATCCTTCGCCATGAAAAGACGTCGGGCTCTCCTTTATAGCAGACCCGCTTTTGCAGCGGCGATCTCACTCGGCGCTACAACCTGTCACCCCCCCCCTGCATTAGCGACTATCGGCACCACGCTGTGACTCAGCTATTATATAGGAAAGAGAATAGCTTACGGATTGAAGCCCTCCTTCTCCTAGTTCATGCCTTCAACCAGCTCTGCCTTACCACCACGACATGAACCACGAATGCGAGAACTGTGGCAAGCACAAACTATCTGTCCCGTTCCTGCCATCTGCTACTTTCCGGGCCGGTCATGAAAATGTTGATGTATTTGTGGCCGGTAGTGATAATTATCCGTGGTGGAATCGATTGAGGAATGGACATACATATATTTTGATTTTGGTTGTTGGTGTGTGTGCTGCCGACTCACAGTTGAAACAGCCGAATTACAGGCGGTCCGTGGGTGTCCCTCAGAACGTCAGTTTCGCAAACCAAAAGAGGGACGCTGGAGCAAGTTGGTCATAATAGAGCTTCTGCCGAACAACATAAGTTTCGGAGCTCACCCGTCCGGCCTCAGTCGCCATCCTCACGCTGGTGGCACCCCAAACTTGCACCAGCTAAATTCACGAGCCTTGTAACCCGTGACTCAAGCAGGCGATGGTTCATCAAGACGATGCAAACAGCACGTCATCGCACTGGGCGACGGAATACAGCATCCAGCAGAAAATCGCTCGGCAAACGCGCCACTGGAAGCGTCTCCTTCGCCCGTCTGTCATCGTAGCGAGCCTGGCCGTTGCGGGGCGCGTCCTACTCGGCCCCCTCGCGCTCCTGTTACTCTTCACAGCCACGAACTACTACTCCGATGGCTCTGTTCTCATCAAGGCGACGGAAAGCTTCTTCGCGTTCACAGAACGAGACATGACGATGTCCGGGGGGTGCTCAGGGTGCATTGGTCCATGCAAAATTACGTTGCTCAAGTACACGCTGTTCAACGGGAGTGCTTTCGTGAGTTCTCCGGTCTTCAACGCTTTTGTGGCGCTAGGGCCAGTCGAATCGCTGTACGACTTCACTTCTCTCAGCCCCGAAGCTCTCGCTCTTGGGGAGTCGCTCGATCGTAATGGGGCTGTGTGCCAGAGCGGCATAAATGAATGGGGGGCCACCCACAATGTGGCCACAGGGACAGCACAGCAAATACTCGATATTATTCTCACGCTCGGCCTCAGCGTCGCACCGCAGATGGTACGCGAGCTCGAGCTTGCCGTTGGTCGTACTGATGGGTGTGATACAAGATGGAGTATCCTCACAGTCTCTCGACTCGTTCAGTTCCCGTCGACCGTAGGCGATGCCAACTTTGGCAAACTATCTGCAGTCGATATCAACATTTTCCCCGACTATGCTGAATGTCGTCCTACAGTAAAAATTGACGATAGTCTCATTTGGTACCAAGGTGGCTCTGCTCACCAAGGGAGAAGACTTTTTGCGGGCTGTCCCGGACAGTTTGACGCTCTTCCCGTACAGTTTCTCCAGTAGCCTCCCCCTGGTCTCGCGTCGAGTTCCGGCGGGTGTCAAGAAGTACCAACCGTCACTCAACCTCTTCTTCGCGCATACTTCGGTGGTTGTCGTGTGCGCGAGGTGAACACAACGGGCATTTTCATCGAGGACACGTGTGAGATGTCGGCGCACTGGGAATCGTACGGACTGATGGTGCACTCACCGGACGATCTCCCGCTGTGTAGTACTGGCGGCGTGTGCATTCACAACTACTTCAATTCGCTGTGGGAGTGGTTAAACTACGTTTCGGAAGACCAGCCTGCTCGTGCCGGGATGGTTGTCAACTCATTTCGCATCCGATATGGTGACACCGTCCCGATCGACATCTTGCCTGTGCTCGTAGTCGCGCAGATACTCCTTATGGGCATTGTAAGCTTTTACCAGGTGATGTCTCACAAGCGATCCGTGTTGCTCACACAGATCTGGGCGTACCGTTGCCAGAATGGACGTATGCAAGTGGTGTACCTCGCTCAGATCGTCTTTTACTCGGATCTGTACATGATCGGACTGGTGACGGGTACGCTGACTGGAGAGTCCATTGCAAACCTCACGTGCTGCACCTTCGCTTTGTCCTACTCGTTTATCAACTTGCTTAAAGCAAGATCAGGCGAACAACAACTGGACCGCCATTTCCGCCTAACATGGGAGACGATGCAGCTAGTTACCACAATTGGTGTGGGCTCGATTCTGCTATCCGTGCCGTTCGAGTCGATTATCACAAAGAATGCTGAAATCTTGCGCAAAACATCAGCTCGCGGAGCGAAATACTGTGGTTTGAACGACTCGTGCATCCTGTTCACGGTTGACATAGCGACTGTGATTGCCGTGTTGGCTCTCTGCTTAGGCGCTGCTGCTCTGATCATTGCGTTTGTAGTGACGAAGGTGACTACAAAAGCTAGCAGTGTCGTGCGATCAACTGATCAAGTATTTGAAGAGGTTCAAAACTTTAAGGACGACGACTCGCTTCAAAACACCCGCTATTTGGCCGCTTCTGAAAAGAAACAAGCGACGACGTGTGCGGATCTAACCACTTTCGAGAAGCACTGTATTGGTGTGCCATTCAGACGCCTTTTTCGGGACTGCGATGACATTTCGTTCGTCATGTACAACGGCAAGCGATGCACGACGGTGGAGGCGCTGCTGCTCACGGGGCATCTTTACTACGGAGAGCACGTCTACGAGGCATCTTCCGCTATATTGTTGCTGCTAGCTCGTCTTGTACCGACGTACGTTCAATATCCTGCTGCTGCGCTGGCACCTGGATCCGAAAGATGGGACGCTGTCGGAAGCATTTTCGTGCACTTGGCATCACGCCACTACAGAGGACCACAAGCTGGCTGGTGCGACACCAGTTGCTTAACTTTATATCCGGAAGGAGACAAAAGGTAATTCGCAGTTCGAAGAACTGTCGTTAGGCGGCCCAGGAGCGTCGGTTTGTTTGTTCGCATTTGCAACATTCTGGCAACATCCAGCTTGGCAATATTCTGGCAACATGCAGCGTGGTGTGTATGTTTGGTGGCATATTTATATTATCGCCAAGCGAGCTTTGCATGCTGTGGTGTGCTGTACCACTTGTGCACCCTCCGCTTTAAGCTCGCAGTTTCTACTAGAACATGTTATTGCTTACAAGTATACATGTATTATATAGATTGCCAGTCCACGGGGCAGATGGTGCTCCTCTCGGCCGCTATATCGGCCCCCGCAAAGCGCATGCCATCTATAATAAGGATTTCCAGCGGTTTTGGTACAATTTCTTACGGCATACTGGTATTTAAGTACATCAAAATGGGCAGGTAGGCAATTCTGCCTGTTCTCAAGATGCCTGTCGACGGTCGTCCCAACCACAAATGCCATCCACGACTCGGCACTGCTGCACGTTCTCAAAGACAACGTAGAGCTTCATGCAATACGGAGTTCCTGTTCAAATGTTATGAGAACTCCCTAGTAGGGGGTTTCATAGTAGCAAATTATTAGAAAAATGATTTGCAAAAGATCAAACTGATCCTTAGACCCCGTCTAAAGTACAGTTAGGCCAGGTCCCCGCGGAATCACGTCTGGCAGCCCAAGGCCGAAGCAGACATTCAGCACGATAGTACCAGTATTAAAATACTATCGTGCTGAATGGTAACTATTAAAATAGTTACCAGCTGCTACATGTGGTAGCTACGACTCTGACAGGTTTGACATGTAGATGAGAATTATTGAGGTCACTTACACGGTAGCTAAGAAAGACTTTCGTCTCGTCAATTAGCCATAATCTTCTGGTGAAGGTAGAAATGTAGCTTGCAGTTTTGGAGGCCAACAATGCGGACACTTCTTTTGGAACAACAGTATGCATTGGACGCCTACCAAAATCCTCGTAAACACCCGCTTAAATATATTTAAGAAAACTTATAGTATACAGAGGCGGCAACTGCATAAATTTAGCCTTGAACTCAGTCTTGGCCACTCTTTTACAACTTGGACCGCATATCAGGCCGACCTTTCACGTATAACGACCTCCACACAGTTAATAGTTAGAAACAAATTTAGAGAAACTCTTTAATTAAGGCGCTTTTAACCCCTTACTTCCCGGGTCTATTCACGAGGGTATATTTTTTACCTGTCCCATGTATTATTGTATAGAGATGTGTATAGACCGCCACTAAAGTACGGTGGGGTTCGGTGTGGGTATGCGATGAGACCAGCACGTATAGTAAGGACACCGCAAACATAACCCCCTCTTATGTAGTCTGCCTTGGTATGTTTGAGTCCGTTATGTCAGCCCTGAACACATAAGGCGTGTACGTTTTATTAGTAAGCCCAGTTTTTGAGCTGTTGCACACGTCAAGCGATGGTGGCTCTATTTGTTATGGCCAATGGTTGGAAGGAAAGGAAATCGTTTCAATTGATTGCACATTTACCGCTACATCGCTTCAGAGCTATAGAACGCTCACATTCGCCGTGTCATCGCCTCGTTCCTCCACCTCATCTGCATTCTGCTCAGTGTCGCCTTCACTGCAGCGTGCTTCGCCTCCCTCCGCATCCTGCTCAGCGTCGCCTTCACTGCAGCGTGCTTCGCCTCCCTCCGCATCCTGCTCAGCGTTGCCTTCACTGTAGCGTGCTTCATCCCCCTCCGCATCCTGCTCAGTGTCGCCTTCACTGTAGCGTGCTTCGCCCCCCTCCGCTGTATCTCGACGCCGACGCTTCTTGCCGGGACGCGATGGTGGCGGGCGATTGCGCAGTTGTGCTCATCCAGCAACAGTCGTGGGATGTTCTCCCCGTTGCTCCAGTCGTTGTGCCATATACTGAAGCACGTTTTGTCTCTCCCTTCGCGTGCTACATTGCAGAGATATTTGCTACACAAACAGCGACAGTTAGACATACATTTTACCGCTAACTAGCATGAGCATCGTAACACGTACCGCCTGTTGCCATCAGAGCACTCGGGGCAATAATACTTCGTGAACTTCCTTGGTTTCACTTTGTACAGTGCACAGACCTTGCATGAACGTTGTCGTCTTTTCACGCCTTGCTCACCCACAAACGTATCTGGGTTCTCTTCCAGGCGATGCCCGGTGTCGATTTCTGCAGAGTGTCTCGCAGGAGATTGCGACCAAGCGTCCGCGCGCCCTGGCGATGCTGTCCTATCTTGAGCGCGAATGGCAGTCTGTTCAAAGGACGGGTAAACATAGGGACGAATTATGTTAGATAATAAATCATCGTACCGTTTCTAATGTTGGAGATCACAGCATAACACGTACCTCAATAGCCGTATAGACTTCAGGGGAATCAATCGCGAGAAGCTGCTCCATCAATGTCTCGTAAAATGCGAAGTGCTTCGGCGGGCGCTTGTTATTCACCTCCCGATAATGACGGTGTACGACGAAAGCGTTCACCAACGCCATATCCAGTAGTCCTAGAAACAACGTTTTGTAGTACTTCTTCGTCTTGTAGCTTAGCTGCACACTGTACCTCTGCATCCGGAGCTGGTCGTGGATATCGACACCACCCATCCATCGATGGTAATCCAAAACCAACTCCGGTGCAGCAATCGAGTGCTGTCTGCCGTCAACACGTCTCGCTGTCGTACGCATACATCACATAATAATTAGGTTGGTCGTCATCCACCTCCAAGAACCGTGTACTTACTGCAAGCGCCTATCACTCGGCTGCCACCGCTGGACAGGAGGTGGACTGGATTGCGGTCCATCCACATCGCCGCTGTAATCTGGGGAAACCGCTTGTTCTGGGCGAGCTTGATAGTGCCTTGGGGGGGCATCAGTATCTTCTTCTTGTTCACGGTCTTGTAGGACTTGCTGGTAACTACACCCGGTGCGTAGCCCGTTCGGTCAGTTTGAATGGTGCCGGTTAGATACATTCGGCGGTGGAGCAGCTCCAAGGCTAGCCGCACCGACGTGTAGAAGCGATCAGTTACCACCAACCGCCATGGCGATGACGGTGATGGGGGACACAACGCCAGCATGTTCCTGATCACTGCGGGTTCTCCGGTGTTGTTATCCTTTGGCACTGGAGTTCGCAGGTGTGTTTTGGCGCCGCAGTAGACTTCAATTCTGCAGATTCAAAACAAAGACATAATGTTAGCACTATGTTGAATCTACAGTACCATAGGACGGCCTTATGTTGGATAACACCAACATAAGGCCTTAGGCCAAAAAAAAAAGATGGCAAGCCGAAGCTTACCACCCGCGATGCTAGACGAACCTCAAGCAGCACGCTGTCTTCGCACACGCCGCAACGAAAACCTTCGTCCCCCACTTGTGGGGCTTGTCCTTGTTGAACTGGCGCATCGGGTTGAAGCGCGAGCGAGATGGTAGCGTAGCCTCGTCGAAGCTTATGATCGGGGGTGTCTGGTACCCGCGCGCGAATGTGCGCTGCAGCACGTCTACCACCGGACGAATTTTCCATGCGCGATCAATGCTGGCTTGCGGGGACTTGTTGTTCGAGAAATGTAGATAGCCCATGATGTGGAAGAATCTGTTCTTCCCCATGAACAAGTTGAAGCGGTTCGTAGGCAGCGCACACACTTGCTTGGTTGACCAATGCGCAGCGATGCCTTTGCGGATAGGCATCAGCATCCGCGCAATTAGCAGCGCCACCACGCGAAGCACTTCCCATGGCTCGATGTCAACGACGCTAGCAAGCCGACTGCGAATATCTTCCAGTTCTTCAACTTCGCCCCCGTTGCGCCGCTGCTGAGACCACATCGAGCGCGCCCGTGATGGTATTGACTGGCGATGATACCGATTGGATTCCACTGCAATCTGACTCCACAACCTTGGCGGCAGGAAGTAGAACAAAAGCGCGAGCGGGTCGTCAGCCACGGACATCACGCTATTGCTTGGTCCGAACGGTCCATCGTACAAGCCTGCATAGCTTGGGTCTGGGCCAAACCGGCTAGGATCTACATCAAAAAGGATAACACAATTAGTTTATGTTGGCTGGTATGTTGATATCAAACGCCTCCTATAGAGACTATGTTGGACATTGTCATCATAACGTACCATACTCCCATCCGTGCGTCTTCATCATGGACATCGTCTTCTTGTTCCTCGCCGCGGTCAAGCACACCGAGTCAGGAAGCGGCATCGTCTCTTCATCCGAGTCTTCGTCCGTGAGTTCACCAATGGTCCAATCCTCCACCCACTCGTCGTCGTCGTCATCTTCCTCTGATTCAGGCTCTTCTGGGAGAGCAGGGTCTTCATCAGAGTTGAGCTCCGTGCAATTATCAGCCCCAGTTGCCATAAGATTAGCGTCGCCATCAATAATACACTGAAGATTCAGAATTTGCTCAGCTCGAGCGTCATCCCTTTCACCTGCATTAGTCTCCACTTCACTGGTGCTGTCATCTTGTAGAACGGCCCGGCGACGCTTGCGCTGCTTCGGCTTGCCACTTGAAGTCGCGTCTGCTCCCGACGCACGTGTCGATGCTGCCGCCGCATTGGCAGCAACAGAAGCAACAAGATCTGCAACCACTCCCTCTACCTCTCCCCCAGACGGGGCGGTCGACGCCTCTGCCTCAACCGCCGTCTCCGCCGCCGCCTCTGCCGTACTCTCCTTGGCCTCGGCAGCCGCGTCGTTGGCCGCCCCCTCCTTGGCCTCCGCGATGTTCGCTTGCTCGGCGGTCTCCGTGGGTGCGGATGCACCCTTCGACTCGGCTCTCTCCATGGCCGGCGTGGTGTGCTTGGCCGCCCTCTTTGCTGCCGCCTTCTTCTGCTTGCCCTGCGCCACGCTGCTGTTCTTGTCCTCCGCCCGTCGAATGCGGCGCGCGTGACGCTCACTCAGCAGCGCCTCGAGGCACCGCTGGCGCTCTTGCTCCGTCAGTGTGTGGCGCGGTGACTTTCCCGCTGGCGTGACCATCTTGACCCCCCGCCGTCTTTTTGAAGAATGAGGAGTCAATGGTTGTGCGCCACTCGTCTTAGTGGGTGAGTGGTTCCCGTCTTTATCCTCTGCAACCGAATCCCACAGACCGCAAACCTAAACCTGTGCATTCGGCCGTTTTTACTCAAAGTGTTATCTTAGTTTTATTATAGCTGTACATGGACACTTGTCAATACAAAATCAAGTATAAACACCTCTTATGTAGTACGGTACTACATAACAGGTGTTTATACTT